>CM018683.1:37114495-37285188 GCA_009363875.1 Mikania micrantha | reverse complement strand
TACCATGAAATGAATCTCTTGATTTGAATACCATGTTTTGAACCACTTGATTTGAATACCATGATGTGAGCCACTTGATTTGAATACCATGTTTTTGAACCACTTGATTTGAATACCATGTTGTGAACACTTGATTTGAATACCATGAAATAGTGACCTTGTGTAACAACAAGGTTTATAACAAAAGAGTTTATAAAATCATTTATTTAAAAGTGTTCATCCCTCATAAGAACATTTGAGTAAATCTGTTATATCACATTTCAAAGAGTCTTTATAAAATCCTTTTTAGTAAAAAGATTCCCATAGTTAATAAGTCCTTAAAACGGTTGACGATTTCTTTAAACAATTGATGAATCCCTTGGATTCGTAAGATGAACCTGTAATGTTTATGAAATACACATAACTTGTGTAATGAAACAAGATTGAAATAGCGGTTTTGATCACGTGTTCCACCCCAAAATAGTTATAAAACAGTAAAAGAGGGGCTAATGTTCTCACCTGTCTGCAGTAGACTCTGAACTAAAACAGATAGCAAGTAGCAAACAGGACTTCTAATTGATTCCTATAACATTGTAATCATACATAAGATATAGGATTTATAATTGTATAACTTTGATTCATTGATTGACTTGTGTTCTCATGATTATGATTGTTGTGAAAACTTGAATGTTATGATTTGAATCTCTTGATTGATCATGGGTCCAAGAAACGAATGTGAAATGATCCTTGTGCAAAAATCTTATGCATAAATGATAATTGTTTGAGAATTTGATAACCATTGATTAATCATGACTTATGAAAAGATGTTCCAATTGTTTAAGTCTTGAGATTGTGAATTGATCTTCATGATCATTGTTAAGTTACAAACTTAACCCATTTATGATCAATTCACAATTGTCATAGTCGAGGGCCTGACATTGGGCCTAAACCCATGTAATGAGGCTTAACAAAGACCCTGGGCCACTTAGATCAATCTAGGACAGTTGTATATGACATTGGGTCAATTGAATGTAGTGTTGGGCCGAAATGGGTCTTGTAAACCAAACGAGTGAGTTATTGGGCCAAGTATATCACAAATGATAAAATTGGACCAATTAAGATCATAATGGATCAACATAATCCCATTGGACTTGTTTTAACCTATGGGGTTGAATACCATTGTAATTGGGCCGAATATGATTAGGGTTGGGCCGAGGGTTCATGGGCTGCCATCATAGGCAGCGAACCTTAGGAGTTTAGGTTCGCCTGTGGACTACAGATTCGACCAATAATCATGACAAGGTTCGGCTCCCTAGTGTTCATGCAAGGTTCGACTAATGTTGGGCGACCCATGCAGGGTTCGCTGCATGTCTGAGGTTTCGGCTAGCTGACTGGTTCGGCCACAAGCACAACAGGTTCGGGTAAGTATGGTTCGTGATGCATGCATGAAGGGTTCGTCAGCATGGGGTTCGTGATACAAAGCTTCGCTAGTAATCGAAGGTTCGGCAGTGACTCCATAGGGTTCGTCCACCTGAGGGTTCGTTAGCATGCCATAGGGTTCGCAGCTTGTGACTCAGGGTTCGTGGGATTCATTGGTTCGTCGGAGGCATCAAGGCTCGGCACAGGTTCAAGAGATTCCCCTAAGGGTTCGGCTGCTATCTAACGAACTATGCAGGGTTCATTGTGCCCCAATAGGGTTCGGCCACCTGAGGAGAAAGGTTCGGCCGTCGAACCTGTTGCCAGCCGCATCACCATCATCAAAATCCTGTATCCCATCCCCGATCTAAGCTAAGCTATCATCAAGGAATGCTTCTATGGTCTCGAAATGGGGTGTGGTTGACTAGATCTGGCTAAAGGTCGAATTTAAACAAAAATACACATGAAAACCCTAATCTCGTGATCTTTCAAGCTTCATTACCTCGCGATTTGCTGGATGGATCTGCGAAAATCTTGTACTTCCGTGTAGAGAATGTCGAGGGCTTCGCGTGGACACCGAGAACACTCAAATCCGTTGAGTAACGAGTGAGATACGATCGTTTAAAGTGGGTTTTCTAGAGAGAGAAAGGCTTGGCCGAAAATTCTAGTGAGAGAAAGTGTGTGTAGGTGACATAAATGAGGATTTAAGCCTTGTTCAAGGCTTTTATAGTCCGGGTGGTGTTCGGGTCCGTTTCGGTCGCTCGGTTCGCGTTTCCGGAACGTAACGCGTATTTTACGCGGTTTTAAAATAAAAGAGTTGTTAAACTCATTTAAATGATGAGTTTCAAAATTGTAAAAATATAAAATAATTAATATAATTATTTTTACTCTTCATGTGTTGTCGGACCGTTAAACATTCACAATTACGTGTATACCCGCATTCGCGTACGTTTTCCGATCGTATTAAAAATTAAAGCCGTTTAATCATAATTATAAGTTCAACATTCGTATCATTATGGATCGTCACCCATAACTATACTCAGTCTCGCTTACGTATTACGATTCTTGTTGAATTAATTGTCATAATATTCGTCTTGACACTACGCACCAACACTATCCTGTTACACCGAACGCAGTATATATATAGGGCTCACTCTCGCTGCCCACCACTGTTTCGATATAACACAATACTGTTCTTGCCTAGTGAACTCGACTGTAAATAAATAATACATACTTGTTAAATGATAAAGATTCTAACACACAAGCACATAATGACACTTGATTCACATTGACTGACTGAACATGGATACACACTGTTCTAACACTGTTCACTACTACATGATTAAATGTACAAATGTTACAACTTAGCTTACCGATGAGGCGGTAAGGAGTGGTATTTTGAACACAAAAACTCAGACGGCGGTGGGCCGTAGTGATGTTGGTAACTTGAATGTTTCTAAAGGTACTAAATGAAAGTGGTTTGGCAAAACCAAAACCAAGGCTCTGGCAGAGACTAGCCATAGCAAACCAGTTGTGAAAAACTATGGTGCAACTATTTCTAAGAGGAAAGTTTACACTGGGCAAGCGCCCAAATGCAACAAGTGTCCATTCCATCACACAGAACCGTGTCCTGTTTGTCTGAACTGTAACCTGGTTGGACATTAGGCTAGATATTGCAACTTTCCTGCTCAACCACAAAACCCAACACCATGACAAACCACTCAAACCAACCGGTCATGCTTCAAGTGTGGAAGTCCTGACCACTTGATAAGAAACTGTCCGAACAATTACAACACCAATCAAGGGAATGAAGCTAAGGGAAGAGCTTTTCAGATTGGTGCGACCGAGGCAAGGAATGATGCTAACATTGTCACTGGTACGTTTCGTCTTAATAGTCTATACGCATCAATTCTGTTTGATACATGGGCATATAAGAGTTTTATCTCTCCTGAATTTGCATCATTACTTTCATTGCCTATGGTAGATCTAGAAACTCCTTATGTCATTGAACTTGCTAATGGCAAGTTAATCAAAACTAACAGTGTCATTCAAGGATGTTCCTTGAATTTGAGTGATCATCTTTTCAATATCAATTTACTTCCTATTGAGCTTAGGAGCTTTGATGTTGTTGTTGGTATGGACTGGCTTTCTGATAACCAAGCAGAAGTTGTATGCCAAAACAAGATGATCCGTATCCCATTACCTAATGGTAATACACTAATAGTTCAAGGAGAACGAGCCGGTAGGAAACTTGGTATCATTTCTTGTATGGAAACTCAAAAATGCTTACGAAGAGGTTGTCAGGCCTTTCTAGCACATGTGATCGAGAACTGTTGTGTACAAAAACGTATTGAAGATATTCCAGTAGTCTAGGATTTTCCTGAAGTCTATCCTAAAGATATATCAGGATTACCCCCATTGAGACAAGTCGAATTTCGTATTGACTTGATTCCAGGTGCAGCACCTGTAGCTAAAGCTGCTTATCGTTTAGCACCCTCAAAGATGAAAGAGCTTTCAGGTCAACTATAGGAACTCTTAGACAAAGGTTTTATCAGACCTAGTTTCTCACCCTGGGGAGCACCAATTCCTTTTTTGTGAAAAAGAAGGATGGTTCATTCAGGATGTGCATTGAATATAGGGAACTCAATAAACTGACAATCAAAAACCGTTATCCATTGCGACAAATAGATGATCTATTTGATCAACTACAAGGTGCTACTTACTTTTTAAAAATCGATTTAAGATCTGGATATCATCAGTTACGGGTTCATGAAGATGATGTTCCTAAAACTGCTTTCAGAACTCGATACGGGCATTATGAATTTCTAGTAATGCCATTTGGATTAACAAATGCACTTGCAGTTTTCATGGATGTAATGAATCGAGTATGTAGACCTTATCTGGATAAATTTGTGATTGTGTTTATTGATGATATTCTCATTTATTCTCGGAACCAACAAGAACATGCTCAACACTTGAAATTGATCTTAGAACTTTTGGCACATGAGAAATTATATGCCAAATTCTCCAAATGTGAGTTTTGATTACAGGAAGTTCAATTTCTTGGGCACGTAGTGAATGAGAACGGTATTCAAGTAGATCCCAGTAAGATCACGGCTGTTAAACAATGGGAAACACCATGAACCTCAACTGAAATACGTCAATTCTTAGGACTGGCAGGTTATTATCGTCGATTCATCAAGAACTTTTCAAAGATAGCCTTGCCACTGACCACATTGGCACAGAAAAATCAACTGTTTATATGGGGTTCCCAACAGGAGGAGGCATTCTAACTGTTGAAACACAAACTCTGCAACGCACCTATCTTGGCATTACCAGATGGTACTGATAATTTCACAGTGTATTGTGATGCTTCTCGTCAAGGTCTTGGGTGTGTTTTAATGTAGAGCATTAAGGTAATTGCTTATGCTTCTCGACAACTGAAAGTACATGAGAAGAACTATACCACTCATGATCTAGAACTTGGTGCAGTGGTGTTTGCACTCAAGATTTGGAGACACTATCTATACGGAACCAAGTGTATTATATACACTGATCACAAAAGTCTTCAACACATTCTAGATCAGAAAATGTTGAACATGTGACAAAGGTGGTGGGTAGAACTTTTAAACGACTATGACTGTGAAATTCGTTATCATCCAGGTAAAGCGAATCTCATAGCCGATACCTTTAGTCGTAAGGAAGGAGTCAAATCTTTACGTGTGAAAGCGTTGGGGATGACTATTCGAACCAGTCTAAATCCTCAGATTAAAGAAGCTCAGCAACAAGATTTACAAGCAACGAACTACCCTGCTGAGGAATTAAGGGGATTAGACAAGCAACTCGAAACTAAAACTGGCGGAGTGTTGTATTTCAAAAGCCGAATTTAGGTTCCTTTATTCGGTAATTCTAGAAGAATTATCTTGGATGAGGTGCACAAATCCAGGTATTCATCCAGGTACTGATAAAATGTATAAAGATCTTAAAGATTTTTACACGTGGCCTGGAATGAAGAAACACATAGCAGAATACGTGGATTAACGTTTAACATGTCTCAAAGTTAACGCTGAATATCAACGACCTTCTGGGCTATTACAACAGCCTGAGATTCCTATATGGAAATGGGATCAGATCTCTATGGATTTCATCACTAAAATACCCAGAACATCACGTAATCATGACTCTATATGGGTTATCGTTGATCGCCTTACAAAATCTGCGCATTTCTTACCCATCCGAGAAGATTATTCTATGGATCGACTCGCTAAACTCTATGTTAATGAGATTGTATCTCGACATGGAGTACCAATCTCTATCATTTCTGACAGATATAGTCGATTTATGTCACGATTTTGGCAAACTCTTCAGAATACACTGGGCACACAAATCAATATGAGCACAGCTTATCATCCACAAACGGACGGGCAGACTGAACGAACAAATCAAACTCTTGAAGACATGCTCAGAAGCTGTGTGATTGATTTTTGAGGTAGCTGGGATATCCATCTTCCACTTGTTGAATTCTCATACAATAACAGCTACCATACCAGTATTCAATGCGCTCCAGTCGAAGCACTTTATGGACGCAAGTGTAGATCACCTATCTGTTGGTTTGAGGTAGGTGAGAGTCAGATCATAGGCCCAAAATTCATTCAGGAAACAACCGATAAGATCGCACTCATTCAAGAACGAATTAAAGCTGCTCGCGATCGTCAAAAGAGTTATGCTGATAATCGTCGTAGACCTTTAGAATTCCAAATAGGTGATCGAGTAATGTTGAAAGTTTCACCTTGGAAGGGCATTTTCAGATTTGGAAAGAGAGGTAAGCTTTCACCCATATTTGTAGGGCCATTCAAAATTCTTGAACGAATTGGATAAGTAACCTACAGACTTGAACTACCTCTTGAATTTAGTAATATCCTTGATATCTTTCACGTATCAAATATGAAAAAGTGCTTAGCTGACGAATCGTTGATCGTACCTCTCGAAGAGATTCAAATTGATGAAAAACTTCAGTTCAGTGAAGAACCAGTAGAGGTGATGGATCGAGAATTAAAAGTATTGAAACGTAGTCGCATACCAATTGTCAAAGTACGATGGAACTCGCAACGAGGACCTGAGTATATGTGTGAACGTGAAGATCAAATGAAAGCAAAATACCCACATCTATTCTCATGAACGATTGTCATCAAGTAAGTCTTCACTAAATTTCGGGACGAAATTTCTCTAACAGTAGGAGACTGTGACAATTGCAATTGAGAATTACGTCATCGATGACATGAGCACATGTGATCGTTCTAGAAATCTACGTTGATTTGATGATTGTAAATATTACAAATTGAAAGTATACGAGAAATGATGAATGTGGGCAAAAATCGTGTGCGAAACAAAGTCCTAGATTGGAGAATTATTACGAGTATGTAATTTATTCAAACTCAAAATGGACAAGGCAAAAAGAGACTTTGACAAAATCATGCACAAATTGGAGAATTATTACGAGTATGTAATTTATTCAAGTCCCCTTATTGAGAAATCAAGTGATAGTGAAATTTTTAGAAGATAACATTCTTAATAAGGGAAGGTATCCAATATGTGCTGATGACAATTTTTCTCCTATCATTGAAGATTGTACTTTAGAGGAATATGATGAGGAGACATTGTACAGATGTGGGTTGATTGATGTACATAAGAATTATGATGATTCTCACAATAACATTTTTGATGATGTAAAATCATGTGTTTCAAACTCAGCACCATCATCAAATAAGAAAGTCTCTTTCAAAACCCCATTGGTTGAAATTAAAAAGTTTTCAAAGAACGAAAACAAGAATTTTTCAAAACAAAACGGTTTTTCAAGTTCAAAACATAAACGTCAAATTCAATCAAAATGGGTTGTGAAATCATCATGTGCATCAAATAAAGTGGAATCAAAAAGTGATACTTCAAAGTATTGGATCAAAGACAAGATTTCAATAAGTCCCACAAGATGTGAAAAGTTAAACTATGAGTCTCCTACGTCAAGTGGTAAGAAGTCACATTTGACTCATATTGGTTCAACAAGGAATCAAAGGCTGGTTTTTGGTTCGCCAGTGACAAATCACCAAAACCATAGGTTTGTGCAAAACTATTCTCCTAGGTTTGTGAAGAGGAGAATATGTTTTGAGTGTGGTACAAGAGGGCATATCATTGCTAATTGTCTTTATCTGTGTGAGTTAAATGGACAAGTTAGTAATGCAAAGTCATGTGTCACAGAGGTTTCAAAGTTCATTTCTAAAATATATAAAATTTCAAATCAAAACAACGAAGAACTTGTGAAAGCCACAGATGAAGAGAAGTTGAAACTTTCAAAACCCTTAATGTCTAATTTGGTTTTTAACAACAATGTGGTGATTCAAGATAAGTATTATCTTAAGAATGCACTTGAACAAGAACAGTTGTGGATACCAAAAACAAACAAAGTTTCAAAGGAAACTTCATTAGTTTCAACTGGAAAATGGATTAAATTTCGGTATATGGATGCTCATTGAAAACTCAAGGCCTCGAAGGCTTGGGTGACCAAAGCTATCTAATGGGTTGTGTGTGTGTAGGAGGATTTCAAGAGGACCTATCAATTGGACTAGAGCTCATTGATAGTGGAACTTCCTGAAGTGTATTTGGTAAAATCGTTCCAATATTTAACTGTCATATTATTATAGAGAACTTGACAGGTTTGGAATTACATTGTCATATTTTCTTGATGTTTTCAAGTCACATTGATCATATTGTTTAACAAAGATGGTAAATCATATCGGTTGTCAATTTTCCGGGAATTTTGATTTTTCTATGTACTTATAAAATTCTAAAAATCAAAAAGATTTTCATTTTTAGCATTTTAGGGGGAGTAAAAATTTTAAATAAAAAACAAAAACAATATAAAATTTGAAAATTGAGAAATTGATCCGATCTTTGAGATATGATTGTACATTGTAACATTCTGAAGCTTACTTCTATCATACAAGATCAAATACAAAGCGATCACAATGCACTCAGTATGATATGTTAGTAGGTCTTTCACTTAATGGTGATTTCTGTAGACTAATGCCATAATCATTCTTTGTGAGACACATTACTTAGAACACAGTGTTCGATCTTTGTCCAGAGTGAGTGGTCATTTGCCTCAGTGATTGCTATTTGTATTAGTACATATATTAGTTTGATCATGTGTTTCTTTTTCAAAAGAAATTCTGAGTTCATTTTTTTTCTTTTATTTTCGTTCAAAACATGGACATTTTCTGCGTATACTAACGTATCGACCTGATTGTTATGTTTTGGACATTCTGCTTTTATTTTCTTGGTTTGTTTAAAACTTGGGCATTCTATGTGTATACAGAAGTATCGATCTGATTGCTAGGTTTTAAACTTAAGTTATTTTTTGGTTCAATATCCTGGTTTCATCTACGCATATGGAAGTATCGATCTTGTTACCGGATTTTGAACATTCCGTTTTATTTTACACTTTGTTATTTCACAAAAGATATTCTGCTTTATTTTTGCATGCTCAAACTAAGCAAGAATTTGATCTTATAATTTACAACGGCATCGCTGTTGGTTGATGTTTCACAAAGCGGGGATATATTCAAGTGAGTGGGGAACACAAAGTCTTGTGATTGGTTTTCATTAATCAAAATTCACAACAAGTTGTAAGATTTAAAGTGGATCCATATACTGGCAATCATCCAAGGCTTGTACATCGAATAAATAAATCTCATTAACAATCAACAAGTAACGCTGAGGTATGATTACAATATGATCTCATGTTTTGATCTTTCTCATCAAAACGTATTTATTTTTTAGTTAGAATACAAATTTTGTAGGATTCTATGGATATAAAAATTTTTCAATTCATAGCTTTAGGGGGAGTTTATTCAAATCATTGAAACATTCATAAAAATTTTTCTTGTATTTTCTTTTAGACTATCCGATGTGACTTACTAATTCTTTGTAAACACTATAATTGATTAATTGTTAATAGGTGACAAAGAGAAATTGGATTCGTGATGAGGAATCTAGTATGATCACATGTGAAGCAAGAGATTTAGTGTTGATAATGTGTCAACTGATGCAAGTGATCAGGGTGATGAAGATCTGTGTGTTGAAGATGTCACTGCAGTCCTCAGCAATAGAATCCTGGAAAAAGAAAGACATAAGATGGAGACAGAGAGAATGAGATCAAGAGAGAGAATGAAGTGGAAACAAAGAGTCTAATGCTATATATACACCAACATTTGATACAACAGCTACAACTGAAGGGGAGTATGTAGATAACAAGGTTTAAGGGGATGCACAAATAGTTTGAGCATATACAACAGCAAAGTTCTAGGGGGAGTATGTTGATGCATTTTCTGTGTGAAAGCTGCATTTATTGTGTGAACCTCGCTTGTTGTAAATGAAATCATAGTCGGTTGTATATGATTAGAAAAGTCAAGTGTCAAAGGGTTCGGTTAGAGATCCTAAAAGGTTAGGTTTGGCTATGATTGATAGTTAATAGGTTCAGCTAGCATAAGGTTCACAAACTTTATCATAGGTTCGTGTAAATTAATTGTTCATATCTGAGCCAAACCTATGTGGCAAACCTATTGGCAAACCTATGAAACCTATATATATATGGTGTTGCTAGTTCATTTCAAGTGACTTGGAGTAGACTTGGAGGGTTGGAGTTTATAATTACACACACAAAGTTACATTCTCTCTCTCTCAAGTTCAAGATCCAGATTCTCTTCATCTTAGTTTCTTTCTATATCCAAGTGTTGTAATTCAAGTTTATTGTTTGTATACACTTGATTGGATATGAAGAATTTAGATTTGAGATATATTACAATGTTTTTCTTGATCCAAATCTAGTTATAAACGGATTCCGCATGTTTATGATTGAATCGTAGAATTTCGTGATCGATTATTCAAATCTACAGCTTTGTTCTCCTTGTTGATCTGGAAATATAACCTGAAGAGGTACCAAGGTAGAAGGAGTTACACTTGGCCCTTGAGTCTGATCTTGACTTTGTTGTTGTGATTTTGAAGACTAAGCTGGTGACTTTCTTGTTTGTAGTCCAGGATGAGGAGGAGGAGGTAGTGGTTGTTGGTCGTCATTATTATCACTAATCAATTCATTCTCAAAATTTGACTCTTCATGCCTCTAGGCATCATCTTCAGGAGCTACATAGTTAGCCCTGCCACAGTGACAAACTAACTCTTTAGTCAACACATCATCACTACTCTTTTGATACACCTTGACTTGACCAAGACTTGAGTCAGTCATATGTTTAAGCTTGAGAAGATCAGAAGCATCTCTGGGTAACATCTACTCGGGAAATCTCTCATCAATGAGCATCTGAATGAGTCTAGGATACATGCAGAATCTATCCTTAGCTTTGGTGATATTGTCAGACATGTATCTGAATATCATAGCAGAGAAATTGAACAGTTTGTTCAAAATCAAATCCACCATAGCCAATCTCATCAGATCTCGGAGTTCATCAAAGGTACCCTTCCTCATACTCAAGCAATGTAGTAAAACATGAGCAAGTAGCTTGTACTGTAGAAGAAGCTTTCCTTTCTTGATAGAAGTAACACTGTACACTCCAAAGTAATGAATCCTCATGAAGTAGCCTTTGATACATCTTTTTGGAATAAGAGTCATCCCAGCAGGTTCACCACCAAATTGTAGAACCCGTCTAATATGAGCTTCAGTAATAGGAATTGCTTGACCAAGCACATTCGCCTCAATCACATAGTCTTCATCAACACTAATCAACCTTGCTGAGTCCCAGAAGATTTGAACATGTGACCTATAAATCTGACATGAATTGGATATAGCATGATAGATACTCGTACATCTCAAAAACTCTATCATCGGCCTAAAATCTTTTACGTTCTTGGTATTAGGATCCAGATATGCACATAGATTGTGCTTATCTCCAAAGGTAAGATTCGCCATTTCTACAATCAGAAAGAAAACAAAATTAAAACAAATTTTTTTTTTAAAATCAAAAAATTTTCTAAGTGTTGAAACCAGCGAACCTCCTGAGACAAACCTAAGTTTAGACGAACCTAAGTTTAGACGAACCTGTTGTCAAGATAAACCTATTAAACTTAACAAACCTTTGATGAACGAACCTAAAATGAACGAACCTTCATAACAAACAAACCTTCTGGTCAAACAAACCTTGACCAACAAAGGTTCGGTTCTATGATATTCAGAGGTTCGTCACGAATCTATCAAGTTCAAACGAACCTTCAAGATTCCAGCGAACCTTAGTTCATTCAACGAACCTAATCCATTTCAAAATCAAATTTTCAAATCTTTGAATTAGATTAAAAAATTTATATCCCAAGATTCGTAAAACAACGATGAACAATTTTTTATTAAAAACAGTTTGTCCAGAAATAAGATTTTAATAGGTTTTGACTCAACAAACAAGGTTCGACTAAGACAATCCTAAAACTTATCATATCTCCTGATTTAGCTGATCAAATTCCAAAATTTTTTCCTATAAATGATCACAAATAAATTTTGAATCTAATGATATCAGGCAAAAAGCTTCTGAGATCGTCAATCGAAAAAATAAAAATCTCAACTTGCAGGTTCGCTAACAAAATCTGATAAAAGTGGCTAACATATTTCACGAACCTGTTATTTATATGCGAACCTGTTGACAAACCTTTTGAACGAACCTATCCAACAAACCAATTAAACGAACATGTTTGACGAACCTGTCCAACGAACCTCTTCACAAACCTTTCGGGTGAACCCTTTTTTTAATTCAATTTTATTTAAAATTTCAAACAAATTAATGTTTTAATGTTTCAAAGTCGAAACAAATAATCAAAAATTATTGATTTAACATTAGACAAAACAAAAATCTTTTTGTATTTTTTAAAATTCTTAAAACAAACAAACAAACGACAATTTAACAAATCTAACTATTTTAACAAAACAATCACATATTTTTGTTTGAGAAAGATCCAGACATGAGATCATATTGTATTACAATTATCAGCACACCTGATTGAATTAATGAATATATTTATCAACTAATTATAATTCAAAGATGATTGTCAGTATAAAACCTCTTTAAGTTTAATTACTTAGTTAAGATATCAATTAAAACAAAATCATCAAATACCTTATAATATCTATTTACTTGAACACATCCCCGTTTTGTGAATAACTAATTAAACACAAATGTTCTTGAAATTAGTTACTTCAATTTTAACTAGCTTGATCATGTAAAAACAAATTAGAATTTCTTTTAAAACAACAAAATGTAAAACAATTTGAATTTGCTCAAAATCTTGGAATCAAGGTTGATACTTTTGTATACTCAGATGATCCAGTAAATGAACTAAATAATAATTTAAGGATAAGCTTTTAACAATCAGATCGATATTTTCATATACGCAGAGATTGTCCAAATCTTAATAAGAACCAAGAAAACAAATTTGAATTGTTTAAAGCTATAACAATCAGGTCGATACATAAGTATACGCAGAAAATGTTTCAGCTTTAAACTAAAATAAAAGAAAAACAAATTCAGAATTTCTTTTGAAAAAATAAACACATGATCAAAACTAGTAACTTGACTTTTGTTCAAGAAACATTTTGTAAAATTAATCACCACTCGTCCTGGACAAAACTAAGTACTGTATTCTAAGCATATGTTTCTCATAAAGCATATATCAAAATTTTGTCTAATGTTATCTTAACTAAGTTATAAACCTAGCAACATATGTGACAATTGAAGTTGAGAAATTACGTCATTAATGACATGAGCACATTTAGTCTTTCTAGAAATCCACGTTGAATTGACGATTTAAATTACTACAGGTTGATAGTACACGAGAAATGATAAACGTGGGTGAAAACCGTGAGCAAAACGGAGTTCGGGAGTGCCCGGAATCGAAAAACGAAGAAAAATTTGTAAGTATTGAACTCCTGGACTCGTCGCGGTACGCTAAGGCTGGTTTAAGGGCTCTCGGCGGTACGCGAAGAACCAAAATATCTGAGATTCTTCTGGATTTCTTCGCGGTACGCGAAGCCCTTTTTGGCTTCTCTTCGCGGTACTCGACGGGTGAGGCGGTGGAAAAACTTGATCTTTTTCATCAGATTTCATGTAGAATCATTCTTCATATTCATTCTTGAACTTAAACGTTTCACAGGCGAAGAACCACATATTTCCACCATCTAAACTCAAATTTGAAGCCTTTTGATCGTGTGGATCGCACCAAGGAACGTGTTTACAAGTCCTGATCGTTGTTGTGCAGCCAGATTTCCGTGTGATTTGGTAATGATTCGTTTCTGACTTTCTAGCTTGTTATGGATTGGTTAGATCTTGATTTTGAACGTAATGACATAGTTAGGTTTGTTGATTATTGCCTAGACAATGGCTAGGATTGATTATAAACAAAGAACACGAAGTTTTAACGGTTAAATCCTTGTTGTGATCCGTTGTCATGCCCGGTTTGCATGAAATCATACCCATAATTATAATGGTTTAAACCATTTGATTATGACAATGTAGGTGATTAGTTGGATTAATCTTTGAAATGCAAGGTTAAATCCAAGTTTGTCAAACTAATCACAACCATTAACATACTCATTGGAATGATTATCTGATGTTTATGATAACAGTCAGATTAGTATGTTAAACATGGTTATTACACCTATCCTAATGCTACATTGTGATAATTCATGATATTTGGGTAATTAATAAAAAGGATTAATCATTCTTAAGCCATTAAACTATCTAGAAACAGTTACGACATTATAATCAACAACATTAACTATTTGGTTAATCATAGACTATTCTGATTAATCAAAAGTGTCGTCAACCTTGTATTAGGAATTTAATTCATTTTAGGTTCCTACATTATCATACATTGTATGATACAACATCAAAATTAACCAATTAAATACTTAATATCGGTTTGATGACTTGCAAAGCAATGCCTTTGACATTGAATGTTCAAAAAGATCCAATCAGTAAGTTAAAACCTAAATAACTCATTAAACATAAATAAATGCAGAATCACCCCTTTATTATCAGTTTGGGACATATTTTGCTACCTCTATATTATCAGGTGAGTTTCGTACAACCCCTTTTCTTTTTAATCGTTTATAACAATCGGGGTAGCACTGTGAAACTCTTCAAAACTATATGATATGTGTCATTAGCATCTATACGATTTCATGGGATTGTGTTGTGAACCGGAACTCTATCACGAAACATAAAATTCCTCATTACTGAACTGTATCTAGTGAACCCGTGTGGTGCCGAACAGGGAACAATGATAGTACTATCGGCTGACAACCCATTTTCTAGGAGTTTGCAACTCCCCTGGCTGTGAATGTTTGTTACATGTTTTACAATAACCTCTTAATGTTGTGATAGGCATTAAGACAATGAGGCATAAGAGATTACCAGTGGATAATGTCTTCGAAGTATGTAGAATCACGTCCGAAAGGAACTAGATACGGGTCCC
Source organism: Mikania micrantha (assembly GCA_009363875.1). NCBI lineage: Eukaryota > Viridiplantae > Streptophyta > Magnoliopsida > Asterales > Asteraceae > Mikania > Mikania micrantha. The sequence goes on along the minus strand of CM018683.1, from coordinate 37,270,275 downwards.
ATGGTGTTGTTGAACTATATATTTTGAGAACTTGTATAACATATCATATTGTTAAACATGAACTGTATGAACTCACCAGCTTTATGCTGACGTTTTTAAACTTAAAACTTTTGCAGGTAGACGGTGACCACTGGGTGAGGACACACTTCATAAGTTTGTAATTAAATAAATTGTTATGTAATAAACCTAGTTTGTAAACTGTACTGTAAATTGTAATAACGATCCTTGAAATGAATTTCTTTTAAGTTAATCTGTGTGCTATGATATCGGATCAAGTAAGTCACACCTCATCTCCGAGACATCACCACTATGCTTCCGCAATCTTCTCAGTGACATCATCAACAGGTGACTAGAGGTGGGGGTGTGACAGGGCAATGGAAGGGCCGACTCCTATTTCGGCCCTTATACATGCTGCTACGATGGTAGCAGCGGGAAGTTTTCTTGTAGCGGTATCAGAGCCACAGGTTATAGAGAATTAGGTTGACTTAAAGACCTAGACTATAACCATAGGCTCGAATAGTGACACAGAGAGCTCCGAACATAACAAACGAACAAAACTTGTGTTGAACTAAACCAGGATAATCAGGTGGTACGAATTCCAGTTATGAGTGGCCAGCATAACTGAAATTTGCAACACGTGTGCGTCCTAGTTTGATTTAATTCAAGCAAAACAACAATAATTATAAGGACGACTAGTTTCTTTGAGATTGGAAGAGACATCATCTCATGTATATGTTGGATGTTATTATTCAATATTCACTTCATGACATTGATTGTAAATTTTGATTATATATCAATGGAAAAATGACGTGAAGGCTACATATATAGACAGATTCCATATGTGATTCTGGATGATACGCCGAGTCTCAGCTCAAGTTATGACTCAGATCCGTCAGAAGCATCTTCTGCAGCATCCTTGGTAGTACCTCAGATTTTACACACACCACCACATCCACAGATATCTGATAATGATACCTATGCGGACAGACGGGCTAGAAGCTCATCACCTCAGAGTCTCAATCTATACAAAAATTATAGAGGATAGGATGAGGCAGATTATGGTGTATATAGTGATCTCATTGCTTATCTTTGAATACCTAGTGTGGTATCATCTCTGAATAACTAGTGTGTTATTATCTCTGAATACCTTGTGGCGTATCACCTCTGAATACCTTGTGGGGTATCACCTCTGAATACCTTGTGCGGTATCATCTCTGAATACCTTGTATGGTATCTCCTCTATTGTTGAGTGTGAATGTATGAACTATATATTAATATCGAACTTGTAAGAACAATTTTGTGTGAGAACATATCTGAACGAGAACATATCTATTGCCAGTGTGGCAATGTATCAAAGGAATGTATGTGAACAATTCTGTGTGAGAACATATTTGAACATATCTATTGCCCGTGTGGCAATGTATTAAAGAACTGTATGTGAACAATTCTGTGTGAGAACATATTTGAACGAGAACATATCTATTGCCAGTGTGGCAATGTATCAAAGGACTGTATGTGAACAATTCTCTGTGAGAACATATTTGAACGAGAACATATCTATCGCCAGTAGGGCTATGTATCAAAGAACTGTATGTGAACATTTCTATGTGAGAACTTATCAATGTCCTGAATGTTAATATATCAAAAACATGGATAATAACATATTTATATCACAGTACTGTGAGCTGTGAAATATTTTAACATGTTTTTGAATTAACAGGACTGAGTATAGCTACGAACATTTGGGTGATCTGTGTGTACTGAAAACATATCTGAACTATATCAATGTAGTTATACTTTGCTTTTATAATCACACTTCAATATAAATTTCAGTGTAACTGAATATGATTGAATTTACGTGATTGAACAAGGGTTATTTCATTATTGTTCTTGAACTGACCTGAGTTTGTCTGCATGTGAGCAGAACGATGGCTCCAAAACGAGGTCAACCAGCCAAGAAAGCTGGCAGGAATAATGCTAACCCTGAACCGGAACAAGTTCCGCTTATGAACGTAGAATCGAATCCGGATCCGTGTGTTAATCTGGAGACGAACATTGTTCCACCCGTTGACCAAAATCAGAACACGGTTCCACCGGCAGCTCCTAGTGGATCAGTATTGAATGAAGAGATGATAGCACGAATAGTGAAAGAACAGCTATCTGCCGTTGGTATCGTAATGCCACACCAACAACACAATACTTCGGGTTCTGGTGGGGGTCATGTGGAACAAAATGTTACTGGTGGACACATAGAAACTCATCAGACCACCGGTACAACTACAACTGTTCCTGATCCACCACAGCAAGGATGTACCTATAAGTACTTTGCTTCTTCCAACCCTCCTACTTTCAAGGGCAAAGAAGTAGCGGCTGGACTTTTGAGGTGGATCGGGGAAATGGAAACGAAACTCAAGATCCGCCATTGTTTGGCAGAGCATAAGGTGTCTTATGCTGATTGTTCTTTGAAGGACTCAGCTTTAACCTGGTGGAATACCCAGGCTAAAACTTTTGGCTCAGCTACAGTTGACTCGATGGGCTGGAACGATTTTAAAACTCTGATTATGTCAGAGTACTGCCCAATCACTGAAATCCAAAAGCTCCAGGAGGAATTCTGGAATCATTTGATGATCGGTGCTGATTGTTTAGCTTATACTGATCGGTTTCACGAACTTACTTGCTTACTTCCCAATATGTTTTCTACGGAAGCAGCATTGATTGAGAAGTATATCAAAGGATTGGTTCCCCAGATTCGGGGAATGGTAACTGCAGCTGAACCTACCACTCTTAAACGTGCAATTCTTTTGACCACTAAGCTTACTGACGAGGCCAGTAAGGAGTGGTATTTTGTTTTTGAAAACTCAAACGGCGATAGGCCGTAGTGATATACCTCTAGTGGTTCTAAAGGTACTAAACGAAAGTGGTTTGCCAAAACCAAAACAAAGGCTCCGGCTGAGACAAGTCAGAGCAAATCAATAGTGAAGAACTATGGTGCAACTGTTCCTGAGAGGAAAGTTTATACTGGGCAGGCGCCCAAATGCAATAAGCGTCCATTCCATCACACAGGACCGTGTCCTGTTTGTTTGAACTGTAACCGAATGGGACATTATGCTAGATATTGCAACTTTCCTGCTCAACCACAGAACCCAGCACCACGACGAACCACTCAGAGCAACCGGTCATGTTTCAAGTGTGGAAGTCCTGACCATCTTATGAGGAATTGTCCGAACAATAACACCAATCCAGGGAATGAAGCTAGAGGGAGAGCTTTTCAGATTGGTGTAGCCGAGGCAAGGCATGATGCAAATATTGTCACTGGTACGTTTCCTCTTAATAATCTCTACGCATCAGTTCTGTTTGATACAGGGGCAGATAAGAGTTTTATTTCTCCTGAATTTGCATCATTACTTTCATTGCCTACGGTAGATCTAGAAACTCCTTATGTCATTGAACTTGCTAATGGCAAGTTAATCAAAACAAACAGTGTTATTCAAGGTTGTTACTTGAATTTGAATGATCATCTTTTCAATATCAATTTACTTCCTATTGAGCTTGGAAGCTTTGATGTTGTGGTCGGTATGGATTGGCTTTTTGATAAGCAAGAGGAAGTTGTATGTCAAAACAAGATGATCCGTATTCCATTATCTGATGGTAATACACTGATAGTTCAAGGAGAACGAGCTGGTAGGAAACTTGGTATCATTTCTTGTATGCAAACTCAGAAATGTTTACGGAAAGGTTTTACAGGCCTTTCTAGCACATGTTATTGAGAACAGTTCTGCACAAAAACCTATCACAGATATTCCAGTAGTCAAAGACTTTCCTGAAGTTTTTCCTGAGGATACATCAGGATTAACCCCAGTGAGACAAGTCGAATTTCGTATTGACTTGATTCTAGGTGCAGCACCTGTAGCTAACGCTCCTTACCATTTACCACCCTTAGAGATGCAAGAGCTTTCAGGTCAATTGCATGAACTGTTAGACAAAGGTTTTATCAGACCTAGTTTCTCAGCCTGGGGAGCACCAATTCTTTTTGTGAAAAAGAAGGATGGTTCATTCAGGATGTGCATAGACTACAGGGAACTCAATAAACTGATAATCAAAAATCGTTATCCTTTACCACGAATCGATGATCTATTTGATCAGTTACAAGGTGCTACTTACTTTTATAAAATTGATTTAAGATCTGGATATCATCAGTTACGAATTCATGATGATTATGTTCCTAAAACTCCTTTTAGAACTCGATACGGGCATTATGAATTTTTAGTAATGTCGTTTGGATTAACAAATGCACCTGCAGTTTTCATGGATCTAATGAATCGAGTATGTAGAACTTATCTGGATAAATTTGGATTGTGTTTATTGAAGATATTCTCATTTATTCTCGAAACCAACAAGAACATGCTCAACACTTGAAACTAATCTTAGAACTTTTGGCACATGAGAAATTATATGCCAAATTCTCCAAGTGTGAGTTTTGGTTAAGGGAAGTTCAATTTCTTGGGCATGTTGTAAATAAGAACGGTATTCAAGTGGATCCCAGTAAGATTCAAGTGTTGAAACAATGGGAGACACCACGAACCCCGACTGAAATACGTCAATTTTTGGGGCTGGCAGGTTATTGTCGTCGATTTATCAAGAACTTTTCAAAAATAGCCTTGCCACTTACCACATTGACCCAAAATAATCAACCTTTTATATGGGATTCCCAACAGGAGGAGGCATTCCAGCTGTTGAAACACAAACTCTGCAATGCACCTATCTTGGTATTACCGGAAGGTACTGATAATTTCACAGTATATTGTGATGCTTCTCGTCAAGGTCTTGGGTGTGTTTTAATGCAGAACGACAAGGTAATTGCTTATGCTTCTCGACAATTGAAGATACATGAGAAGAACTATACCACACATGATCTAGAACTTGGTGCAGTGGTGTTTGCACTCAAGATTTGGAGACACTATCTATACGGAACCAAGTGTATTGTATACACTGATCACAAAAGTCTTCAACACTTTCTAGATCAGAAAATGTTGAACATGCGACAAAGGCGATGGGTAGAACTTCTGAACATTTATGATTGTGAAATCCGTTATCACACAGGCAAGGCAAATGTCATGGCCGATGCCTTGAGTCGCAAGGAACGAGTCAAACCTTTACGTTTGAAAGCGTTAGGGATTACTATTTAAACTAGTCTAATTTCTCAGATTAAAGAAGCTCAGCAACAAGCTTTACAAGCAACAAACTACTCAACTGAGAACCTAAGAGGATTAGACAAACAACTTGAAACTAAAGCTGATGGATTTTGTATTTCAAAAGCCGAATTTGGATTCCTTTATTCGATAACTCTAGAACAATTATCTTGGATGAAGCGCACAAATCCAGGTATTCTATCCATCCAGGTGCTGATAAAATATATAAAGATCTTAAAAATTTTTACTTGTTTCCTGGAATGAAGAAACATATAGCCGACTACGTGGATCGATGCATAACATGTCTTAAAGTTAAGGCTGAACATCAATGACCTTCTGGGTTATTGCAACAACCTGAGATTCCCATGTGGAAATGGGATCAGATCTCTATGGATTTCATCACTAAATTACCCAAAACATCACGTAATCATCACTCTATATGGGTTATCGTTGATCGCCTTACTAAATCTGCTCATTTCCTACCCATCCAAGAGGATTATTCTATGGATTGACTCGCTAAACTCTATGTTAATGAGATTGTATCTCAACACGGAGTACCAATCTCTATCATTTCTGACAGAGATAGTCGATTTATGTCACGATCTTGGCAAACTCTTAAGAAAGCGCTGGGCACACAAAACAATATGAGCACAGCTTATTATCCACAAACAGACAAGCAGACTGAACGAACAAATCAAACTCTTGAAGACATGCTCAAAAGTTGTGTGATTGATTTTGGAGGTAGCTGGGATATTCATCTTCCACTTGTTGAATTTTCATACAATAACAGCTACCATACCAGTATTCAATGCGCTCCATTCAAAGCACTTTATGGACGCAAGTGTAGATCACCTATCTGTTGGTCAGAGGTAGGTGAGAATCAAATAATAGGCCCATAATTCATTCAAGAAACAACTAGTAAGATTGCACTCATTCAAGAACGAATTAAAGGTGCTCGCGATCGTCAAAAGAGTTATGCTGATAATCGTCGTAGACCGTTAGAATTCCAAGTAGGTGATCGGGTTATGTTGAAAGTATCACCCTGGAAGGGTATTTTCAGATTTGGGAAAAGAGGTAAACTTTCACCAAGATTTGTGGGGCCATTTAAAATTCTTGAACGAATTGGATCAGTAGTCTATAGGCTTGAATTACCTCTTGAACTCAGTAACATTCACGATGTCTTTCATATATCAAATCTGAAAAAGTGCCTAACTGATGAATCATTGATCGTACCTCTAGAAGAGATTCATATTGATGAAAAACTTCAGTTCAGCAAAGAACCAGTAGAGGTAATGGATCGATAAATGAAAGTGCTAAACCATAGTCGCTTACCAATTGTTAAAGTGCGATGGAACTCGCAACGTGGACCCGAGTATACGTGGGAACGTGAAGATCAACTGAAATAAAAGTTCCCACATCTATTCTCGTAAATAACTGTCATCATGTAAGTTGTTCTTGAAATCCACGTTGAATTGACGATTTAAATTACTACAGGTTGATAGTACACGAGAAATGATAAACGTGGGGGAAAACCGTGAGCAAAACGGAGTTCGGGAGTGCCCGGAATCGAAAAACGAAGAAAAATTTCTAAGTATTGAACTCCTGGACTCGTCGTGGTATGTTGAGGCTGGTTTAAGGGTTCTCGACGGTACGCGATGGACCAAAATATCTGAGATTCTTCAGGATTTCTTCGCGGTACGCGAAGCCCTTTTTGGCTTCTCTTCGCCGTACGCGACGGGTGAGGCGGTGGAAAAACTTGATCTTTTTCATTAGATTTCTTGCAGAATCATTCTTCATATTCATTCTCGAACTTAAACGTTTCACAGGCGAAGAAACACATATTTCCACCATCTGAACTCAAATTTGAAGACTTTTGATCGTGTGGATCACACCAAGGAACGTGTTTACAAATTCTGATCGTTGTTGTGCAGCCAGATATCCGTCTGATTTGGTAATGATTCGTTTCTAACTTTCTAGCTTGTTATGGATTGATTAGATCTTGATTTTGAATGTAATGACATAGTTAGGATTGTTGATTATTAACTAGATAATGGCTAGGATTGATTATAAACAAAGAACACGAAGTTTTAACGGTTAAATCCTTGTTGTGATCCGTTGTAATGCCCGGTTTGCATGAAATCATACCCATAATTATAATGGTTTAAACCATTTGATTATGACAATGTAGGTGATTAGTTGGATTAATCTTTGAAATGCCAGGTTAAATCCAAGTGTTTCAAACTAATCACAACCATTAACATACTCATTGGAATGATTATCTGATGTTTATGATAACAGTCAGTTTAGTATGTTAAACATGGTTATTACACCTATCCTAATGCTACATTGTGATAATTCATGATATTTGGGTAATCAATAACAAGGATTAATCATTCTTAAGCCATTAAACTATCTAGAAACAGCTACGGCATTATAATCCACAACATTAACTATTTGGTTAATCCTAGACTATTCTGATTAATCAAAAGTGTCATCAACCTTGTATTAGGAATCTAATTCAATGTAGGTTCCTACATTATCATACATTGTATGATACAACATCAAAATTAACCAATTAAATACTTAATATCGGTTTGATGACTTGCAAAGCAATGCCTTTGACATTGAACGTTCAAAACGATCTAATCAGTAAGTTAAAACCTAAATAACTCATTAAACATAAATAAATGCAGAATCACCCCTTTATTATCAGTTTGGGAGATATTTTGCTACCTCTATATTATCAGGTGAGTTTCGTACAATCCCTTTTCTTTTTAATCTTTTATAAACATCGGGGTAGCACTGTGAAACTCTTCAAAACTATATGATATGTGTCATTGGCATATATACGATTTCATGGGATTGTGTTGTGAACCGGAACTCAATCACGAAACCTAAAAGTCCTTATTACTGAACTGTATCTAGTGAACCCGTGTGGGGCCGAACAGGGAACAATGATAGTACTATCGGCTGACAACCCATTTTCTAGGAGTTTGCAACTCCCCTGGCTGTGAATGTTTGTTACCTGTTTTACAATAACCTCTTAATGTTGTGATAGGCATTAAGACAATGAGGCATAAGAGATTACCAGTGGGTAATTTCTTCGAAGTACGTAGAATCACGTCCGAAAGGAACTTGATACGGGTCCCATGGTGTTGTTGAACAGTATATTTTGAGAACTTGTATAACATATCATATTGTTAAACATGAACTGTATGAACTCACCAGCTTTATGCTGACGTTTTTAAACTTAAAACTTTTGCAGGTAGACGGTGACCACCGGGTGAGGACGCACTTCATAAGTTTGTAATTAAATAAATTGTTATGTAATAAACCTAGTTTGTAAACTGTACTGTTAATTGTAATAACGATCCTTGAAATGAATTTCTTTTAAGTTAATCTGTGTGCTATGATATCGGATCAAGTAAGTCACACCTCATCTCCGAGACATCACCACTATGCTTCCGCAATCTTCTCAGTGACATCATCAACAGGTGACTAGAGGTGGGGTGTGACAACATATCATACTAAGTAATTGTAACTGCTCTTTATGTTTAAGTTCTTATATGATATAATGTGCTTCCAATTGCAAACAATGTGCTATCATTTCTCACATGGTCGAATCAATTTCTCAAATTTTAATAATCTTTTTTAAATGTTTTTGTGTTTTTGATTTTTCTGATGTTTTTGTATTTTTCAAAATTTTCTACCCCCTAAAAACTAAAACACAAAACAATAAAAATTAAAATATCTGATGTTAATTCAATAAAAATTGATTATGAAGGAAGTTGATTTGAGTTTACCTCACCCATGACCCGAATGCCATTTAATTTGAGCAAATACTCAAAACTGTTTTTATCAATAGCCTTGGTGAGAAGGTCTGCTCGCTGCTCTTCTGTATGTATCTTCACCACATCAATAAGTTTCTTCTCATAGCAATCACGTATGAAATGAAATCTAATATCAATGTGACTAGATCGTGAATGATACACATGATTCTTAGTTATAGCAATAGCAGCCTCGTTATCAACATGAATTGGGGTAGTAAGAAAATTCAAACCGTAGTCTCTCATCTGTTGTTGAATCCACAAAACTTGTGAACAACAACAGGCAGCCGCTACATACTAAGCCTCACAGGTCGAATTAGCAACAGATGTTTGCTTTTTGCACTGCCAAGAAACTAAACGCTCCCCCAAAAATTGTGCACCTCCAGTTGTGGATTTCGCTTCTGTCTTACATCCTCCATAGTTGGAGTCACTGTAGGCATTGAAGGAAAAGTTATCATCCTTAGGATACTACAGACCGGTGTCTGGTGTACCCTTCAGATAACGAAGAATTCTCTTGACTGCTATCAGATGTGAAACTTAGGCTTGATTGATATCTAGCACAGATACTTGTAGCAAATACAATATCTCGTCTTGAGGAAGTCAAATACATCAAACTTCCAATCATTCCATGATACAAAGTAGCATTAATTTATCTCCCCCTTAATATTAGGCTCAATCCCGTCATTAGGTTGAATGGGCGTGGAAATTGGTTTTGAATCAAACATGCTAAACTTTTTTAGCACATCTTGAATATACTTTGTTTGATGCTGACAAACATACACTGTTTCCTTCAAAGAACCAAACAGAAATGCAGACTTGAGATCCAACTGAAAAACTTTGAATTTCTTGTGAGCAGCAAAAGCAAGAAAAAGTCTAATTGCTTCCAACCGCGCCACAGGTGCAAACACTTCATCGTAATCAATTCCTTCAACTTGTCTGAAACCTTGAACCACTAAAAGAGCTTTGTTTCGAACAATTACGCCTTGATCATTTCGTTTGCATCTTAACACCCATCTAGTGCCAATTTTTTTCTCACCTTTTGTCAAATCAACTGGATGCCAAACACCAAACTTCTGAAACTGATTCAGCTCTTCTTGCATAGCCTCCACCCAGGAAGGCTCACGCAACGCTTCAGTCACAGTCTTTGGCTCAATCTGAGAAATAAATGCAGAATGCATCCAGAGCTCTTGACTTCCATGATTCCTTTCTAACTCAACATACAAACTCGCCTCATTTGTAACTTGATGTCGTGTCTGTACTCCAGCATTTGGATTTCCAATGATCTGATCAACAGGATGATTTACATGGACTGTAGTGACAGGCACTTGCGGGACCCCAACATTATGATCAATATTTGTAATATTCTGATCAACATCTTGATCATGAGAAATAGCATCTTCAAAAACATCATGATCATCATCAGATGACCAGTCATCATTAATTACTTCTAAAACGCCTTCCTTATCTTCAGCTTGATGAGAAATACCTTGATCTTTAGAATTCTGCAAATCATATAACATTTGTAAGGTTATTTCATCATTAGAAACATTTGGAGACAAATTAAAAGACTCAAACAGTTTATCATAATCAAAAAGCTAATTCGGTCCTTTTCCATCTGGTATAGGTGTATGTCTTTGAACATCCACATGATACCATAATTCCACAACACCCGTACATTTATTAAACACACGTTTATTAGGAAGACTATAGCCAAGAAAGAAACCCTCTTCAACTTTAGAGTTGAATTTTGAATCTTTCTAAAGCATGGTACAAGGAGCCCCAAAAGGTTCCAAGTGTTACAAATTAGGCTTTCGATTTTGAAGCAATTCATAGCATGTTTTATTGTGTCTTTTAACAATCAAAACTCTGTTAAGAGTAAAACAAGCTGTAGCCATAGCTTCACTCCAAAATGTAATGGGGAGTTTAGAATCAGCTAGCATCGTTCTTGCAGACTCAATCAACGTTCTGTTCTTTCTTTCAGCTACACCATTCATTTGAGGTTCATATGGTGCACTGAATTGCTGCTGAATGCCCTTTGATCACAAAATTCTTCCATTTGATGATTTTTAAACTCAGTCCCATTATCTGAACGTACACGCCTTACTCTTAACTTATACAATGTCTCCAACCTATTAATCAACAACACAAAATTTTCATAAGTATCTGATTTATGCTTTAAGAACATGACCTATGAAAATCTAGAAAAGTCATCAGTCACCACAAAAAAATACGATACACCACCTATACTTTTCACATTAATTGGTCCAAACAAATCCATGTGAAGAAGTTCAAGTGGCTTACCAATAGAAAATATTGTCTATGTTTTGTGTGACTTCCTTTTCTGTTTACCCTTCTTGCACGACACACACACATCAGGAAGTTTAAAGTGTTTAACCGGTACACCCTCAACTAAATGATTGTGTACAAGATGATTCATCTTCCTAATATGAATATGCCCCATCCGTCTGTGCCAAGACTGTGTATCTTGCTCAGTTTACTTAGACACCAGACACGTCTCCACCTTATTCACCGTATGCGCTTTCGCCATGTCATGTACATACAAATCCTTACTCCGATCAGCAGTCATCAGAATCCACTCCTTAGGAATCTGAAATCCTTGCTTAAGTACATAACACCTGTCTTTATCAAACATCACTTTGTATTCTTTGTCACAAATCTTCGACACACTCAACAAGTTGTTAGTTAATTCTTTGCAGTAATTAACATTGTCAAATGAAACTTTACCATTCGTCAAACTACCAAACCCGGTAATTTGACCTCCTTTGTCCCCTGCAAAGTTCACATAGCTTCCTTTCATTAATTTAAAATCTCTCAACAAACTTAACTCTCCAGTCATGTGACGTGAACATCCACTACCAACAATCCAGCGACTATTGATATGGCCCATGAATGCCACCTGCACAATAAATTAAAACAAATCAATATCAAAAGGGATGACTCCCGCCATTTCGGCGTCGAGTCTCCTTGAATGGACCCCTGCCATTCTGTTGTGATGAACTGCTTGAAGACCCATCTTCAATGTTTTCATTCTTTTTCCCAGAAATTCGATCACCTGACCTGCATCTCAATTTCCGAAAAGATTTTGACTTACCAGTTTGTTTTGAAGATGATTTTGAAGAAAATTTCTCAAAGAAATCATCATCAGATGATGTCACCATTTTCACAAGCTTTTTCTCATTCCTTTTGTTATAAAAAACTCTTTTCTTCTGATTCTTTTCTTCTTTTACCGAAACACGATCAGGATCAAATTTCCTAAGAACTCTTATTTCTTCCTCACCAGGTTTCACTTTCCTAGGACTTCCAGTTGACCTATTCACCCAACTCTCATCATCTGAACTCTTTCTGATTCTGTTGTTTGGACAATTAGCAGAAATATGTCCTTTTCCACAACAAGTAAAACACTTTCATGTTGCTGTTGGTGAATAAGACCTAAAACTACTACAATTAGTAGAACTGAAATCCAAATCACAATCAGCAATCAGATGACCAAATTTACCACAACGGTAACATTTTTTATCTTTCAGATGATTCTTTGGTTTTGGTTCATCATAGTACTTAGATGAACTGAAAGGTTTAGGAGCAACCTTTGCAGATGAGAATCTGTTTCTCAAACTAGTTGATTTTATCTTTGAATTAGTCTTTTGATTATGAAAATTCTTTGATTTGTCTTTATGTCCAACTCCAAACTTATCAAAGAAAAAAATCCACTTTATCAACCTTTGTAGAAATCATATTTTGCTTTTGAAAAATACCACTAGACTCTCCTTTATGTGTAGTAGATGACTTTACGTACACCATAGGTTTGAGAGTAGTAGTCGATTTGGGTTTCATCACTGGTTTAGAAACAAATTTTGGTTTGATCACCACTTTCTCAACTAGTTTGATCTCAGCTTTTGACTTATGAGACTTCAAAATCTTTTTATCACCAGTTTTAACTTTATAAGCACTCTGTCTCAAAATGTCAGGTGAATATTCTGATTCAGTGATGTCTTCAATAATGGGAGCATCACTATCAAGAGACACTTTTTCATTAGATGATGATCCTCCTGCACTTTCAATGACATGTTCAAATCGATGTTCATCCAAAAAGACAGGATGGACTATTAAATTCAAATCAATTTGTGGTCTTGGCACATAGCTGGAAGGAGGTGGTACAGCATGAAAACCTATTCCAGTATTATCATGCGATGATCTTTGCATGGCAGCAAAGTAATCGATGACAAACTGAGAACTTTGATAATTTTCAAGCTTGCTCTTGTTCATTTCTGCTTCTGCTTTTGCTGCTGATAATTCAACCTTCAGCTTTTGCACAGATTCGAGATGCACAGAAACTACATGATTATTTTGTAAAACTTTGATTTTCAACTCTTCATTCTCTTTTCCTAAATCAATTATCTTTTTGTCAAAGGCTTTTTCTCTTGAAATTAGCTTATTATTAGCTTCTGTGCACTCTACCAGTTCAGCAGTCAGCTGGGAATTCATCTCTTTCAATTTATCAATGATCTTTAAAAGATCATCTTTTACCTCATCAACCTTCTCTTTGCCTTTGCCCGTGCCTTCATCTAGAGAAGCCATGAAAGCACCCATCAACTCATCGTATTGCTTGCCCCAATCATCATCTTCATCAGCTTGACTTACTAACGCTTTCGATGACTCTTCAAACTTTTCTTTCTTCTTCTGATAAGCTTCTTTTGGTTTGAAAGGGTTTTAATCTCCTTGCTTCTTTGGATTCTTGCATTCTCTAGCAAAGTAACCTAACTCACCACATTTGTAACATTGAGTAGTCTTTGGATTAAATCCAGACTTGGTGTTTCAATCAAAAATGAATTTCTTCCTAGTTTTCTTTTCATATCGATTGATTCTTCTGATCACACTCGCCAATGCCCATTGAGTGTCAATGAACTCCATTTCGTAATCATCAATTTGCTCATAATCTTCAAATGTAAGATTAGAATTTCCAATCTTTCCTGCAATTTGTTCATCATACGCACTGACTACACATGTCAAAATTGACATATGATCCCGAACTGCCTCTACAGTTACTTTCCCCAGATTTGTTGTATTCAGCTGAACAGGAGGTGTTGTTGATTCAGACTTCTTCTCGTTTGTAAAATAAGATGAACTAGAACTTGCAGATGCAGAAGGTGTAGGAGTACTATCAGAAGTACTAGAAACAAATGCTGTCTGAATCTTTGCTGAAGATACAGGTGGTGTAACCACCGATGCACCATATAAAGAAGGATCTTGAGTAACATTCACTCTCTTTGCTTTTCTCTTGTCCTTCATCTCCTGTTATTCTAGTTTTTGAATAAATTCCACCAAAGTCATTCCTTGTAGATTTTCTCTCAAGATTAGCACCAATGAATTCCACTTTTCAGGCAAAGCATCTGCAAGGCAATTGATGTTTTCATCTTTAGTATATTCGACTCCATACATTCTAACTTCAGTTAACAGATGTCTGTATCTTGTAATCAATGCCTCAAGACTTTCATTGCCAATAAAGTTGAAATTTCAAACTCTTTGCGAATATCCGTGGCTTTCATCTTCTTAAGATTGGTATTTCCTTCAACTTTTGCTTTCAAAGCATTCCATAGACCATAAGAAGTCTTATGCTCATCAAACTGATGTAAAATATGATTAGGAATTTCTTGGCTTAACATCTAATACGCCTTCTTCTCCGAATCATACTTCTTTCTTTCATCAACATCTAATCTCTCAAGGATTTGATACAAGTCTGTTCCCACCACTCTAGGTATTTCATATGGCAACAAAATCCTTTCCCAAAGATTAGTGTCAGTTCCATTAAGGTGTGTTTCAAAACGACCTTTCCAATTATCATAATTTGCCAAATCCAGCAACTTTGGAATTTTGTTCGTACTTCCAACCATAGTTTCACTAATCAGAATGCTATGTATTTTAGAATTCTGACTAGCTACTGCAGCATGCATCTCCACCATCATTTCAAAATTCTATCAGCGAACCTTTTCACTTCAAGAACCTAACAATCAGGCGAACCTCCAACAAGCTTTGATCTGAACAAACCTTTAATCACGAACCTTCAGTCACACGAACCTCAAGTCACACGAACCTCAAGTCACACGAACCTCAAGTTGTGAACCTCAAGTCATGAAACCTTAACCACAAACCTGAAGTCACGAACCTCAATCACGAAGCTTATGCAACGAACCTTGAAACAAACCTGATCTCACAAACCTTGATACAAACGAACCTTGCAGAAAACCTTCCGACGAACCTTGCTAAAAACCTTCAGATGAACCTCTTCAAAATCTCAAAACGAACCTCAGAAAAATGTCAATAAAAGCGAACCTATTGTTCCAGCAATTCACAGGTTCGGCTCACGAACCTGTACTTCCAAATTCGAAATTTTGGAGGGAAAACCTTCCAAAATTTGAAGAAAATCCTTCAAAATCCTCAAATTAACACCACAAATTCTTAATTGTTGTATTTGACAGCAATTGATGATGAAATTACACTCAAAACAGCAATCAAACAAAAAGAAAACTAGAAATTTAATCAATTTCTTGATCTTTTAATCTTCAAATCTTCAAATACTTGTAGATCTTTGACAATTCTTGTATAAAACTCCACCAAAAGATATGATACCACTGTAGATCTGTTGAAGTTGATCTTGATCGTATAAAGAAATTCTATGAACAATCAAACACATGCGGAATCTATGTTTGATCTATAAGAATCAAAGAAGAACAAGCATTCCAATAATCATCTTCATCTCATTAATCAATCTCAATTGATTACAAGTCTTACACAGAGAAATCTCACACAGAGAATTACACAAAGAATTTCAAGAGGTTTCTCAAGTTATGACCAAATCAGACAAACCTACAATTTATACAGACTGCCAGCCGAACCTATAATAGCCGAACCCTTAGGTTCGCCAGCCAAACCCTTAGGTTCGTTGGGCGAACCTAGTCAGCCAAACCTAATAGGTTCGCCGAACCTTACAATGTTATAGGTTCGTCAAACCTATTAAGATGATAGGTTCGCCGAACCTGCTAAGGTTCGTGGGCCAGACGAACCTAAGCCAAACCTTATTAACTTTCTATAATTTATATGTTTGAATAGCAACCAATTACAAATGTGTACTAACAAACTCAATCAGTTTATTTTGGTATACATGTTTCGCCCCCCAAGTTTAAAAGCAAAAGATTGAAAAAGGGGGTTATGAGAACTCACAATGATGTTTAATTTTTTTGATTTGTAGAACACGCGCTCACTATTGTAGAATCGATAATGACTCAATAACCTATGGTATATTCAATATTATTTACAACTTATAAGTATGAGTTATGATTTTAGTATGTTAACTCTAAATTTGGTTAACTTTTATAACTCTTTGTTATTTAAAATTGGATCTAACTCAATTGTGATGTAACACACTAACACTTAGCTAATATAGACTAAACATTAGTGTATTGTTATGTTATCATATTCCTTGTCCATATGTTTTAAACTTAGAATATGGTCCATTAAAATAGGTGTTATAACTTGAGTGTTTTTACATAAGTATTATTTTATAGAACATAATGTAACATCACTATATATATATATATATATATATATATATATATATATCTGTGTGTGTATTGATAGAACCTGATATGATAATTTAAGAATTTTGATTTAATTGATGGTATTATCACTGGTATACATTGCTGAGAACATATTATCACTATGCATAATCCATGAAGAAGTTGGATTGAAATATAATCAGACTGAACCAAAGTGTTTATTTCAGTTGATTTAATTATGAAATGAATTTATTTTGGTTTGAATGGTTGAAGGTTATTTGTGACAATTGTAGTTGAGAATTACGTCATCGATGACATGAGCACATGTGATCGTTCTAGAAATCTACGTTGATTTGATGATTGTAAATATTACAGATTGAAAGTATGCGAGAAATTATGAACATGGGCAAAAACCATGGGCGAAAACTGTGTAAGAAACGAAGTCATGGGTTGTCCGAAATCGAAAAACGATGAAAAATTTCTAAGTATTGAACTCCGGGGGTCGTCGTGGTACACTAAGGCTAAGTTGAGGGTTCTCGGCGGTACGCGATGGACCAAAAATATCTGATTTCTCCGGATTTCTTCGCAGTATGTGAAGCCTTCCTTGGCTCCTCTTCGCGGTACGCGATGAATGAGGCGGTGTAATGGATCAGATTTCAATATCAGATTGCATGCAAAAATCATCATATTCATATCTCTCGAGCTCCAGCTTCTGCCAGACGAATAAAAACGAATTTTCACCATCAAATCATCAATTTGAAGCCATCAGAAGTCACATATCTCACCAAGAATCGTATCTGCAAGTCTAGATCGTTGCTCTACGGTCAAAACTCCGTCTGATTAGGTAACGGTTTGTTAAAACCTTCTAGTTTGATAATGATTGATTATATCTTATTTTGAACGTAATGATATAGTTAGGATTGTTGATTATTGCCTACATGATGGCTAGGTTGATTATAAACGAAAAACACGATGTTTTAATGGGTAAATCCTTGTTTGATCCGTTATAATGCCCGGTTTGCATGAAATCATACCCATGATTATAATGATTTAAACCATTTGATTATGACAATGTAGGTGATTAGTTTGGTTAATCTTTGAAATGCAAGGTTAAATCCAAGTGTTTCAAACTAATCACAATCATTAACATACTCATTGGAACGATTATCTGATGTTTATGATAACAGTCAGATTAGTATGTTAAACATTGTTATTAAACCTATTATAATGCTACGTTGTGATATTTCATGATATTTGGGTAATCAATAACAAGGATTGATCATTCCTAAGCCATTAATTTGTCTAGAAGCTGTTTTAACATTATAATCAACAACATTAACTATTTGGTTAATCCGAGACTATTCTGATTAATTAAGTGTGTCATCAACCTTGTATTAGGAACCTGAATCAGTGTAGGTTCCTACATTATCATACATTATATGATATGACATCAAAATAATTAATTAAAAACTTAATATCGGTTTGATGATTTTCAAAGCAATGTCTTTGACATTGAATGTTCAGAAAGAACTAATCAGTAAGTTAAAACCTAAATTACTCATTAAACGTAAAGAAATGCATAATCACCTCTTTATTATCAGTTGTGTGACATTCTGCTACTTCTAAGTTATAAGGTGAGTTTCGTACAACCTCTTTTCATTTTAATGTTTTATCAACATCGGGGTACTACTGTGGAACTTTTCTTGATCATATGATATGTATCACTGTTATCTGTGTGATTTCATGTGACTTGTGGAGATATTTGTGGATTTCATGGGATTTTTCCTGTAGAACAGAACTCTATCACAGAACTTAAAGTCCTCATTCCTTGAACTGTATCTAGTGAACCCATATGGGGCCGAACAAAAAACAATGATAGTACTACTGGCTGACAACCTATTTGCCGGGAGCTTGCAACTCCCCTTGGTGTAAATGTTTGTTGTCTGTTTCAAAACTTCTTAATGTAGTGATAGACATTAAAATAATGAGGCACTAAG
Organism: Mikania micrantha; assembly: GCA_009363875.1. Classification (NCBI taxonomy): domain Eukaryota; kingdom Viridiplantae; phylum Streptophyta; class Magnoliopsida; order Asterales; family Asteraceae; genus Mikania; species Mikania micrantha. Next base: position 37,251,691 of record CM018683.1, on the reverse strand, counting down.
ATATGTACCGACAGTTAGTATCTTTATAGAACAGAGCAGAACAGAACGTCCGAAAGGAACTAGATACGGGTCCCATGGTTATCTTGAACTGAACTTTGTGAGAACTTGTATTGCATATCATATTGTTGAACATGAACTTTACAAACTCACCAGCTTTGTGCTGACGTTTTGAATCTAAACATTTTTGCAGGGAGACAGTGACCCACCGGGTGAGGCAGCACTCTAAACGCTTGTAATTAAAAAAGTTAGTCATGTAATAAACTTAGTTTGTAAACTGTACTGTTAATTGTAATAGCGGTCCTTGTAATATATTTACCTTAAGTTAATCTGTGTGCTATGATATCGGATCAAGTAAGTCACAATCTTCTCAGTGACATCATCAACAGGTGACGAGAGGTGGGGTTGTGACATTATTGTTCTGGTCACTAAATATAGTCAAGGACACATGGTCATGTTTATCGAAATGGTGGTGGGACGGAGACTGGATAGGTTGCGACCGACTCCTACGTATGCCCTATACATAAACTTATTTCGGTCTATCATGGATGTGTCAGTGATGTGATTTGGTGGGGTTAAGGTTTGGGAAAACTGATAATTGATAAATATGATAAATAAAAATAATGAAAACAACATTGAGAGTGATTGCGCGAAGGTGAGGTCACAAATATAATTTAAACACGAATATTATTTCAAAAATATTAAACCTTATATATTCACGTGGGGACGATTCACACGAATATAATTGTTAGAAATAATATACTGAAACGATGTTCCATAAATCGTAAATCGAATTGAAATCTGATACGAATGATGGATTCGAAAAGGTGACGATCTTTACGAATTTGTACGGGAGTAACGCGTTTCGATGAGATAACCAAAATAATATTTCACGATAATAAATTAAGAAAAAAGAAATCAAAAACGTTTATTAGGAATTATGACCTTAAATTATGAAACGAATTTACTTTATTTAAATGTTTCGTGTTGAAGATTGCCTCTGCCGAACTAGTTAGATGATATTGTTTGTCGATATTATTTGATCATTTATGAATAAGTTCGAAGGATATGGGTCGATACTAGGAGGTCCGAACCTATTAATCTCGATGGTAATGGTGATCGATATTGGGCATCAAACATGTCCTTGTTGATATTGAAGGACCAATGTCGATATTGGTAAGCTCGACAATGGGCTGTCAATACTACACTTGCACCATTTTCTTCGATATTACAAGTTCGACACAATGAATAAATCATTAGTGTTATCAGTTCATCGATATTGGACATGAGCCATTGGTATTAATCGTCGAGACTATCAATCTTGATAGTGAACATGTCGATCATAAAGTTTAACTTCTAAATATCGACGGGTTTTGCAGGGTGTCAAACTTCGTAATATTGTGGAATACGTAAGTATGATGTGGACACTTAAACTTAATAATACTTCATTTAGGTAATTACTTGTTCAATAAAAACGGTGCATGCATGGATTTATGCATGCATTAATGCTCATATGTATAAACAAATTCATACAAATGCGATAGTTTTAATTAAAATCAGCAATGTTTATTTAAAACTAACAAGTTTGGAAACTATAGTATAATAATTATAATTTACATAACATAAAGTGTTTCATTTTTAACAAGTTAGTGGCACGCTTAATCATCAAAGTTAAACACATATGAACATATAAAAATGATCAAACATATATACTTATAAATATGGAACACGCGATAAATACAGGTTTTTGAGTTGTCACTTGATTTCCCTTACGCAAGCGCGCATTCTACAAAATACTGAATCTAAGACATTCAGGTGAGTTCTCATAACCCGCTTTTTATATCATTCTTGCTTTTAAACTCTAGGGTGGAACATGTATACCATATGAATATAATTTTGATAACACGTGGGTGAAACCTGGATTATCATTATGATGTTCTGATTATAGAGATACTTAAAGATTGATGTGGATTATCACAACTATGTGAGTCATCGTTGATTGAGTTGATCTCGGTCCTCCGCGATGATTAAATTACTAATGTTGAGTTGACTTCGGTCCTCCGTAGTGATTCCACTGTCGTTTGAGTTGACTTAAGTCCTCTGCAGTGCACTGTATTGACAATTGTGCATATTAGGAATGTCGTTGATCGAGTTGACTTCGGTTCTCCGCGATGATTCCATTTACCGTTGATTGAGTTGACTACGGTCCTCCGTGGTAAATTATATTGAGATAATTATGATTATGATGAATGATGGTTATTGAAGATGAATGTTGATTATCTATTTGGATATCTACTTGATTATCTATTTGATGTATTTGGTTGAGATTGATTGGATATACTTGAATGAGTTCTTGTTATTACTTGAATTGCTTAATTGGTGTGTTTGTTGGACGTTGACAGAGCTGGATTATCTCACAGGTTCACATGTGTATTTTCTTAAAAAGTATAAACTTTTATAAACACTTATAAACATTTTCGGAAAATAAAAACTTATGATTACTCACCAACTACTTCGTAGTTGACACTTGATTTTCTACATGTTTCAGGGAACGAAGAAAAGTAGGTTGAGAAGGATAGCTTCACAACTTTTGGACATCTTCACTTTGGGTATCGGACTTAGCTAAATTTAACTGGATTACTGAAGACTAGTGTTTAGTTAATTTAGCTAATCTTTTGTGTAAATTGTTGTACTTGAATCATGACGAACATGATTTTTGTGTAGTTACTTTATTTGATTTAATTGATATGTGTTGATAAATTTAGATGTGTAACATCAGTGCTGGAAACGTCACCGAAATAGTGATTTCTACAGTAACTTGAACAGTAATCAGGTACAAACAATACAAAATTCATTTCATGGCATGTTCGTATCATATATCGTTATCATTTTGTGTTATCAAACAACAAGTTCAGAAACATTTAACAGAAACAAAGTTCAGAACTATGGTTCTTGAGTCAGATAATTATCTGGCAACACAAAACCATCATGTGATTAATTGTTAGTATTCTAATAAGTATAAACGTATGTGAGGACTTACAGAACGAAATAACAACGGATGTCGTTATGTGAATGCTAAACCGACAGATTATTCGTATAGGTGACGATCTGTACGCATAAATCTGGAAGTTTAACGTTCTGAATGATATCCAATAATTAGAAAACAGTATTGAAAAGTATAGTTATCGCCGTGATCGTACGGGTGACGATTCGAACGAATAAGCGCGATGACCGTACGATTCGATTTTAAACCGCAAATTAATTATTTCTGAAAATTTAAAACAAATAGAAGATATTTAGTTAAGTTACTAGGAATAACCACCTAAAATAATTTTATAAATTCTATTTAAAAAACCGAGTAATTTCTTTACGAAAAGAACGAAAGAAAAAAAACGACGTTCTACGCGAAACCGAGCAAAACCGAACGAACCCGAATGAACCCGGTTTATTTGAAGCCATTTAATGAGGCATTTATGGCCTCCTCTTTCCCCCACCTACCAGCCCATCTTCCCCATTTTCGTCTTTCTCTCTCTCTAGTTTCTCTCTCTACAAAACCAAGCAAGAACTCTCTCATTTCTTCACCATTTCAAGCCATTTTGGTGTCCAAACGACCCTCCCAACTGGTAGAACACGAAAGTACAACGATCTGGTCTTTGAGCCATTGGATTCGAGGTAAAATCAAGCTTTTTGGTTACGATTTTAGGGTTTTCTAACCCTCGCTTCGACCCACATCTAGACCGGCTAAACCCTCCCATAACCTTAGGAAATCACCTCCCAACCACCTTAGGATAATGTAGGAACAAACCTCCCTTCATTCCCTGGCCGATTAACTCGAAAACCATGCCATCAACCCACCAGGCCGCGGAGGCCGAAGAAGCTATCAGCAGTTGGCCGAAAGGCCCTTGGCCGAAGCCTGTTGATACGCTTGAATAGGCACTGCCGAAGCAGCCTCCTCATTCGCTTGGACCCATTCGGCCAGGGCTTGGTTCGGTCGGCTACCCCTTTTCATTCGGCATCTTCCTCTTCGGCCAAAGGTTCAAGAGCAACAACCATTCGGGCTACCTCATATGGTCGAGCCCATTCGACCGACCCTTTCGGGTCAAACCACTTTCGCCCTACTCTCTTTCGGTCGAGACACATTCAGTTAGCCATCATTGTGTCCGGTCACCTTTCATGCATGTGTGATGTACGTGCATGCATGGGGTTGTAATGGGAATGGGTGAGGGTATGAAAACCATATTAGGATTTTCTATCTAATGCAACCAACCTTGAATGGGTATTGGGTTAAACATGGAATTTATTTATCAAATGTCATTAAAAGTTAACAAAGAAACTAGTAGGGTTTTCAATAACAAGCATTTCTCTAAAATCATATTGAAGTCCAAACACAAGTTGTGAACATTCTTTGAGTTAAACACACTTGGGGAATTATAGAGAATCAAGGGTTTTAGTCTAAAGTCATGATGTTGTTAGTATCATGAATACCTAACACTTAGACATATTATATAAACATACAACTACATTAGGTTGTTCCTTTGAACTACCTAGGATGAGTTGCACACATAACGATCGAAAAATCATGGAATGATCAAGAACTAAAATGGGCCCAAGGTTAATCCAATAAGATTAACCAAAGCTCATCACGTTTAATTATACACTGTTATTAAATAAATTACGTTTTTAATAATAGGAAGTGATTTATAAACATGTTAAATTAAATAAAATGATTTCTCACTTAATAGCTTAACTTAGAATAATGTGTTTAAATGTTTCAATTAAGAGAATTTGAATATGAAAACCCATACACCGCTAAGGTGTCATGGTAATTATTTATGGGTTTAGGGTTATGATAGGGTAAAATATTAGGCTAGCTTGAGAGAGCTCCAGTAAACACATTAGTAAACTAGGACACATAGTTGCACACCAAGACCAAACCCCCAGTTGCGCCTACTATAAATACTTATCGTATGCGAATCTTCTTAAAACAACTCAGGAACTGAAGAAACATAACCTACAAACAAAGAGCGCGCATTTTGTGATACTTCTATTACACAGCAACACAGGTGAGTTCATTGCCCCTTTTCAAAACATTTTTGTTTTAAAAACGCAGGGCTGAAATGCATGCGTAAATTATCTTCCTTGGATTATATTTACTTAAATGCTTTTACTTAACATTTGTTTTACATGTGAAATTGTATCCTAGATTATGTTTCACTAGAATTCAAAGTAAGTTGTATATTCATTATGAATAGATAACCGTTTCAAATCAAACAACTATTTTCAAAGAACTATTTTCAAAGAACTATTCCCAAAGAACTAAAGATCTAAAACAAAGAACTATTTTCAAAGGTCTATTTCAAAGAACTAATGGACTAATCAAAGAACTATTTGAAGGTTGAGTTGTCAAAGAACTAGCGATCTATTTCACAGAACAAAGTACAAAGAACTATTTCAAGGGTCTAACTGGGAAATATCAAAGATAGCATGTGCCATTCTAAGGTTTGAAAGATGTCCTAGCTGGACTGATTGAATATGAGACGCATATTTGATGATATTTACAGTATTCCCTAACTGTTTTGAGGAACATCTGGGAAATGCTCAAAGATAACATGTGCCAAAGAACTAAAGAACTATACAAAACTATGGACGGTCTAAAGAACTATAAAAGCCTATATATCAAAAGAAGTCCTAGCTAGACTGATTGATTATAGGTCACATGTTTGATGAGGTTTACAAATCTCCTTTACTACTAAGAACCCTGAATGCTAGACTAGTCTACTCGAGTTGACCAAGGCCCAATCATTAGGTCTTAGATTTTATTAAATGTTTATTTATTTATTTAACTAAGCATTATTGAACTGTTTCTACAAATGATGTGTTGATCATGATTGTATGATGAACTTAAGGAATCCATAGAGATCCCAAGCTTTTGTATTTACAGGAACAAAGAACTGAAGAAATAAGTGAGTTATTGATAGGGGTAAAATGCTTAATTATCATTAACAGCACTGCCATATGTGATTTAGTATGTGGTGGGATGTTGGCTGGGCAGGCGGTAAGTTCGACCCGACATATGCCCTATATTTAAGCATACCGAATTGGATATCGTAGGTGGTGTTAATGAGATTAAGGTTGTTACCTTAGAGTTTAACAAACTTGTTATGTATAGGAAGAACTAGGGTGTGATGTAAATGAAAGATAGGTTAAAATGCCTAATTATCATTAACAACAATGTCCTATGTGGTTTAGTATGTGGTGGGATGGCGTCTGGGCGGGTTGTAGGCTCGACCCTTTCGTATGCCCTATATATAAGCATACCGAACTGGATATTACAGGTGAAGTTAATGAGGTTAGAGTTTTCATTGAAAAAGGGTTACAAAACTACTTTTCAAATACTAAACTATATGAACTCACCAACCATGTGTTGACTTGATCTTTTTGCATGACTTCTCAGGTGACGAACATGTCAATTAAGAAGTTATTGCTTTTGGACTAAGACTTCAAATAGAAGACTTAGTATTTTTGGACCTGCATATTTTTGGGAACATAATTATACAATATATTTTGTATATCTTGTGTAGATATAGGATAGTAAATTTATGATGTTAATGATAGATTTACATGTAATTTAACTTTGTAATTCTATTCTATTTAGCTTTTTCTCATTTATATCATGTGCAATGTAAACAATCTGATCATCATGATTATCACTCACGATATCGCTCCCCGGGAACCTTCCGTTTGACGAGGAATCCGATCCAACCCCGCAAGCTCGGGGTGTAACAGATTGGTATCAGAGCCATGGTTATAGAGAAATATAGGTCACTTATTTAAATGGTTTGTCCTAGACTATAACCTAGGGACCCTGCATGTAGAGAACACAGGACTTTAGATTTTATTGCATTGTATCTTCTGCATTCGATCATTGCACTAACCAATGTACTTTTGGTTATGATCAGAATGCCACCAAGAAGACCTCCTTCTATCGTACCACCTCCACAGAGTGCAGCTCCACATTCATCGACGCCATCACCAGCTGATTCACCACCATCTCCTCCACCTCCTCCTCCTCCACTTAACCCACCTCCGGGTCCGAGCACGACTCCAATACTAGATCCGGCTACGATGGCATTGATGACTCTACTGAGCAGTTAGCTGACTAATCAGCTGAAAGAAGTGATACCGGATATGCTCAATCGGTTACGGAATGACAGCAGCACACCGGGCATTCGTCAGGGGAAGCCAGTGGAAACACTGGTGGTGTTTCAAATCACTCCTACAAGTCCTTTATGGGGTGTAAGCCGCCTAGTTTTAGCGGTAATGAAGGAGCCGTTGGATTGATCCAATGGATTGAGAAGGCTGAAGCTACTCTGGACCTCTGCAGTTGTCCAGAGCAACACAAGGTTCGCTACTCTGTTGGAACGTTCAACAAGCGAGCCTTGACCTGGTGGAACTCACAGATCCATGCCAGGGGAAAAGATGAAGCTATGGCGAAGCCATGGGAAGACTTCAAGACTCTACTAAGAACTGAGTTTTGCCCCAAGAACGAGCTACATAGACTAGAGGTGGAACTGTCTAACCATGTGATGAAAGGGGCAGACCACATAGGATATACCACTCGTTACCACGAGTTGGTTGCTTTGGTGCCGGACATGGTACCGACTCTGGAGAAACGGATTGACAGGTATGTATGTGGGTTACCAGCCTGCATACAAGGATTAGTGGCTGCTGCAAATCCTGTCACAGTGGAGTCTGCTGCGAGTTTTTCTGGGAAACTCACGGATCTGATGGTAGCCTCAGGAGTTCTGAAGAAAGAGGCTGACACCGGCAAGAAAAAGGAAGAGTCGTCCAAGAAACCCAACAATCATCCTAAGAAGAAACAAAAGGTCATCAAGAACTATACGATGGCCACACCTCTCAACCAAGTAGTAGCTGCACCACAAAACCTTAACAGAAGGCCCTACACTGGTACATTTCCACTGTGTACCAAGTGTCAATATCATCATGCTGCTAACACTCCCTGCAAGCAATGCATGGGATGTGGACGAAAGGGCCATTGGGTCCAACACTGCCGGATGACACCTAACCAAGCAGTCAACAATCCTGCCTTAGCTCGCCTTCCACCCAACTACTAGAACAACGGTGGATGCAATAACTGTGGCGAACAGGGCCACTTTGCAAAGAACTGCCTGAAGAAGGCACAACAAGCACTTCAAGCACCCCGTGGAAGAGCTTTTGTCATAGGAGCACCAGCTACACGCCAAGACCCGAATGTTGTCACTGGTACATTTCTCTTACATAACTTTTATGCATCTGTTCTATTTGACACTGGTGTGGATTAGAGTTTTATCTCTACCGATTTTGCATGCCAATTAGATTCTATAGAGGAACAGTTAGATTCCCCTTACATCATAGAAGTAGCTAACGGGAAACATATCACAGTTAGTACAGTATACAGGAATTGCCTGTTGACACTTAATGGTCATATGTTCACCATCGATTTGATACCGATGGAGTTGGGTAGTTTTGGCATCATTGCTGGAATGGATTGGCTTTCTTCTAACCAAGTGGAAGTCATCTGCTCTGAAAAGCTGCTTCGAGGTCCATTGCCAGATGATCGTGTAGTGGAAGTTAAGGGGATCAAGCAAAACGGAGTGTCAAAATCATTTCTTGCATAAAAGCGTGTAAGTGTTTACCGAAGCAGCGCGTAGCTTTCATGGCTAATGTGGTGGAAAAGGAGAAAGACAACAAGAAGATACAAAAGGTACCAATAATGAAAGAGTATCCAGAAGTATTTCCTGAAGACCTACCAGGTTTGCCACCTGCGCGACCGGTAGAGTTCCAAATTGACTTAGTTCCTGGAGCAACTCCTGTTGCTAAATCTCCTTACCGGTTAGCACCTTCAGAGATGCAGGAATTATCAAACCAGTTGCAGGAGCTACTTGATAAAGGTTTCCTCAGACCGAGCTACTCACCTTGGGGAGCTTCGGTCTTGTTCGTGGATAATAAAGATGGATCGTTTCGAATGTGCATAGACTACCGCGAGCTGAACAAGCTAACCATCAAAAATCGGTATCTATTGCTGAGGATTGATTATTTGTTTGACCAACTGCAAGGAGCTCAATACTTCTCAAATATTGACTTGCGGTCTGGATATTATCAGCTTAGAGTTCAAGATGAAGATATACCGAAGACGGCGTTCCGAACCATATACGGGCATTACGAATTCATGGTGATGTCTATCGGATTGAGGAATGCACCAACGGTCTTCATGGACCTCATAAACCGAGTGTGCAAACCGTATCTGGATCAGTTTGTCATTGTTTTCATTGATGACATATTGATTTACTCCAAGAGCAAAACAGAGCACGAGCAACATCTCAGAAAGATCTTGGAGCTGTTGAAGAAAGAGAAACTTTGTGCCAAATTCTCTAAGTGTGAATTTTGGCTACGAGAAGTTCAATTTCTGGGCCATGTAGTCAACAGCGAGGGAATACACGTAGATCCCGCCAAGATTGAAGCTATAAAGAACTGGGATACTCCGAAGACACCGACTGAGATACGATCTTTTCTAGGATTGGCAGGTTATTATAGAAGGTTTATCTCAAACTTTTCTAAAATAGCTTTGCCTCTCAATAAGTTAACTCAGAAAAGTGAACCGTTTGTCTGGGAGCAGAAACAAGAAGATGCTTTTCAGACGTTGAAACAGAAGCTATTTGATGCTCCAATTCTATCTCTCCCAGAAGGCTGTGATGACTTTGTTGTTTATTATGATGCCTCCCATTAGGGACTTGGTTGCGTACTGATGCAATTGGACAAAGTTATCGCTTATGCATCAAGAGAGTTAAAGGTTCATGAGAAGAACTACACTACTCATGATCTTGAACTGGGAGCTGTAATCTTCGCCTTGAAGATTTGGAGACATTATTTATATGGCACCAAGTGTACCATATATACTGATCACAAAAGTCTGCAACATATCTTTTATCAGAAGGAGCTCAATATGCGACAACGCCGTTGGGTTGTACTTCTGAATGATTACGATTGCGTGATCAAGTACCATCAGGGAAAAGCAAACATTGTAGCTGATGCCTTGAGCCAGAAGGAACCAGTCAAACCCTTGCGTGTCAGAGCAATGGGAAGACTGTGCGGACGAGCTTACGAGACAAGATTATTCAAGCCCAACAAGAATCAGTTGATCGAGGAAATTTGAAGAAGAAACTTGACTGTGGGACAGAGAAACAATTTGACACTAAGTCTGATGGAGTGATCTACTACCGGGAGCGTATATGGATTCTGGCGGTAGACGAATTGAGGAAACTTATATTCGATGAAGCATACAAGATTAAATACTCTGTTCATCCAGGCTTCGATAAAATGTACCAAGACCTGCGTGGATTTTATTGGTGGCCGGGAATGAAAAAAGACATAGCCGAGTATGTCGGTCGATGTCTTACGTGTGAGAAGGTAAAGGCGGAACACCGAAGACCGTCTAGTTTACTGGAACAGTCTGAGATTCCGCTCTGGAAGTGGGAACAAATAGCTATGGACTTCATTACCATGCTACCCCACACTTCCAGTGGTCATGATACGATTTGGGTTATCATCGATCGTTTGACGAAATCTGCTCATTTATTGCCGATGCGTGAGACTTTCACGATGGATAGACTGCAGTGTTGTAAAAATCGCGATTAATCGGTCGATTAATCGGGATTAATCGGTAATCGGGGTATAATCGATTAATTTTAAGCTAGTCGCCCAGTTAATCGGTAATCGGTCCTAGCCGGTCCTAGTCGCCCTAGTCGGTGTTAATCGGAGCTAGTCGGAAATCGGTCCTAATCGGAAACTGGTTGACAAATCGGCCCAAAATCCCAAATTTCTTGGCCCAGGCCCAAAAAAAAGGGGTTTTCTTCCTTTCCCAGCTCTCGATCGGCATTGATTCCTGCAAATCTAAGTCGATCTCCTCTCCAAGACGATCGAACTGCAAAATCCAAGTCGATCGAAGTCATCAATCATCATCATCATCGATCGATTGCTTTTTTCTTCACATCAGCTCCTGCTTCTTGTTCGGTATTGTCGATCAAAATCCAAGTCGGTCTTCACATCAGCTCCTGCTTCTTGTTCGGTATTGTTTTTTCTTTCCAATTAGCTCGTAAATCGATTGCTACTTGTTGTTCATAAATCGATTGTTGCTTGAGTGCTTGTTCTTCCTTTCCAGTTAGCTCGTTTTTTTCTTTTTTTTTTTTGTTTTTGCTTTAATTTTGTTTTTTTCGATTGCTGCTTGGCTGCTTGCTGTTCAGTATTGTTTCAATTTCAAAAGAAATTTTTTGTTTTTATTTTTGAATTTTGAACTGAATTTTATGTATAATGTATGTTTGTAACACAAAATTTCTTTAATGTTTTTGTTATATATTAGGCTTGTTAGCAATCGATTAGATGAAGTAGAGGAGGTGGAAGTAGATGAGGAGGATGATTATGAGTCGGATGGTGTTGAAATTATTGAACAATATGGGCAGGATGACGATGAATTTTGAACTGTTTGATTATGGAAGTATTTGAACAATTTGATTTTGGCAGTATCTGAACTATTTGATCTTTGAAGTATTTGAACTAATATAGTAATATGTTAATGTTTGAATTTTTAGATTTGAATTTTGAAGTATTATATTTATATTTATGTGTGTCTTTATGTGTATATATATAAAATTTTGAAAAATTCTACATAAAAATCCCAATCCGATTAATCCCGATTAATCCCTAGTCCCTACCTCGCCGGCCGACTAGCGACTAGCGATTTTTACAACACTGATAGACTGGCGAGATTATACATCAATGAGATAGTGGTACGCCATGGTGTGCCATTGTCCATTATTTCTGATAGAGATAGCAGTTTAACATCAAGGTTCTGGCAATCATTACAGAAATCTCTAAGGACACAGTTAAATCTGAGTACCGCTTACCACCCACAAATGGATGGTCAAAGCGAACGCACGATTCATACCCTAGAGGACATGTTGAGAACCTGTGTGTTGGATTTCAGTGGGAATTGGAATTCTCATTTGCCACTGATTGAATTCTCCTACAACAATAGTTACCATAGTAGCATCGGATGCGCACCATTCGAGGTTTTGTATTGTCGCAAATGTCGGTCACCGATCTGTTGGACCGAAGTGAGAGATAATCGTATAACGGGGCCACAGCTTATTCAAGAGACAACTGACAAGATTGCCCAGATTCAACAAAGACTACAAGCTACAAGAAGCCGACAAAAGAGCTACGCCGACAAGCGGCGCAAGCTGTTGGAATTCCAACTGGGAGACCGCGTCATGTTGAAGGTATCCCCATGGAAAGGTGTAGTACGCTTTGGAAAGAAAGGCAAGTTAGCACCGCGATACGTGGGACCGTTCGAAATCATCGAACGTATTGGTCCTGTGGCGTATAGACTGAGACTACCAGATGAACTCAGTGGTGTGCATGACGTGCTTCACGTCTAGAACTTAAAGAAATGCCTTGCTGACGAATCACTTGTCATCCCGATTGAAGAAATTCAAGTGGATGAACAATTACACTTTATCGAGGAACCTTTGGAGATTATGGATCGCAAAGTCAAGCAATTGAGGCGAAGCCATATTCCGATTGTAAAGGTTCATTTGAACTCAAAGCGCGGACCTGAGTTTACTTGGGAACGTGAAGATCACATGAAGTCCAAGTATTCCCAACTGTTTACAGAGGAAGCCGTACCTGATAACGATTCTTAAATTTCGGGACGAAATTTCTCTAACAAGGGGAGACTGTAACATCAGTGCCGGAAACGTCACCGGAACAGTGATCTCTACAGTAACTTGAACAGTAATCAGGTACAAACAATACAAAATTCATTTCATGGCATGTTCATATCATATATCGTTATCATTTTGTGTTATCAAACAACTAGTTCAGAAACATTTAACAGAAACAAAATTCAGAACTATGGTTCTTAAGTAAGATAATTATCTGGCAATATAGAACCACCATGTGATTAATTGTTAGTATTCTAATAAGTACTAGTCGGAAACCCGCACGATGCGGCGGTTACGACCCGCTCCCAAAGCCTTTAAAGCGTACATTCACTAAGATCTAGTCTAATATACCTTTAAGACACACACTAATTGAAATAAATACTATTACAACAACAACCATACCCAGTAAGTTCCACTCGTTGCATCGCTATTTGTAAGATCAGGGTGAGGTGGAGTGGGGTGATATGTAGACACCATCTCTGCCAAATTCAAGAGAATACATGCATGGTTCTTGGTCACAAAATATGATTTTTAAAAAGATATGAAATTAAGATATCTTTAACCATCTCATTAGTCACATCCATCCATTGATAAAAGTTGCCGAATTGTTTTATAACTCTAAGCATTTTCTTACGATTCAATATTTTTTGCATCTACCAGCACCAATTTCAAGTATGTTTGCAACCGGAAACGAGCCATTGCCAAATGATCTGACAAAAACAGAGAGCATACATGGGTGTTGCAGTTTAATTTAAACCTAATCATATTTTGTGTTAAAATGATCTCACATACCCGATTACAAAAACATGTATTTCATCCAGCTTGCAACCTGATCTTCAAACGATAAACATGTACTTCAAGTTGTAACTTGTGTCTTAACAACATATTGTTTGTATACAAAATTGGTTTTGGGGCTGCATGTAAAACTTAAACACATTTGTGTTAAAATGATCTCACATAACAACATTGTTTCATTCAACTTTTAACAACAAATCAAGCTAAAAAAATCAATCGGTTATCAACAATGTATTGATCTAAACCTTAAAAACACTACTTCAGATAAACAAAATAAGATCAAGTACTGATAACTCTTGACCAATTTGAACCTGGTAAAATATCAAAAAAATCACGTTTAGCCACATCAAATGAACTTGAATAAACATGAACATTTTTTGTTTGTTTATCAATGTCATGAGTCTTACAAATCTCAATTAAATATTATCAAATACAAAAGAAAAATATATATAAAAATCTCAATTAAACAATGCAAAATCAAGATGATAAATGAAATCTAAACAGCTTAATCATATATCCTGTTGTAACTTGTTTATGCATACATACAATATGCTAGAAAAGACCTTTTGTTTAGTCTAGTGTTTGATTTGCTTTTTAAAAAGGCTATATCACCTTAGGATTCTTATAAGTTTGTAGGATGCATCAGAGAAAGTGACAAAAATGATTTTAAGTATGCGTGGCAAAATGGGCGGGTTGGGTCAGGTTGGGTAACGGGTTAGAACGGGTTCAGGTCAGGATGGGTGTGGGTCAAAACGGGTTTAAAGCAAAATATGCCCGGGTCTAAATGGATTGTTCCTAAAAAACATCAATTTAGTTTAACTTAAGATGTGTTATAAGTAAACAAAGTCCAATTGTATAATTTTTAGTGATTTTCCCATTAAATATGTTATTAATCATTCTTAAATCTTTGAATCCATTGCTTTAAATAGTTTTTTAGCTACCCATCTTGAACCGCATTGTTTTTAAGTGGTACCCATCTCAACCCATTCAATATTATGATGTTACCCATTCCAATCCATTATGCTACAATTGTTTACCCAAACCAACCCATTTTCTTTGATACGGGTAAAAATTGTCACCTCTAATTTTAAGATACCTAAATCAAGAAGGAAAAATTAGTATGTGATGGTGAAAACCTTTACAAATACACATCTACATACTCATAAAATTAGTGTTTAAAAACAAAAGTACATAAACAAGACAAATTACATAAACACATTTACACATCTACGTGCACAGCACACATCTGAATACATAAATACAATTACAAAATCTAACCATGAATTAATATACGCACATGAATTATTAAACAACTTGTAAAAACAGAATATACATACAAAACCAATGCATGAAGCTACAATAACGTACCTGTATACAACCTGCATTGCTCGATTCTTTCTTAGAGTCAGCTGAACCAACAAATAGAACAAAATTAAGTGAACAAACACAAACCTCAACTCAAGTTCATATACTGTCTCGATTAAGAGTCAGTGAACGATTGGGGGAAGGAAATCAGGCTCAAAATAATCCGAGAGCGGACAATGTGATGGCAAGAGAGATGGAAAACACCATGATAAAATCTTATTTCTCTCTCGCCGGAACCTCATTCGGTTTTCAGAGGTGTCACCGAATTGAAAACAACCGACTAATCAAGGTAAGAAAATTCAAAAGTAGGACTGCAACAACATAATCAGCACAAAATCATCTCTACTTTATTACAACTATACCAGATTGACTTATTGCCTTTAGAAAAAAATACGAAGATGAACTACCTGACTCGACATGTTTCATCACATAAACACCGTTTTGACCTGCTTCATCGTCTTTGTCCTTCCTTGATACCGTCGAAGACCCCTTGAGAGGAGTGTGTATTCCTTGTACCCTTCACTGTCGTTGTTCGTCCTTGTTGCATCACTGTGGTTTTTAGGTGGGAGTCGTGCAGAATCGAGTCGAGAGAGACGGGTAGAATCGTTTAAACAAATTTATATACCATAGTGATTGATTGTTTAAACAAATTACAACGTTTCTGTGGCTGTTGAAGATACGATAGGATCACAAGTTACACTAAAAATTACCATTGTTTTCATGGATGGCTTCAATAATTCCTCTATAAGATCATTTAGTTTACTTGCCTTGCATTGCTGCTCATCTGCACATATCTTTGGATTAAAAAAGTAAATTCAATCAATTATACGAAATTGGTTAGATTAGGTTATACGAACAAAAAGAACTCCAGAATGTTTCTATACGAACAAAAAAATTGCCTGTTTCATAACTTTTACCAACAACAGGGCCAATGACTAAATATCATAGATCAATAAATGTAATTTCCTTGCAAAATGTAAACCAACTCAAATCGAATTTTAAACTCCTAAACAGCACAATCATTAAAAAAAATTTGACATGGAGAGTAGCATAGACAAAATGATCAACAACACCATGGTTGGTTTTTAAGATGAAAGGAATAATTACATACAAGAATATAACAACTGCTTAAAACATATGAGCATATAGAAACGAAAATTCATGTACACCTCTGAAAACAAAGAACCAACCTGTTAAAATGTTAACGAAGAAAGCAACTACGACATAGTTTACCACAATTATACCTGATGCCATGTCTTTGGTCAAAGTTTTCTCAAATAGGTTCCTCAAATTAACTTGAGATACCCTAGAAACCTGAAAATAGATTTGACAAAATAAAATGATTTGCATATATATAGTTGATTCTGACCCATTTACTGAAGTGGAAATACATGCTAAACAAAGCACACTACATCTATCAAACATGTTTTAGAGTACTTATATAAGTAAAAAGTATAATGCACCTACACAATATGCATAACTAACTGTCTAACAAAAGCATATAAACAAAGAATCTATTGTTAAGTATATCTTTAACATGATAATATAATATCCAACTTTGATCATATAAAAGAAACAATACCCTAGAAGTTAACAGGCATGCATTATAAGAATTAAGATTTGTTTGTGTATCTAACGTAATGTTTTTCTATTTACAAATTTTATGATCTGGAACGAAATTCACAAAATCCATACCCAGGTAAACTATATTTAAAAGAAAAATAATAAGAAAATCTTACTAATAGCAATCGATAACACATTAGCAAAAAAAATTTCCTTACAAAACGTCTGAGATAGTACTATATGCATGAATTGTAGAATACACTCCTGATCTAAGCTCACCGCTACCAAATTGCCGGTTCCCTCACCGTTGGAGAGGCAAACGCAAGAGAAGCTGATGTAGGAGCCGTGGGTGTTCGATTGAAGAGAAGTAGCTCTCTTTAAATGATAGATCAGAATTTGAAAATTTCAAATGTGGAGCCATTTCTTGATTTCTATTTTCGTGTATAACTCGTTCAGAAGTGCATAAACCAAGAAAACACAAATACTTCTTTCGTCGTCCTGATCAGAAGGGAAGACATCGATAAAGCATGGTTTGTTTGAATTCTAGGGTTGATAAATCCCATCTAGTTGAGATGTATTCCTATTATGGAAACAAATTGATCAAACTTTTCACCTACAGATCAGAAGATTTCTTCAATGGGGAAAACAAGAAGACAAGATGAACGAATTGAGTGGGAAAGGGGAAAAATTAGGGCTGAAGAGATAAAACAGATTGAAAGAAATACGGGTTTAGAATTGAAGCAATGAAGGGTTGTAACCCAAGTTGCATCTCTTGTACATTTCTTATATGGCAAAACATTAAAGCATTGAATGGTTGTAACCCAAGCTACTTCTGTTGCACGTTTGTTACACGCCTAAATTAACATTGAAGCTGTAAATGCTTGTACTTCAAGCTTAATAGCTTGTACATTTCTTAATTTTAAGATATCTCTACTTTCTCTCACCAATATGTATTATATATAGTAGTAAGATAAACGTATGTGAGGACTTATAGAACGAAATAACAACGGATGTCGTTATGTGAATGCTAAACCGACAGATTATTCGTATAGGTGACGATCTGTACGCATAAATCTGGAAGTTTAACGTTCTGAATGATATCCAATAATTAGAAAACAATATTGAAAAGTATAGTTATCGTCGTGTTCCTACGGGTGACGATTCGAACGAATACGCGCGACGACCGTACGATTCTATTTTAAACCGTAAATTAATTATTTGGAAAATTTAAAACAAATAGAAGATATTTAGTTAAGTTACTAGGAATAACCACCTAAAATAATTTTATAAATTCTATTTTAAAAACAAAGTCGTTTCGTTACGAAAACAACGATAAAAAATGACATTTTACGCGAAAACGAGCAAAACCGAACGAACCCAGTTTATTTGAAGCCATTTAATGAGGCATTTATGGCCTCCTCTTTCCCCCACCTACCGGCCCATTTTCCCCATTTTCGTCTCTCTCTTTCTCATTTCCTCACCATTTCAATCCATTTTGGTGTCCAAACGACCCTCCCAACTGGTAGAATACGAAAGTACAATTAATCTGGTCTTTGAGCCGTTAGATTCGAGGTAAAATGAAGCTTTTCGGTTACGATTTTAGGGTTTTCTAACCCTCGCTTCGACCCACATCTAGACCGGCTAAACCCTCCCAAAACCTTAGGAAATCACCTCCCAACCACCTTAGGATAATGTAGGAACAAACCTCCCTTCATTCCCTGACCGATTAACTCGAAAACCATGGCAGCCACCCACCAGGCCGCGGCGGCCGAAGGAGCTATCATTAGTTGGCCGAAAGGCCCTTAGCCGAAGCCTTTTGATTCGCCCGAATAGGCACTGCCGAAGCAGCCTCCTCATTCGGTCGGCCCACATCATTCGATCCAGCCACTCATTCGGTCGGCTCCTCATTCGTTGGACCCATTCGGCCAGGGCTTGCTTCGGTCGGCTACCCCTTTTCATTCGGAATCTTCCTATTCGGCCAAAGGTTCAAGAGCAGCCACCATTCGGGCTACCTCATACAGCCGAGCCCATTCGACCTACCCTTTCGGGTCAAACCACTTTCGTCCTACTCTCTTTCGGTCGAGACACATTCGGTTAGCCATCATTGTATCCGGTCACCTTGCATGCATGTGTGATGTACGTGCATGCATGGGGTTGTAATATGAATGGGTGAGGGTATGAAAACCATATTAGGATTTTATATCTCATACAACAAACCTTGAATGGGTATTGGGTTAAACATGGAATTTATCTATCAAATGTCATTAAAAGTTAACAAAGAAACTTGAAGGGTTTTCAATAACAAGCATTTCTCTAAAATCATATTGAAGTCCAAACACAAGTTGTGAACATTCTTTGAGTTAAACACACTTGGGGATTTATTGAGAATCAAGGGTTTTAGTCTAAAGTCATGGTGTTGTTAGTATCATTAACACCTAACAACACTTAGACATATTATATAAACATACAACTACATTAGGTTGTTCCTTTGAACTACCTAGGATGAGTTACACACGTAACGATCGAAAAATCATGGAATGATCAAGAACTAAAATGGGCCCAAGGTTAATCCAATAAGATTAACCTAAGCTCATCACATTTAATTATACACTGTTATTAAATAAATTATGTTTTTAATAAAAGGATGTGATTTATAAACCATGTTAAATTAAATAAAATGATTTCTAACTTAATGGCTTAACTTAGAATAATGTGTTTAAAATGTTTCAATTAAGAGAATTTGAATATGAAAACCCATACACCGCTAAGGTGTACTGGTAAACTAGGACACATAGTTGCACGCCGAGACCAAAACCCCAGTTACGCCTGCTATAAATACTTATCGTATGCGAATCTTCTTAAAACAACTCAGGAACTGAAGAAACATAACCTACAAACAAAGAGCGCGCATTTTGTGATACCTCTATTACACAACAACACAGGTGAGTTCATTGCCCCTTTTCTAAACATTTTTGTTTACAAAAGCGGGGCTGAGAAGCATGCGTAAATTATCTTCCTTGTATTATATTTACTTAAATGCTTTTACTTAAGTTGTTTATTCATTATGAATATATAACCGTTTCAAATCAATGAACTATTTTCAAAGAACTATTCCCAAAGAACTAAAGATCTAAAACAATAATAATTTTCAAAGGTCTATTTCAAAGAACTAACGGACTAATCAAAGAACTATTTCAAGGGTGTGTTTTCAAAGAACTAACGATCTATTTCAAAGAACTAAGTACAAAGAACTATTTCAAGGGTCTAACTGGGAAATATCAAAGATAGCCATTCTCAGGTTTGAAAGATGCCCTAGCTAGACTGATCGAATATGAGACGCATGTTTGATGATATTTACAGTATTCCCTAACTGTTTTTAGGAAGATCTGGGAAATGCTCAAAGATAACATGTGCCAAACAACTAAAGAACTATACAAAACTATGGACGGTCTAAAGAACTATAAAAGCCTATATATCAAAAGAAGTTATAGCTAGACTTATTGATTATAGGTCACATGTTTGATGAGGTTTACAGATCTCCTTTACTACTAAGAACCCTGATTGCTAGACTAGTCTACTCGAGTTGACCAAGGCCCAATCATTAGGTCTTAGATTTTATTAAATGTTTATTTATTTATTTAACTAAGCATTTATTGAAATGTTTCTACAAATGATGTGTTGATCATGATTGTATGATGAACTTAAGGAATCCATAGAGATCCCAAGCTTTTGTATTTACAGGAACAAAGAACTGAAGAACTAAGTGAGTTATTGATGGGGGTAAAATGCTTAATTATCAACAACAGCACTGCCATATGTGATTTAGTATGTGGTGGGATGTTGGCTGGGCAGGCGGTAAGTTCGACCCTACGTATGCCCTATATATAAGCATACCGAATTGGATATTGTAGGTGGTGTTAATGAGATTAAGGTTGTTACGTGAGAGTTTAACAAACGTGTTATGTATAGGAAGAACTATGGTGCGATGTAAATGAAGGATAGGTAAAAATGCCTAATTAACATTAACAACAATATCCAATGTGGTTAAGTATGTGGTGGGATGGCGTCTTGGCGGGTTGTAGGCTCGACCCATTCGTATGCCCTATATATAAGCATACCGAACTGGATATTACAGGTGAAGTTAATGAGGTTAGGGTTTTTATCGAAAAAGGGTTACAAAACTACTTTTCAAATACTAGACTATATGAACTCACCAACCATGTGTTGACTTGATCTTTTTGCATGACTTCTCAGGTGACGAACATGTCAATTAAGAAGTTATTGCTTTTGGACTAGGACTTCAGATAGAAGACTTAGTATTTTTGGACCTGCATATTTTTGGGAACATCATTATACAATATATTTTGTATATCTTGTGTAGATATAAGATAGTAAATTTATGATGTTGATGGTAGATTTACATTGTTAAATTATAAACGATACTGATGTAATTTAACTTTGTAATTCTATTCTATTTAGCATTTCTCATTTATATCATGTGCAATGTAAACAATGTCATCATCACGATTATCACTCACGATATCGCGCCCTGGGAACCTTCCGCCCGACGAGGAATCCGATTCAACCCCGCCGGCTCGGGGTGTGACAAGATGCCCACGAGCTTATGAATAATCTACACATCCCTCGTGGCATCCCGACTTTTCCACCATCGGTCGGGGTGTTACACATAATCGTTTGATGTGTCACCCAAAAGTTCAATTATTATTTTGTTACCTTAAAATATTTCATCAACTTTGTAGTAAAGTTGACTAGTTTATTTTTTAAGCATCACCTTGTTATTTTTGATCAACCATGATTGTGTTATAAACCTTTGATATGTTTTAAAACCATGTATTATATTTTTAAACACTTGTTTTAAGGTTTATCTAAGTGTTTAGCAGTTTAGTAAGTAACTTACGTTATAATGTCAATACCCAATTGCACCCAATCCCCAAATGGTTTTAAATCAACACCAAGTTAAATGTTCTCGAATTATTTACTAGAGAAAGGTGGTGTTCTCGACTGCACAAGAGGTTCTCGAGTTGAAATGAGTTACCCTTTATTGGTTTCTCAAATTCAAGATTGGATTTCTCTACCTTATTAGTGGGGTTCTCGAATTCTTGATGCCTCCTAAGAGGTTCTCGAATTTCTTGTCAAAAAAAAAAAAAACACAAAGTTCTCTAACTGCCTTGGTGGTTCTCAAATTGTTGGAGTCCATGTGGGGTTCTCGAACTTGGCCATAAAAAAAATGGGTTCTCGAATTCCTTATGGGGTTCTCGAGTTTTGAGGATCTCCAAACAAGGTTTTCTAGAATTTATGGCTTAACAAATGGTGGTTCTCGAATTGTTGGAGTTCCATGGAGGGGTTCTCAGGTAGCTAAAGTGTGTCTCGAGTATTCAAGAAAAAGGATTCTCGAATTCTCTTGTGGCTTTCTCGAATTATTCATCTTCTACCTCCTTTATCCCAGCTTTCCCGTAACTTGCAGGTTTCATAAAACTCCATTTTCACTCTATTTCTACTATAATGGTTTCCCAAACCTTATATTTCAAGTTGTTTGTGCCCAATGATTCAGAAAACTCTTTTAAGTGTGAAGAAATTGTGATTTATGTTTAAGCTAAAACCCTAAACAAAGCTCAAATATCCAAATAGATTTACCTCAAATCTTGATCTTGAGCTTGATCGGCTCGTACTTTCGTGTTCTATGTGAGTGGAGAAACGATTTGGTACCAATTTAAATCCAAATTGTCAAGAATTGAAGAAATTTGCTTTTTGGACATTAGAGAGAGAGAGATATGACGAGAAAGAGTTTTTGGTGAGAGAAAATGGTGGGGAAATGAAGAAGAAGGGAAAGGTATTCCCTTTTATACCCCGTGACATTCCCACGTGCTCGGTTACGTTTATCTTTGCGTTACTAAATTTTAATTGCTCGGTTTTTTCTCGTAATTTATATTTTTATATACGAAACGTTAAATAATATTATTTCGTTTAATGAAAATGATTTTATTTAATTTCGTTTAAGGTCGAAATTCCTAATAAACGTTTTAACTTCTTTTTATTAATTTATGTTAGTGCATTTTCTGTGTGAAAGTTGCATTTACTGTGTGAACCTGGCTTGTTGTATATGAAATCACAATCTGTTGTATATGATCAAAGGTTCGGCTGTGATTGATGGCTAAAGGTTCGGCGAACCTATGATTTGTATTGTATAGGTTCGTCCAGCGAACCTTATGGTTCGGCTGGCAAACCTAAGGGTTCGGCTGTCACAAGGTCACGAACCTTATCAATGTTCGTGGAGGTTCATGAGTAGAACCTATGTGGCGAACCTATGGATGTGGCGAACTTTTGCATTAGAAACCTATAAATATGGTGTTGCTTTGTTCATTTGAGTTTTAGAGCTTACAAGTTTACACACACTCTCTCTCAAGATTCAAGTTCAAGACTTCTCTTCATCTTAGCTTCTTTCATCTATTCAAGTGTTGTATTTCATGTTTGATTGTTGTAAACACTTGAATATCAATGAGAATTTCAGATTCATGACATATTATATTGTTCTTGTTGATCCAAATTTAATTGTAAACGGATTCCGCACGTTTATGATCGAATCGTAGAATTTCGTGATCGATTCTTCAAATCTACAGTGGTATCAGAGCGTTAGGCTCGATTCTACGACTATTTGGACATCAATATCAAGTAATTTGATCAGAAAGTTCATCATCTTGAAGTTGTTCTTGAAGTTCTTCACGTTTTTGTCAACAAAAAGTCAGATCTGCGAAAAATTATCAAGTTTTTGCAAGTTTTGATCCGATAGAAAGATGCGCCTCGAAAAAACGAAAATTTTGACTACTCATAGGCCTTCTAACTCCAAAAAATGAAGATTTTAGAGCCATTTTTGTGAAGTTCAGATCTGTTCGTTCGATCAGACGAACCCTTGACGAATCTGATAGCCGAACCTGTCCAGGTTCATCCAAGGTTCGTGAAACGTCCAGGTTCGTCAGACGAACCTTTGACGAATCTGATAGCAGAACCTGTCCAGATTCATCCAAGGTTCGTGAAACGTCCAGATTCGTCCATAAGGTTCGTGAAACGTCCAGATTCGTACATAAGGTTCGTGGGAGTGTCCAGATTCATCCAAAGGTTCGTGGGAGTGTCCAAATTCATTCATAGGTTCGTCAGAATGTCCAGGTTCGCGAGAAATTGACTATTTCACGAGAAATTGCGAGAAATTGACCTAGATTCACGAGATTTTGGTTGGGGTTCGCGAGATTTTGATCCTTATACATTATAAAGGGTTCGTGAGCTTCCAAGACTGATAAGGTTCGTGAAAAGGGTTCGTGGCCTATTTTAAAGGTTAAAAAGCTTCATTTGAGCCAAAAAGACACATTATTAAAAGTTCAAGTAAACCTTGTTTACCTAATTTGGGTCTTCCGGATCATTTGGGATAGGTTTCAAGACCTAATTCGGACGTTAAGACGAGTTTTTAGCTGTTTTGTTTTTTAGAGGTTAAACTTTCAAGTTCTGAACATAAAAGTTAAATATGACATACAAGAACTGGAACGTGGAATGGTTGGCTAACAATGGACTTGTGTTGGACAATTTGGAAAATTATCCGAACTGGAGATCCACATTCGAAACGTTTATTACCAAAGCAGATGATAATTATCAGAAGTTATTGTACCAACAATACAGGAAGCCATGTTTGAAACTAAATGAAGATCAAATGTCTGAATTTAATCAAGAAAGAGAATTGTGTGAATTGTTTTCAGTGATCATTTCTGAAGATATTAAGAAAACTGATTTTGAACAAATGCCACATTCATGTGCAAAGTGGAGTTTGTTACAACTTGCATACAACAATCATGTTACGAAGAAGATCAATGATGCTTATGATCGTCTTTTACCACTTATGCAAGAATTGAAATATTTTCAGTTTGATATCACTGATGGGCAAATAGTTGAGAAGTTTACGCAATTCTTACCTTATCGATGGAGTGATTTTGTTGAAAGAATGAAGGAAACTGAAATCATTCATCATATTAAATTAATGAATTTCAAAGATGTGGTTGATAAAATGGAATCGGAGATAAGGAGAACCGGAACATGGATTGTGAAAATTGTTGATTTCTCGTGGATTGATGAACAAAGAAACATGTTAAAGGCAAGTATGAGTGCTGAGAAAGAAAAAGAAGATCATGAAGGAAAGGAAGATGATCTGAAAACTGAAGATTGTATTGAGACAAGTGTGAATTTGAAGATGGAAAGTAGTGATGAAGAAAAGAGTGAGGATTCTTCATTGTCAGAATCTGATAAAGCAATTGAACCTGAAATGCCTGAAGATAGCAAACAGGTGAATGAAGTTGTAGATGAGAGATGTAATGTAACTGAAGATACACACATTCTTAATGATTCTGATATCAAAAGTGAGATGAAGAAGTCTGAATATGATGTTTTGAAGTCAAAGGATGAAACTTCAAGTGATGATGTCGTGTCAACAGAGGATGAGAGTGTTTATGAGGATGCCTCTGATGATTTTTCTGAAACAACTAGTATCATTAGTGAAGATCATTGTCATACCATTTCAGATAAAGAGGTAAGTTCAGGTACGTTTTCTAAACTCTCATGCTCTAAATGTTTAAATCTTAAGGGAAAGTCTCCAATTTGTGCTGATAACAACATTCCTCCGATCATTGAAGATTGTACTTTTGAGGAATATGATGAGGAGACATTGTACAGATGTGGGTTGATGGATGTACATAAGGATTATGATGATTCTCACAATAATATCTTTGATGATGTAAAATCATGTGTTTCAAACTCTGCATCATCATCCAAAAAGAAAGTTTCTTTCAAAACCCCATTGGTTGAAATTAAAAAGTTTTCAAAGAATGAAAATATAAATTTTTCAAAACAAAATGGTTTTTCAAGTTCAAAACCTAAACGTCAAATTCAATCAAAATGGGTTGTGAAATCATCATGTGCATCAAACAGAGTGGAATCAAAGTGTGATACTTCAAAGTCTTGGAACAAAGACAAGATTTCACTCAGTCCCACAAGATGCGAAAAGTTGAACTTTGAATCTCCCACGTCAAATAGTAAGAAGTCACATTTGACTCATATGGGTTCAACAAGTAATCAAAGATTGGTTTATGGTTCACCAGTGGTCAATCACCAAAACCATAGGTTTGTACAAAACTATTCTCCTAGGTTTGTGGAGAGGAGAATATGTTTTGAGTGTGGAACAAGAGGGCATATCATTGCTAATTGTCCTTATCTGTGTGAGTTACAAGGACAAGTTAGTAATGCCAAGTCTTGTGTCACACAGGTTTCAAAGTTCATTCCTAAAAGACATAAAATGCCAAATCAAAACATGGAAGAACTTGTGAAAGCCTTGGATAAAGAAAAGTTGAAACTTTTAAAACCTTTAATGACTAATTTGGTGTTTAACAACAATGTGATGATTCAAGATAAGTATTATCTTAAGAATGCACTTGAACAGGAACAGTTGTGGATACCAAAAACAAACAAAATTTCAAAGGAAACTTCATTAGTTTCAACTGGAAAATGGATTAAATTTCGGTATATGGATTTTCATGGAAAACTCAAGACCTCGAAGGCTTGGGTGACTAAAGATATCTAATGGTTTGTGAGTGTGTGCAGGAGGATTTCAAGAGGACCTATCAATTGGAGGAGAGCTCATTGATAGTGAAACTTCCTGGCATGTATTTGGTAAAATCGTTCTAATTCTTTAATTGTCATATTATTCTGGAGAACTTGACAGGTTTGAAATTACATTGTCATATTTTCTTGATGTTTTCAAGTCACATTGATCATAATGTTTTACAAAGATCGTAAATCATATCGGTTGTCAATTTTCCGGGAATTTTGATTTTTCTATATACTTATAAAATTCTAAAAAAAAAACAAAAAGATTTTCATTTTTAGCATTTTAGGGGGAGAAAATTTTAAAAAAATCAAAAACAATATAAAATTAGAAAATTGAGAAATTGATCCGACTTTTGAGAAATGATTGTACATTGTAACATTCTAAAGCTTACTTGTATCATACAAGATTAAATACAAAGCGATCACAATGCACTAAGTATGATATGTTGGTAGGTCTTTCAATTTGGTGTGATTTCTGTAGACTAATGCCATAATCATTCTTTGTGGGACACATTACTTAGAACACAGTGTTCGATCTTTGTCCTGAGTGCGTGGTCATTTGCCTCAGTGATTGCTAATTGTATTGGTACATATATTGGTTTGATCATGTGTTTCTTTTTCAAAAGAAATTCTGAGTTCATTTTTTCTTTTATTTTCGTTCAAAACATGGACATTTTCTGCGTATACTTACGTATCGACCTGATTGTTATGTTTTGGACATTCTGCTTTTATTTTCTTGGTTTGTTTAAAATTTGGGCATTCTATGTGTATACGGAAGTATCAATCTGATTGCTAGGTTTTAAACTTAAATTATTTTTTGGTTCAATATCTTGGTTTCATCTGCGCATACGGAAGTATCAATCTTGTTACTGGATTTTGAACATTCTGTTTTATTTTACACTTTGTTATTTCATAAAAGATATTCTGCTTTATTTTTGCATGATCAAACTAATCAAGAATTTGAACTTATAATTTACAATGGCATCGCTGTTGGTTGATGTTTCACAAAGCGGGGATGTGTTCAAGTGAGTGGGGAACACAAAGTCTTGTGATTGGTTTTCATTAATCCAAATTCACAACAAGTGGTAAGATTTAAAGTGGACCCATATACTGGCAATCGTCCTAGGCTTGTGCATCGAATAAATAAATCTCATTAACAATCAACAAGTAATGCTGAAGTATGATTACAATATGATCTCATGTTTGGATCTTTCTCATCAAAAACATATTTATTTTTTAGTTAGAATACAAATTTTGTAGGATTCTAGGATATACAATTTTGCAATTCATAGTTTTAGGGGGAGTTTATTCAAATCATTGAAAATTTTATAAAAATTTTTTTTTTTTTCTATTTTCTTTTAGACTATCCGATGTGACTTACTACTTCTTTGTAAACAATATAATTGATTTACTGTTAATAAGTGACAAAGAGAAATTGGAATGGTGATGAGGCATTTAGTATGATTACATGTGAAGCAAAAGATTTATTTTTGTTTATGTATCAACTGATGCAGGTGATCTGGGTGACGAAGATCTGTGTGATTGAAGATGTCACTGCAGTCCTCAGCAGGTGAATCTTGGAAAAGAAAGACATAAGATGGAGAGAGAGAGAATTTAAGATTGAGAGAGTGAAGTGAAAACAAAGACACTGATGAATTCTATACAACAGCATTTGATACAACAACTACAACTGAAGTGGAGTATGTTGATAGCATGGTTGTAGGGGGAGTATGTTGATAAAGATTTGTTCCCCGATGCACATAAAGTTTGAGCATATACAACAGCAAGGTTCAAGGGGGAGTATGTTAGTGCATTTTCTGTGTGAAAGTTGCATTTACTGTGTGAACCTGGCTTGTTGTATATGAAATCACAATCTGTTGTATATGATCAAAGGTTCGGCTGTGATTGATGGCTAAAGGTTCGGCGAACCTATGATTTGTATTGTATAGGTTCGTCCAGCGAACCTTATGGTTCGGCTGGCAAACCTAAGGGTTCGGCTGGCACAAGGTCACGAACCTTATCAATGTTCGTGGAGGTTCATGAGTAGAACCTATGTGGCGAACCTATGGATGTGGCGAACTTTTGCATTAGAAACCTATAAATATGGTGTTGCTTTGTTCATTTGAGTTTTAGAGCTTACAAGTTTACACACACTCTCTCTCAAGATTCAAGTTCAAGACTTCTCTTCATCTTAGCTTCTTTCATCTATTCAAGTGTTGTATTTCATGTTTGATTGTTGTAAACACTTGAATATCAATGAGAATTTCAGATTCATGACATATTATATTGTTCTTGTTGATCCAAATTTAATTGTAAACGGATTCCGCACGTTTATGATCGAATCGTAGAATTTCGTGATCGATTCTTCAAATCTACAATTTAAATATCGTAAAATATTATTTCGGTTATCTTATCGAAACGCGTTACTTACGTACAAATTCGTAAAGATCGTCACCTTTTCGAATTCAACGTTCATATCGTATTTTGATTCGATTACGATTTATGGAATATTGTTTCAGTATATTATTCCTAATAATTATGTTCATGCGGATCGTCAACCACGCGAACACACTATTAGTCTAATATTTCTTAAATAACATTCGCGTTTTAATTATATTTGTGAGCTCACAATCGCGTAATTATTTTCAATATCGCTTTTCAGTATTTTAGTAAAATATGTTTATCAATTATCAACTTCCCAGTCCTCAACCACACTAAATCATATGTGTAGGGCATATGTAGGAGTCGGTCGCAACCTATCCAGCCGCCGCCCAACCACCATTTCGATAAACCATGACCATGCGTCCTTGACTATATTTAGTGACCAAACCTCATCCGTTAACCAATCCAAACAAAACCAAATTATATCGTAATTATCTCACTGCAATAAAAAATGTGATTCGGTCTAGTTGTATTTCAAACTAACTTCCCCATGGTTTATGCATAAAAATCATATGTTCTCATCAACGTATACCCATCAATATTTTCATCAATCAAATCAATAATCATCAAATTATCGTAACAAGTTTTATAAATACAAGTTCATATTGTAAAGACAATGCATGAAAAACAGTGATGTTACAAAGATACCTTTATTACAACTTAATATGTAATTTTATCATGAAATGCAGTCATTGGAAGCATGCTTGCATCCACTGATGATTGCATTGCCTTTCTATCAGCCTTCATATGAATCTGATATAAAGTGAAAAAAAAACATTTACAATACCATATAAAGCAAAACAGCCAGAGAAAATGGATACGAAATTCCCTTATAGTTTTTAACAACACACCATTCCACTGTTCGGTGCCTAAACAAACCTCTGAGAAAAAGAAATATGAAGACAATCTTAGAAAAACCAAGCTTTGATAGCAAAATGTAAAAAGAAAAAAAAAGAGACTAAACCTACCTTGAGTTTGAGAAGCTCGAGCAGCTTCAAATTCCCTTTGTAGACTCTCGAAAATCATCTTCTTAGAGTCCCTACTAAATTTTTTTCAACTCAAAACCCTAAATCACCTTTTACTCTATTATAGAAACATTTCATACCCCTTTCGAAGATGAATTGCTACATGCGTTGCTTATTTGATGAGTTTTGAGATACGACGGTTGATAAAATACATTCCGAGGAATGAACTAATGGCATGAAGGAAACCGTTGAATATGGTTTGCCTTTTGTATATGATAAAGATGAAAAATACTGGAATGAATTGTACCTAGTTGCATAGATTGAGCGATAAGAACGAAAACAGCGGTAGAAATCAATAGCGAGAGCATCGTCCAAGGAACCTAAGGGTGTTGACAGCAGCGGCTGAGGACCAGTGTGTGTCTGAATTTTGATACGGGAGCTGTGAGTATGTGAATTAGGTTTTCAACCAAGGATGCGTCTTTAAAGAGTGGAAGCTCTATTTTTCAGAAATTTGGTGATGATACTAAAGAAGCACTGATTTCGATAGAGGACGAAGAAAGTGGAGAAAGAGGGAGATATCGGGGAAAGGCTAGAAAATTTCTGCGTGTTCTAATGAGAGGAATTCAAATTTTAAATCCCATGAGTAATTTGAGTTTCAAATTTCAAATCCTTGCATTCCCTTTATGCTACAAGTATTGTACAACAAACATGGATGGTTGTATGTTTCTTAAAATTAAGACATTTCAACTTTCTCTCTCTCATATATATATATATATATATATATATATATATATATATATAGGGGACAGTTCCATTGTTAACTCTCCTTAATTGTGGCAACACAAATAATTTTCACAAGACGAACCCAAATATTTGGGTTTTTTTCATGATCTTTATTATACATGTACAAGACTATATTCGTTTATGTGTATGAGCTAATTCACGAGCGTAAGCGAAATTGCACTAGCTCAAAGTTTTGACAAAATTTAAATTAAACTAAAAATGCCAAACTTTACACTAGTGCAATTTCACGTACGCTCGTGAATTAGCTCACATATATAAAAGAACATAGTCTTGTATATGTATAACAAAGGTCATGAAAAAAACCAAATATTTGGGTTCATCTTGTGAGAGTTATTTAGGTTATCATAATTAAGGAGGGTTATTATTTGATCCCTCTCACTCAGACACACACACACACACTTAAACATATATAAATATATATGTACCATTTAAATTTAAACTTTGAAGGTTTAAAGTTAAATAAATATCGTAAAATTATTTTTATAATACTACTAATAATAATAATATTTAACACAAAAAAAAAATAAAATACTTGTAAACATTATTTATGTATTAAAATGTTTACAATTAACCAAAGATAATAATATGTCTTTAAAAAGTATTTTATAAAAAATATAGACATGAAATTACGAGAATAAAAAATTACAAGGGCTAATTTTGCCAAAATCAAAACTGTGGTTGTGTGTTGTGGAGTTTCTGTCGAAATTGGGCACAAGATCAAAAAAGAGGGGTTGTTTCTACCAAACTCCACAAAGTTTCAGGCTCCACCCTTCCCTTTCCCATTCAAATCTAACCTCCTTATTTAGGGTTTCGTCCTCGAAACCGCTACATTAAGCGAAAAGGTAAGCCTAGAATTTATTCATCTCATCCGCCGATTCCCAAGTATATTTTTACCCTTTCCTATGCTTCCATCTTACTTTCACTTGATCAATGGTTTTGTTACAAAGCTGCTTCACTTTATGATCAAGAATTATAACCATATTTTCTATATAATTAAGTTTCTCATACACTTCAATGTCCTCTAATGGAGCATATGTGGATTCACCAGCTAAACACTCTCGTAAATATGAAACATGAAAGTGTTATGAATTAGCTTCAACTCCTTTGGTAGCTCTAAACAATAAGCAACATCACCAACACGTTCAATGATTTTAAAGGGTTCAATAAATCGTGGACTTAACATTCCTCGTTCAGAAACTGTAACAACCACCAATAAAAACTGGTATTATTTCAAAGAGATTAATTTATTTTAGAACAAGGGTTATTAAAACAAAACCTTAGTGACTATCTTGTAACCGTTTAAGTGAATATAAGACAACTAATCTAAGTATATGTATTAAAATACATGCACCAATGAATAACCAATATAAGTGTATAAATATTTAGACAAGTAACAACTAATATTAACTATAAAGACCTCTATATATACATGAGAAAAGATATGCATGCATGCATACGTAAAATACACACACACCCATATATATAAATATCAACAAACATAAGAAAATAACCACACACATATCACGTATGGGTATGAAAAAGGTTCGATCCACTCCGCATTATACTCTTACTATGGCTCGACTAAACTCAAGACCCTCGGCTCTTGAGCTACGAAAACATACTCAACCCAATATAAGTCCTAAAACAACACACATTGTGACAATCCGACTTTCGAGTTAACCTCGTTAACCCTCGTAGGCCCAATAAGACCAATGAAGGCCCAACAAGGCCAATGAAGGCCCAACAAGGCCAATGAAGGCCCAATAAGGTCAAAGAAGGCCCAGTAAGGCCCAATGAGGCCCAAGGTAGGCCCAATGAGATCAAAGTAGGCCCAATGATATTTAAGAAGCCCAACTGGATAAATCAAGTTCGAAACTAGTTCAATTATTCCGATTTATGACAATTCGGGGTTTTGGTGAAACTTTGTAAACCAAATTGTTATGTAATTGATCAAATCAAGTTTAAGGAATTAGAAAGTGTTGAAATCAGTCTCAATACACTTTAATTTCAAAGTTTAGATTTGTATTTAAGTTAAAAGTCTAAAATTGACTTTAGAAGTCAAAATACAATTGGGATAAATATGATTTAATCGAATTTGACATGAAACGGTTGAAATTGATTAAGTTAAACACTTCAATTAAGTGTAGTGATGATTATTAATCTCAATCAGGCGTTTTAAGACCCTACAACTTCGTATTAATCATGGATTAGAAACCAAAAGTTGTAACCGTAGCCTCACCTCTAGAATTAGTATAATTCGGTTACCATTCACACAATCGAAGCCTAAGAACTACTAATCGGCACTCTTAGAGGGATTATCACAAAGCAATTCAATCTGGGAAGCTCTGGCTAGAGGATTCGATCGTGAGGTGGCCGAAATCTAACATAGAAGCAAATCTATTTCAATTGGTTATCAAAACAAGTAAGTGTTTATTCCTAAACACTCTGAAATGGTCGAATAAGGATTTCGTTAGGTGTAATCTGGCTTTCAGTATCGAATTGTAGGGATTCGAGTATTAGGGTTCTAGGAATAAACGATTTTGGGGGATAGTATTCAAACGGTTTTAAAAATCAAATCAAATATTACAGAGAGTTTCGAAATGCTCTGTATATTGATAACCACATTTCAATTCCTGTTTTTAACATCGAATCATATCAATTTGATATCTAGGATTCTTAGAACAAAACTGTTTGGGGGTTTCTACTCAAATGCATTCTGAAAACAAATTAATGTATTCAGACAGATTCGGTTTGATGTATACATGGAAAACCATCGGTTAATTTCAACTAAATACATCGGATTTTATAATTTCAGGTTTAGGGTTCTTAAGTGAAACGGTCTTTGGGGATTTCTATGAAATTGTTTTTAAAAACCAAATTAGTTTTTACTGATAGTTTCTAAAATCTTGAATCAATGAAACACCCATGATTTCAGGGACTCACATTATCGAATTGAATGATTTGGAGTTGGGAGTTTAGGAACTTGAGTTCGAATCTGTTATTAACCGATTAATTCAGTTATGGTGGATGATATTTCAAATTAAGACCAGCTACAAAGTCTATTATATTCCAGGAACAAAACCCCTAAGGTTTTAGGATTTATCAGGTTCGAATTCGTGATCAATTGGATATAGAATGCTTCGGCTATAAGATCAAATAGGATTCAAACTGGAAAAGTGTTTAAAAGAATTAATTCCAGAAGGTTATCGCGATACCCTAGCGGGCGAGACTGGTAGCATGTGTGTGTGGACGTGATGCTTTCACACATCAACACTGCAAATTTCAAACTGTAAGCACAAACATTTTATTCAATTGATTTTTTTATTAACATTTGTGCTACATTACAATTTATATATTTTATGTGCTACATTTCATATGTTACATGTTATGGTAGTACATACATGATTGGTTACACACATTTTGCTATGTACGGGGGTTACATAGTACAAACAGTTTCAGACACTCACTATGTGTGAGGTTACACAACACAGTATGATCAAACACAAACAGTCACAGTTAGGTGAACTAACTAGTGTATACGCAAACAGTCACATTGAACGATCACATTGAGTTGTGATGTTGCAAGCATTAGACTTTGGGTGTGAATACACACAAGCACACAGAATGATCAAGTCACACTAACACGTACGATTTAAACTCGTAAGTAGTTTCCTAACTACTCCTAACATTTACTAATTTTCGGGACGAAAATTCCTTCAACAAGAAGATGATGTGACAATCCGACTTTTCGAGTTAACCTCGTTAACCCTCGTAGGCCCAATAAGACCAATGAAGGCCCAACAAGGCCAATGAAGGCCCAACAAGGCCAATGAAGGCCCAATAAGGTCAAAGAAGGCCCAGTAAGGCCCAATGAGGCCCAAGGTAGGCCCAATGAGATCAAAGTAGGCCCAATGATATTTAAGAAGCCCAACTGGATAAATCAAGTTCGAAACTAGTTCAATTATTCCGATTTATGACAATTCGGGGTTTTGGTGAAACTTTGTAAACCAAATTGTTATGTAATTGATCAAATCAAGTTTAAGGAATTAGAAAGTGTTGAAATCAGTCTCAATACACTTTAATTTCAAAGTTTAGATTTGTATTTAAGTTAAAAGTCTAAAATTGACTTTAGAAGTCAAAATACAATTGGGATAAATATGATTTAATCGAATTTGACATGAAACGGTTGAAATTGATTAAGTTAAACACTTCAATTAAGTGTAGTGATGATTATTAATCTCAATCAGGCGTTTTAAGACCCTACAACTTCGTATTAATCATGGATTAGAAACCAAAAGTTGTAACCGTAGCCTCACCTCTAGAATTAGTATAATTCGGTTACCATTCACACAATTGAAGCCTAAGAACTACTAATCGGCACTCTTAGAGGGATTATCACAAAGCAATTCAATCTGGGAAGCTCTGGCTAGAGGATTCGATCGTGAGGTGGCCGAAATCTAACATAGAAGCAAATCTATTTCAATTGGTTATCAAAACAAGTAAGTGTTTATTCCTAAACACTCTGAAATGGTCGAATAAGGATTTCGTTAGGTGTAATCTGGCTTTCAGTATCGAATTGTAGGGATTCGAGTATTAGGGTTCTAGGAATAAACGATTTTGGGGGATAGTATTCAAACGGTTTTAAAAATCAAATCAAATATTACAGAGAGTTTCGAAATGCTCTGTATATTGATAACCACATTTCAATTCCTGTTTTTAACATCGAATCATATCAATTTGATATCTAGGATTCTTAGAACAAAACTGTTTGGGGGTTTCTACTCAAATGCATTCTGAAAACAAATTAATGTATTCAGACAGATTCGGTTTGATGTATACATGGAAAACCATCGGTTAATTTCAACTAAATACATCGGATTTTATAATTTCAGGTTTAGGGTTCTTAAGTGAAACGGTCTTTGGGGATTTCTATGAAATTGTTTTTAAAAACCAAATTAGTTTTTACTGATAGTTTCTAAAATCTTGAATCAATGAAACACCCATGATTTCAGGGACTCACATTATCGAATTGAATGATTTGGAGTTGGGAGTTTAGGAACTTGAGTTCGAATCTGTTATTAACCGATTAATTCAGTTATGGTGGATGATATTTCAAATTAAGACCAGCTACAAAGTCTATTATATTCCAGGAACAAAACCCCTAAGGTTTTAGGATTTATCAGGTTCGAATTCGTGATCAATTGGATATAGAATGCTTCGGCTATAAGATCAAATAGGATTCAAACTGGAAAAGTGTTTAAAAGAATTAATTCCAGAAGGTTATCGCGATACCCTAGCGGGCGAGACTGGTAGCATGTGTGTGTGTTGAGTCGGGGGTCACGGGTTCGAACATGGCTTGGGCCGGTTTTTGATAAAAATGCCATTTTTAATATTTTTGACATATTTCACTCGTTCGAACTCCGTTTTAATCCGTTCAAGTTGCGTTGGAACCGTAACGAGAATACGAACGTATTAGAATAATAAAATTTATATTTTAGTCCGAAAACAAAATCGCGTATAATTACGTTTATTTAAATAAAATCGTATAGGATTTTATTTAAACGATTTCAAAAGCACTTTCTTAACACTTTAACATACGTGTGTTGACACGTATGTGATTCCAAGCACAAAACGACATTCCGAATAACACTATGTTATTGTTAAACCACAGATTCTTCGTAGGAGGATTTCTTATACGAGCTTTTAGTGTGTGATCATTCTGCTAAAATCAAAGGTGCGTACACGGCCCCTTTCTTATTTTAAACTGTTTTGGGGGAGAAAACATGTGCAACAAACTGTTTTTAGATACATATCACTTGCATGAGTTAGCTGTTTACATTATGTGACAACATATCAACTTGAAAGTCCTTACACACCTCGAACCGTTTAGTTTGCTGTAATGCAAAGCGTGGTAGTTGGAAATAGATCTATTAGGTTTGACAAACCTCACCTGGTAGATGGGATCTACGCAGGTGTTTGACTGACCAAACACAATTTTACTATTGTTGTGATAGACAATAGTGGCAAGGCGAAAACATGCTATAGCATGGCAATCCGTCAGCTTCGGTGTCGAACACTTATGTAAATAGTTTATATGACTAGCTATCATGACTGTGCATGTGTGATTATGTTATCTACAATCTTGTTATTCAAACTGCTGTTTTGAACATTGTGAATGCTTAAAACCTGTGTTATGCACCAACCTTTGTGTTGACTTGATTTACATGTTTTCTCAGGACGCTAAGGCGCGCAGTAAAGACTGGCATGGACTAGGAGATAGAGTCGCATGCATTTTAAACATTCTAGATATTTGGATTTGAACATTTGAAACTTTGTATTGTATTTACAACTGTTATTGGTTTTATAACGCTTCCGCAACTTTTGAAAACTCTGATGTTATGTTTTAAAGACCAAAGTATGTTTTGAAATTCATATAGAGGTCTTCGCTATGTCTAATGATCTGAGATCCTGGTTTGTCACGTTCCCAAACGGTATGATTCCGTTAGTTGAAAATTGGGGGTGTGACAGATTGGTATCAGAGCCATTGGTTATAGCGAGCTAGGTTTGCATTTGTAAGCTTAGACTATGACTGTTAGACATTAGACACATATGTTTACACACATTGCTTAGAAATTACATATGACATTATGTAATTGACTTGTTTACACATTCCATGGCACTGCACTTACATATGGTATTATGTAACAGGCATGGCATCATCATCGGTACCCTACATTTATATTGATGACTCTGAGGACGAGGAACCGATAGTTCCGGCACCACCGTCATCACCACCACCACCTATTCCATCACCTCCACCATATGAGATGGATGACTCAGATCCGGAGGAGGATCCGGAGGAGGACCCAGACGAGGATCCCGAGGAGGATCCGGATGAGGATCCGGAGGAGGAGCCAGTGGAGGGCACTCAGCAGATCCCTGCTGAGGGACCCTCTGCACATCCACCACCAGTACTAGATGCTCCTGAGCCTAAGAGGCAAAGGACGGACGCGGAGGAGATCGCCAAACTGCGCGAGGATCTGGAGGAAGCAGAAGATAGGATTGCACAGCACTCTCAGGAACAATGGGATGCTAATGAGAGGCAAGAGGAACTTGCCCATCGGGTTCATGACATGCGAAATGAGATGATTAACTTGATTGATCGTCTCGAAGCTTCAGAGAACCGAGCTGAGTTCTTGGAGGGCAGGATAGAAGCTTTAGAGGATTTAGTGGCCTCTGAGAATGAGGAGGAGGATGAAGAGGAAGAAGGGGAGGAACCAGCACCAGTTGTTGAGTCCGATCCTGAATCCACTGTTGAGGACGATTGATTGTTTTTCTTTTCTTTCTTGTTTTGTTGAAACTTATTAGGAACGGGTTGTGTTCCTACATTAGTAGCTTAAAAAGTTGTGTTTTATTTCAAAAGTATTGTACTCAAAGAAAGTTTCTATCTATGGAAGAATTATTATTTATTTTCAACAGTTGTGTTGATTTATATTACATGTTGTGTTTGTTGTTTTACTTACACATGTCACATTAGATTTTGACTTCGTGCTAACACTTCTTGTAAATAGGAAACTAATGGCTGAGGGAAACGTACATATGACTATTGCTGAGCTCAATGAGCTAATTAACAACAGAGTTGTAGAGGCAATTGCACAGTATGCGCAGACACACAACACAGGGCCACAGGGTCCAGCTGGGGGATTGGTTAACCCACAAGTCTGCATGTTCAAGATGTTCTTGGACTGCAAACCTCACAATTTCAAAGGGTCGGAGGGGGCCATTGGACTCCTTCGGTGGATTGAAAAGGCTGAGTCGGTGTTTGAAATGTGCAACTGCCCTAACGAAAGCAAGGTGAAATTTGCTACGGGAACATTGGAGGGTCCAGCACTAACTTGGTGGAACTCAAATGTCCAGACTCTGGGGTTGGGAGAGGCAAATGCCTTAACATGGAATGACTTCAAAACTTTACTGCAAGAGGAGTACTGTCCTCGCAGTGAAATGCAGAAGTTGGAGGAGGAATACTGGCACCTCAAGATGGAGGGGTCAGACATTGAAGAGTACACAACCAGGTCACACGAGTTGGCCAGACTGCTACCACACATGGCTACTCCAGCCAGTAAGTGGATTGAAAGGTACATTGGAGGACTAGTGCCTCAGATTCAGGGGTTGGTGACTTCAGCAAATCCCACCACTATCCAACAAGCTGTTCGTTTAGCGCATCAGCTTACTGACCAGGCAGTGTTGCAGGGGACTCTGCCCAAACGAACATCTGCTACCAAGGTAGGAGATCATAAGAGAAAGTGGGAAGGTAACAACTTCAAGGGTAACAACCAACAATCATATCAGCAAAACCGTAAACAAGACTCAAACAAGTCTTATCATGGTTCAAGCAGTGGTCAGCAATCATCATCGTCGGGGGGTTATATTGGGAAACACCCCAAGTGCAACAAGTGTGGTTACCATCATGCAGGTAATCAATGTGAGAGAGCTAAGTGCCAGAGGTGTGGCAAGATTGGGCATGCGGCTAAGGATTGTCGCGGGGAACTACAGAACAACAACAACCAGAACAATAACCAGAACAACGCTCAGAAAGGTTGTTTTGAGTGTGGCAAGATGGGGCATTTTAAGAAAGATTGCCCACAGCTCAAGAAAGG
This sequence comes from Mikania micrantha, assembly GCA_009363875.1. Taxonomy (NCBI): domain Eukaryota; kingdom Viridiplantae; phylum Streptophyta; class Magnoliopsida; order Asterales; family Asteraceae; genus Mikania; species Mikania micrantha. The sequence continues at coordinate 37,212,664 of CM018683.1, read as the reverse complement.
CGGGGACAATAATGCCAATGGCAATGGAAATGGCAACGGTAGTGGAAATGGCACCAACAACAACAACAACTATAACAACAACAACAACAATGGTGCTAGGGGCAGGGCGTTTGTGATTGGAGGACGTCAAGCGCGGGAGGATCCCAACATTGTTACGGGTACGTTCCTCTTAAATAATCACTATGCCTCTATGTTATTTGACACTGGTGCCGATCGGAGTTTTGTATCTAGTTCACTTGCTAAGTTGCTAAATGTTAGTCCCACTGCCTTAGATAGTCCATACACTGTGGAATTAGCTGATGGTAAGTTGATTGTAGTGGAAAATATTTTTAAGGGGTGTATCCTTGATTTGATGGGTCAAACATTAGAGATTGACCTTATGCCTATTGCCTTAGGCAGTTTTGATGTAGTTATTGGCATGGACTGGTTGTCCAAAAACCAGGCTGAAATTGTATGCCATGAAAAGATTGTTCGAATACCTCTTCCGCAGGGAGAGACATTGTATGTACAAGGCGAGAAGAGCAGTACGCGACTGCGTCTCATATCTTGTATGAAAGCACACAAGTGTCTACGTAAAGGTCATACGGCAGTTATAGCACTTATAACTGAAAAGCCGATAGTTGAGAAGAAGGTTGAAGATATACCTGTAGTTTGTGAATTTCCGGAGGTGTTTCCAGAAGACTTGCCGGGATTACCGCCTATCAGACATGTGGAATTTCGAATCGACCTTACACCAGATGCAGCACCGATAGCTAGGGCGCCTTATCGACTTGCACCGTCTGAGATGCAAGAATTATCTACACAATTGCAAGAGTTGTTGGATAAGGGTTTCATACGACCTAGTTTTTCACCGTGGGGAGCTCCAGTTTTGTTTGTAAAGAAGAAGGACGGAACTTTCCGTATGTGTATTGATTACCGGGAATTGAATAAGGTTACTATCAAGAACCGGTATCCGTTACCCAGAATTGACGATCTGTTTGATCAATTGCAAGGTTCGAGTTACTACTCGAAGATTGATCTCAGGTCGGGTTATCATCAATTAAGAGTTCAGGAGGAGGATATTCCGAAGACAGCATTCAGAACACGCTATGGCCATTATGAGTTCTTGGTCATGCCATTTGGGTTGACAAACGCTCCAGCTGTATTCATGGATCTCATGAATCGTGTTTGTAAACCTTATCTTGATAAGTTTGTCATTGTTTTCATTGATGACATTCTCATCTATTCACAGTCTGAGGAGGAGCACGCCGAACATCTTCGATTACTATTGGAATTACTGAAACAGGAACAACTGTACGCTAAATTCTCGAAATGTGATTTCTGGATGCGAGAAGTACAATTCTTGGGTCATATAGTCAACGAAAAGGGCATACATGGTGATCCAGCGAAGATTGAAGCGATTAAGAATTGGGAAGCGCCAAAAACACCTACCGAGGTACGACAATTCCTTGGTTTGGCGGGATATTATCGACGATTCATTGAGGGATTCTCGAAGATCGCTCAACCACTCACAGCTCTTACGCACAAGGGAACGAAGTATAACTGGACGGATGAACAGGAAACTGCGTTCCAGTTATTAAAACAGAAACTTTGCAGCGCACCGATTTTGTCCCTACCGGAAGGAACAGAAGACTTCGTGGTGTATTGTGATGCATCTGCACAAGGTTTGGGATGTGTGTTGATGCAACGGGATAAAGTGATTGCTTATGCTTCCAGACAACTACGAACGCACGAAAAGAATTACACTACTCATGACTTGGAGTTAGGGGCAGTGGTTTTTGCTTTAAAAATTTGGAGGCATTATCTGTATGGAACTAAGTGTACTATTTACACTGATCATAAGAGTTTGCAACATATCTTTGATCAGAAGGAACTTAATATGAGGCAACGACGATGGGTTGAGTTGTTGAACGACTACGAATGCGCGATTAAATATCACCCGGGAAAAGCCAATGTAGTAGCTGACGCTCTGAGCAGAAAAGACACAACAGGAACAAGACGGGTTCGTGCACTTATGATGACAATACATACTGACTTACCTGACAAGGTACGCAGTGCTCAGATCGAGGCTTTGAAAACGGAAAACTTGGTACAGGAATCTTTACGGGGAATGGAAGAACAGTTGGATGCGAAGTCTGATGGAATTCGTTATTTCATTAATCGACTTTGGATACCTTTGTATGGAGGTTTAAGGGAACTTGTGATGGATGAAGCACACAAGTCCAGGTATTCAGTCCATCCAGGATCAGACAAGATGTATCATGATTTGAAGGCACTGTATTGGTGGCCTCACATGAAAGCTGATATTGCTAAGTACGTTAGCAAATGTTTGACTTGTTCGAAAGTCAAAGTTGAATATCAGAAGCCATCTGGTTTACTGCAACAACCAGAGATACCGATGTGGAAATGGGAACAGATTTCGATGGACTTCATTACTAAGTTACCCCGTACACCGACTGGTTGTGATACGATATGGGTAATTGTCGATCGATTAACGAAATCTGCACATTTCTTAGCAATCAAGGAAACTGATAAGATGGAGAAACTGACTCGCATTTACATCAAGGAAGTAGTAGCACGGCATGGTGTGCCAATCTCTATCATATCAGATCGGGACGCCCGATTTACTTCCAACTTTTGGAAATCTCTTCATAAGTCACTGGGGACTCGCTTGGATATGAGTACCGCCTATCATCCACAGACCGACGGTCAAAGTGAATGAACGATTCAAACGCTCGAGGATATGTTACAAGCTTGTGTAATTGACTTTGGTGATAGCTGGGAGAATCACTTACCGTTGGTGGAATTCTCTTACAATAATAGTTATCATACAAGTATTCAAGCAGCACCGTTTGAAGCTTTGTATGGTCGCAAATGTCGTTCACCAGTTTGTTGGGCTGAGATTGGAGATAGTCAGATTACAGGTCCTGAATTGGTGCACGAGACAACAGAAAAGATAGTTCAAATTCGGAACCGTATGGCAGCGGCCCGGGATCGACAGAAGAGTTATGCTGACAAACGTCGCAAGCCGTTGGAATTTCAAGTAGGAGACCGAGTTCTTCTAAAAGTATCACCTTGGAAAGGTGTGATACGATTCGGCAAGCGCGGAAAGCTTAGTCCACGTTACGTAGGACCTTTTGAGATCCTGAAAAGGATTGGTCCGGTTGCGTATCAACTCAACTTACCGGATGAACTCAGTGGAGTTCATGATGTTTTTCATGTATCGAACTTAAAGAAATGTCTTTCTGATGAGACATTGATTGTTCCGTTGGAAGAAATACAAGTAGATGAACAACTACGATTTATTGAAGAACCAGCTGAAATTATGGACCGAGAGGTCAAACAACTGAAGCAAAGCAAGATTCCGATAGTCAAAGTTCGATGGAATTCAAGACGTGGTCCTGAATTCACATGGGAACGGGAAGATCAAATGATGAAAAAGTATCCTCATCTATTCAAAATAGCTACTGCTAACACTGAGAGCGCACGTTAAATTTCGGGACGAAATTTCCATCAACAAGGGGATGACGTGATGCTTTCACACATCAACACTGCAAATTTCAAACTGTAAGCACAAACATTTTATTCAATTGATTTTGTTATTAACATTTGTGCTACATTACAATTTATATATTTTATGTGCTACATTTCATATGTTACATGTTATGGTAGTACATACATGATTGGTTACACACATTTTGCTATGTACGGGGGTTACATAGTACAAACAGTTTCAGACACTCACTATGTGTGAGGTTACACAACACAGTATGATCAAACACAAACAGTCACAGTTAGGTGAACTAACTAGTGTATACGCAAACAGTCACATTGAACGATCACATTGAGTTGTGATGTTGCAAGCATTAGACTTTGGGTGTGAATACACACAAGCACACAGAATGATCAAGTCACACTAACACGTACGATTTAAACTCGTAAGTAGTTTCCTAACTACTCCTAACATTTACTAATTTTCGGGACGAAAATTCCTTCAACAAGGGGATGATGTGACAATCCGACTTTTCGAGTTAACCTCGTTAACCCTCGTAGGCCCAATAAGACCAATGAAGGCCCAACAAGGCCAATGAAGGCCCAACAAGGCCAATGAAGGCCCAATAAGGTCAAAGAAGGCCCAGTAAGGCCCAATGAGGCCCAAGGTAGGCCCAATGAGATCAAAGTAGGCCCAATGATATTTAAGAAGCCCAACTGGATAAATCAAGTTCGAAACTAGTTCAATTATTCCGATTTATGACAATTCGGGGTTTTGGTGAAACTTTGTAAACCAAATTGTTATGTAATTGATCAAATCAAGTTTAAGGAATTAGAAAGTGTTGAAATCAGTCTCAATACACTTTAATTTCAAAGTTTAGATTTGTATTTAAGTTAAAAGTCTAAAATTGACTTTAGAAGTCAAAATACAATTGGGATAAATATGATTTAATCGAATTTGACATGTAACGGTTGAAATTGATTAAGTTAAACACTTCAATTAAGTGTAGTGATGATTATTAATCTCAATCAGGCGTTTTAAGACCCTACAACTTCGTATTAATCATGGATTAGAAACCAAAAGTTGTAACCGTAGCCTCACCTCTAGAATTAGTATAATTCGGTTACCATTCACACAATTGAAGCCTAAGAACTACTAATCGGCACTCTTAGAGGGATTATCACAAAGCAATTCAATCTGGGAAGCTCTGGCTAGAGGATTCGATCGTGAGGTGGCCGAAATCTAACATAGAAGCAAATCTATTTCAATTGGTTATCAAAACAAGTAAGTGTTTATTCCTAAACACTCTGAAATGGTCGAATAAGGATTTCGTTAGGTGTAATCTGGCTTTCAGTATCGAATTGTAGGGATTCGAGTATTAGGGTTCTAGGAATAAACGATTTTGGGGGATAGTATTCAAACGGTTTTAAAAATCAAATCAAATATTACAGAGAGTTTCGAAATGCTCTGTATATTGATAACCACATTTCAATTCCTGTTTTTAACATCGAATCATATCAATTTGATATCTAGGATTCTTAGAACAAAACTGTTTGGGGGTTTCTACTCAAATGCATTCTGAAAACAAATTAATGTATTCAGACAGATTCGGTTTGATGTATACATGGAAAACCATCGGTTAATTTCGACTAAATACATCGGATTTTATAATTTCAGGTTTAGGGTTCTTAAGTGAAACGGTCTTTGGGGATTTCTATGAAATTGTTTTTAAAAACCAAATTAGTTTTTACTGATAGTTTCTAAAATCTTGAATCAATGAAACACCCATGATTTCAGGGACTCACATTATCGAATTGAATGATTTGGAGTTGGGAGTTTAGGAACATGAGTTCGAATCTGTTATTAACCGATTAATTCAGTTATGGTGGATGATATTTCAAATTAAGACCAGCTACAAAGTCTATTATATTCCAGGAACAAAACCCCTAAGGTTTTAGGATTTATCAGGTTCGAATTCTTGATCAATTGGATATAGAATGCTTCGGCTATAAGATCAAATAGGATTCAAACTGGAAAAGTGTTTAAAAGAATTAATTCCAGAAGATTATCGCGATACCCTAGCGGGCGAGACTGGTAGCATGTGTGTGTGGACGTGATGCTTTCACACATCAACACTGCAAATTTCAAACTGTAAGCACAAACATTTTATTCAATTGATTTTGTTATTAACATTTGTGCTACATTACAATTTATATATTTTATGTGCTACATTTCATGTGTTACATGTTATGGTAGTACATACATGATTGGTTACACACATTTTGCTATGTACGGGGGTTACATAGTACAAACAGTTTCAAACACTCACTATGTGTGAGGTTACACAACACAGTATGATCAAACACAAACAGTCACAGTTAGGTGAACTAACTAGTGTATACGCAAACAGTCACATTGAACGATCACATTGAGTTGTGATGTTGCAAGCATTAGACTTTGGGTGTGAATACACACAAGCACACAGAATGATCAAATCACACTAACACGTACGATTTAAACTCGTAAGTAGTTTCCTAACTACTCCTAACATTTACTAATTTTCGGGACGAAAATTCCTTCAACAAGGGGATGATGTGACAATCCGACTTTTCGAGTTAACCTCGTTAACCCTCGTAGGCCCAATAAGACCAATGAAGGCCCAACAAGGCCAATGAAGGCCCAACAAGGCCAATGAAGGCCCAATAAGGTCAAAGAAGGCCCAGTAAGGCCCAATGAGGCCCAAGGTAGGCCCAATGAGATCAAAGTAGGCCCAATGATATTTAAGAAGCCCAACTGGATAAATCAAGTTCGAAACTAGTTCAATTATTCCGATTTATGACAATTCGGGGTTTTGGTGAAACTTTGTAAACCAAATTGTTATGTAATTGATCAAATCAAGTTTAAGGAATTAGAAAGTGTTGAAATCAGTCTCAATACACTTTAATTTCAAAGTTTAGATTTGTATTTAAGTTAAAAGTCTAAAATTGACTTTAGAAGTCAAAATACAATTGGGATAAATATGATTTAATCGAATTTGACATGAAACGGTTGAAATTGATTAAGTTAAACACTTCAATTAAGTGTAGTGATGATTATTAATCTCAATCAGGCGTTTTAAGACCCTACAACTTCGTATTAATCATGGATTAGAAACCAAAAGTTGTAACCGTAGCCTCACCTCTAGAATTAGTATAATTCGGTTACCATTCACACAATTGAAGCCTAAGAACTACTAATCGGCACTCTTAGAGGGATTATCACAAAGCAATTCAATCTGGGAAGCTCTGGCTAGAGGATTCGATCGTGAGGTGGCCGAAATCTAACATAGAAGCAAATCTATTTCAATTGGTTATCAAAACAAGTAAGTGTTTATTCCTAAGCACTCTGAAATGGTCGAATAAGGATTTCGTTAGGTGTAATCTGGCTTTCAGTATCGAATTGTAGGGATTCGAGTATTAGGGTTCTAGGAATAAACGATTTTGGGGGATAGTATTCAAACGGTTTTAAAAATCAAATCAAATATTACAGAGAGTTTCGAAATGCTCTGTATATTGATAACCACATTTCAATTCCTGTTTTTAACATCGAATCATATCAATTTGATATCTAGGATTCTTAGAACAAAACTGTTTGGGGGTTTCTACTCAAATGCATTCTGAAAACAAATTAATGTATTCAGACAGATTCGGTTTGATGTATACATGGAAAACCATCGGTTAATTTCAACTAAATACATCGGATTTTATAATTTCAGGTTTAGGGTTCTTAAGTGAAACGGTCTTTGGGGATTTCTATGAAATTGTTTTTAAAAACCAAATTAGTTTTTACTGATAGTTTCTAAAATCTTGAATCAATGAAACACCCATGATTTCAGGGACTCACATTATCGAATTGAATGATTTGGAGTTGGGAGTTTAGGAACTTGAGTTCGAATCTGTTATTAACCGATTAATTCAGTTATGGTGGATGATATTTCAAATTAAGACCAGCTACAAAGTCTATTATATTCCAGGAACAAAACCCCTAAGGTTTTAGGATTTATCAGGTTCGAATTCGTGATCAATTGGACATAGAATGCTTCGGCTATAAGATCAAATAGGATTCAAACTGGAAAAGTGTTTAAAAGAATTAATTCCAGAAGGTTATCGCGATACCCTAGCGGGCGAGACTGGTAGCATGTGTGTGTGGACGTGATGCTTTCACACATCAACACTGCAAATTTCAAACTGTAAGCACAAACATTTTATTCAATTGATTTTTTTATTAACATTTGTGCTACATTACAATTTATATATTTTATGTGCTACATTTCATATGTTACATGTTATGGTAGTACATACATGATTGGTTACACACATTTTGCTATGTACGGGGGTTACATAGTACAAACAGTTTCAGACACTCACTATGTGTGAGGTTACACAACACAGTATGATCAAACACAAACAGTCACAGTTAGGTGAACTAACTAGTGTATACGCAAACAGTCACATTGAACGATCACATTGAGTTGTGATGTTGCAAGCATTAGACTTTGGGTGTGAATACACACAAGCACACAGAATGATCAAATCACACTAACACGTACGATTTAAACTCGTAAGTAGTTTCCTAACTACTCCTAACATTTACTAATTTTCGGGACGAAAATTCCTTCAACAAGGGGATGATGTGACAATCCGACTTTTTGAGTTAACCTCGTTAACCCTCGTAGGCCCAATAAGACCAATGAAGGCCCAACAAGGCCAATGAAGGCCCAACAAGGCCAATGAAGGCCCAATAAGGTCAAAGAAGGCCCAGTAAGGCCCAATGAGGCCTAAGGTAGGCCCAATGAGATCAAAGTAGGCCCAATGATATTTAAGAAGCCCAACTGGATAAATCAAGTTCGAAACTAGTTCAATTATTCCGATTTATGACAATTCGGGGTTTTGGTGAAACTTTGTAAACCAAATTGTAATGTAATTGATCAAATCAAGTTTAAGGAATTAGAAAGTGTTGAAATCAGTCTCAATACACTTTAATTTCAAAGTTTAGATTTGTATTTAAGTTAAAAGTCTAAAATTGACTTTAGAAGTCAAAATACAATTGGGATAAATATGATTTAATCGAATTTGACATGAAACGGTTGAAATTGATTGTAACCTTGCTGTACTTTCGGTTGTCCGTACGTCCGTACATCCGTACGATTGTACTGTACGACCGGAGATTTATGAATATTATTGATTATGATATTATTGTTTGACCATGCTGATATTGTCACTGTTACTGGTATGCATGATTTTATAAAATATTATACGCGTAAACCTTGGGAAGTTTAGTTGAAATTTAACTGAACAGACCCATAGAGTTTATCGCAGTGTTATTACTGATGATTATGGATTATTGGTTTGAGAATGGTTTTGGGATTGAACTGGGAGTTTGTTATGGTTTGGTTACTAAACATAGTTAAGGACACATGGTCATGGTTTATCGAAATAGCGGTGGGACGGTGTAGGGGAGGTTGCGATCTATCTCTGCATATGCCCTATACATATGCATATTTCGGTCTATCATGGATGTGTCAGTGACTAGGATTTAGTGGGTTTTGGTTTGGGAAATGATAATATTAAAGATGATTAATAATGAGAATTGATTACGCGATGGTGAGGTTACGGATATCATTTAAACGAGAATATTAATTCAGAAATATTAACTTAATAATGTATTCGCGTGGGTGACGATTCACACGAATATAATTATTAAGAATAATATACTGAAACGATATTCCATAAATAATAAATCAAATCGAAATACGTTACGAGCATCGGATTCGCAAAGGTGACGATCTTTACGAATACGTACGCGAGTAATGCGTTTCGACGAGATAACAAAATAATTAATTACGATAATAAATTAATAAATAAGACTTAAAACGTTTATTAGGAATCACAACCTAAAATGAGTCCGAATAAATAAATTAGTAAATTAGTTATTTAACGAAAATAAACGGAACCGCTTATCTAAATGATTCTTAAAATTATTTTTATTACAAAGAGAAACCGTTTATTTAAAAAGACTTTAAACATGTTGCGAAAAGAACAGTGTAAATTAATAATGATTTACGCATATTAAAACAAGATTATTTTTACGAACTAAAGATGGGTTAAACTAATTTAATTAACGAGATCTTGTTATTTAAACATTTTATGTTTAAATATGTTTTACATTAAAACCGAGTGTTTTCATAATATTTGCGCGATAAAAACGAGACCGGACGCGGGGGAAATGGGTTAGACATAAGTGGTGGAGTCTCCACCATTTCCTTCATTCTTACATTTTCCTTTCTCTCTCTAACCCAAGAAAAACGCCCACCCTCCTTCTCTCTAACTTCTCTCTAGCCTAAATCGCTCGATTCTTGACGAAATCAAGAGATCTCGGAGTCTACGCGTTCGTGTGATCGAGAGGAACAAGAAAATACCAAGAAACCCAGCTGGTGATCGACATATCGAGGTAGATCTCAAGTTTATTTTCGGTTTTTACTAGAAACGTGATTTACTTGTGTTTATAACTCGGAATCGAGAATAGAGTTGTATAATGTTTCAATCTAGTTGATAGTAATCTGAGGGAAGCCATAGGGGACCAATTAGACCACAGATCGTGAAGATGATGATGATGGAACGAACTGCAGGTCGGCGAACCCTAGGGTGCCGAACCCTGCAACCCAGCCATGCAAGGTTTCCTTGCCGAACCCTTCCCTTAGTGGCGAACCCTAGTGGCCGAGGCCACCTGTTGAAGCCACGAACCTAGAGGGACCGAACCCTCAGATCATGCTGGGCGAACCATTATAGAGCCGAACCCCGGTCTAGCAACACCCCCGAACCCTGCTGCTCATCTTCTGCAGCCGAACTCTTTTTTTTTTCTCCCTAGCCACGAACCCTTGGCCGAACCTTGGCATTGGCCGAACCCTTGTATGGGCCGAACCTTTGGTTTGCAGCTCACTACCTAAGAGCCGAACCCTATGCCATGACATTAACAGGTTCGCTGCCCTAGAGGCTATTCAAACCCAAACGAACCTAAGCTAGGGTTAAGGGGAAGATTAAGAACTAGGGGAGATTAAGGATAACCATGCATGCATAAATGATAATAGTCACCACCTTTTTACTTGACTATATATACATATATATAATTATGTAGTCTCATTATGAAATGTAAACTTGGGAAGAAATAACTTAAATATAAACTGTTTTAAATATGGATTTGAATTAAGTGATATGAATCATGGTGGTTGATTTATTGAGGGTATGCATGTGTATCTTTAAAGATAAGGATGAATAAAGAAAATAACCTTGGTTAACAAGCGGGGATCATACACACAAGTTTTCAATTAAACATTATTAAGTTATAGTTGAAAACTTATGAGTCTAAGATGTATTTTGTGTTAATCACTTATTAAGGATGGTTGGTTATCACTTAAACTAACAAGTTTGGATGATTTTCTTATGATAATCATTTCAAAGTTTCAAGTGTACAACTTAACTTAGAATATAGGAAATGATGTTAACAAGATGTTGGATAATCAAAAGTAAACATCTAAGGACTAATCACGAGATGAGAATACTAATACTATAAACACAAATATTATATTAATTACAGGTTAATTGTGTTGTTGAGTTGACTTGAGTTGCTTACGCGAGCGCGCATAATAACAGAATATTTATACTAAGGACTTCAGGTGAGTTCTCATAACCTCCCTTTCTTTAAACTGTTTTTGGTTTTAAAACCCGGAGGTGAAACATGTATACCAAATTAAATATTATTTTGATAACACAAGGTTAATACCTGTTTATCAATGTGATATTCACATTTGAAATTATCATTATTATGGGATTATCTCTTATTATTTTATATCCATGTAAACATTGTTATTGACCTAGGTCAATAACAAAGATTACAAGTATTGTCACAAATCCCGAGAATCATCACTCTTAACTTCGGTTAATTGCTTTGACATCGTGTATTGTCACGTGGATGGTTTCCACATCTGTGAAGCATTGCCTTTGACTTCGGTTATCTGCTTTGGCTTCATGTATTGTCACGTGGTTAGCGACCACTCCATGATTCATGTATCTAACTTATGTTAAATACATAAGGAATCATGTATAGTCACGAACATTGATTGAGAATATGATTGATTGAGTTTGGTTGATTTGTTGTGGATTGATTGCTTATATTTGATTATGATTATTTTGATTGGCTATGATTGATTTGGTTATGTGGTTATGTGATTGTGTATGTGTTTGGCTGTTGAATTGATGGATGTGTGTTGGATTATCTCATACAGGTATTCATATGGATTTTCTCAAGAAGATCATAAGTTTTATACCCGTTTTAAACAAAGCATTTTACAAAACCATTTTAAACATAAACTTTCAAATGTATTTTACTAAAACATTTTTAAATATAAAAACTTATGATTACTCACCAACTACTTTTGTAGTTGACACTTGATTTTCTTACATGTTTCAGGTGATGGAGACAAGTAGGATGAAGAGGATGATCTCTTCTATTTTGGACATCATCATCATATAGGATTCTTGGACTTAGTTAATTAACTAAATTTCTGGCGATTAGAGTTTAGTTAGTTTAACTAAATCTTTTGTGTATTTGATGAATTTGATTCATGATGAACATGATTTTTGTGTAATTATTGTGGTTGATTAAATGATATATGATGACTTGATTTAGATGCCCATGAGCTTTTGAACAATCTACACATCCCTCGTGGCATCCCGATGATTCCGCCGTCGGTCGGGGTGTTACAGATTGGTATCAGAGCCTGGGTTATAGGGAATTAGGTTACTAGAAATGGTTGACCTAGTCTATAACCGTAGGATACCCTAGTATGAATTAATTTCATACACTAGTTAGTATATTCAGGATTTCATGCTTATGTGTTTACTACATGTTAACTGAACTCCTGTTATACATCTGAATTATAAATACTGCTTACTTGTTCTACTTGTGCCCTAATGATTCGATAAGGACATACACGTGGTGTATCGTAAAGGTGGTGGGACGGTGGTTTGGGCGGTTGCGACCGACCCTTATCATATGCCCTATATATATACCATTTACGGTACATTAGGTGGATGTCAGTATTGAAGAATGTGGGAACTACCCGTTTGGGAAATTATTTGTTTAGGAAGATTAATTGCTTAGGAATTTAATTGCTTTAGGAATTATCTGTTAGATCTATTGATCACCAGACAAGGACACACTCGTGGTATACTACAAAGGTGGTGGGACGGTGTAAGGGAGGTTGCGACCTACTCTTGCATATGCCCTATACATATACCATTTGAAGTATATCGGGGGTCTGTCAGTGTCAGGAACTTAGGATATTATTAAGACCTTACTAGGAATGGTTGAGAGGATATGATTGTGGACTGTTGATGATATGTTTGATGGATTGATTGGGATTGACTCTTGAATGATCACACTTGATAAATACTTATAAATTCACTTAAGAAACACACTGATTGGACACGTAGGGTGCATAGGATTAATAAACGATATGAGCGATTAGTGATGGAATATGGACTTGGGTGATGATATAGACACTTGATGATAATATAAACGCATAGTGATAATACTAACACTTAGTGGTAGTATGGACACTTGACAGGAATAAACTATAGGGAGGATATGAACACTTAGTGACAATAAGAGCACTTCGTGATGATATGAACCCTTAATGATGATTATTGACATTGAGATTGATATGGATTTTAGTGAACTTAGACAATTGGGGGAAACTTAATGTCAGGTGAACTTAGACATTAGGTGAACTTAGAAATAGGCAAGCCTACATGTCAGGTGAACTTAGACATTAAGCAAACCTAACTGTCCAAGGGAACTAGAGATCACTTCACTCAAAATTATCCTACTAAGGATAAGGTTTGTGAAGTGAGATTTATGGTGAAATGCGTGACACACTCTACACACTAGCAAGGGCATAATCGTGGTGCAATGGAACGGTGGTGGGACGGTGTAGGGGAGATTGCGATCTACCTCTGCATATGCCCTATATATAAGCTTGTTGCATTGCATTGGGAGGTTGTCAGTGTTAGTATAGAGTGAGGAATGTATAGGACCTAGGAATAGTTAGCTAACACTAGTTATGACCAACTAGGGCACTTAGAATAACACTAGGCAAATTTATAGACATTATGAGTTTAATTAACAGATAGGAAATAAATATAGTTCCTATATGTAATCCTAACTGTTTAAAATAAACTCAATTGACCATTGTTTGTATGATTTACGTTGTAAACGGTAGTAACATGTTTCTAATTTCTCAGAAACATGCCGCCTCGCCGTCACAACGAAGATGACTCGAACAATGGAGAAGCTAACAACAGTAATGCCAACTCCGGCATACAAGAGTTAGCCACACTTATTTCTGGATTGGTGAGCCAACTAACTCAGGCTAACCAGAATGCTAACCAGAACAGAGGTGGTGCAAACCAGACAACTTGCACATTCAAACACTTCAATTCCTGTAATCCTCTGAAATTCACGGGTGCTGAATCAGCTACTGGTCTGCTGCAGTGGTTCGAGAGTATGGAGAACACCTTCATCAACAGCGAATGTCCCGAGAATCTGAAAGTTCGCTATGCCACCAGTGTTTTCCAAAAGAGAGCACTGACTTGGTGGAATGGGGAAAAGCGAACTAGGGGAGTGGATGCTGCCTTAGCACTGACATGGACAGAGGTCAAGACTCTGATGACCACTGAATTCTGTCCTAGAAGCGAGATGAGGAAACTGGAGGCTGAGTTCTGGGAACTCAAGCAGGATAGCGGAGAGAATGTCATCTACAATACTCAGTTTCATGAGTATAGCTTGCTGGTACCTCATTTGGTGACACCCTTGGAAAGGGCGATTGAGAAGTATATCGGCGGGCTGCCGGTGCAGATTCAGGATACAGTCTATGGGAGCAACCCCAAAACACTTGAAGCTGCAATCCGGTTATCTGCAACTCTTACTGACAATCACGTGAAGAATGGAACTCTTACTCGAAAGGGATATAAGAAGACTGACACCAAGACTGCTGCAAAGGAAGTCAAAACTGAAGTCAAGTCTGAAGCTGCTAGCTCGTCCAAAAGCAGCAACAAGAAGAGAAAGAATAGGAATTTCATGGTAACTGTACCTGCTGCGAAGTTTGCGCAGCAATCATCAAACAATTCTGCTGCAAGAAGCTACACTGGGAACACTCCCCAATGTAACACTTGCAGATATCATCATGCCCCTAACTTGCCGTGTCGCGTTTGCAACAACTGTGGCAAGTTCGGGCACTATGCAAACGTTTGTCGGAGTGCACCGCAAGCACAAAGGATGCAACAAGCACCGCTTGCACTACCAGCTCCTCAAACACAACCTATTCCTGCTGTACCCATTCGCCAGGTACCTCAAGCACAGGCAAGAGCCTGTTATGAATGTGGTGAAGTGGGTCACTTCAGAAATCAATGCCCAAAGTTGACTGGAAATAATCAAAGGGTGGCAAGAGGCCGGACTTTTCAGTTGAATGCTCCAGCTGCTCAAGCCAACCAGGACGTTGTCAACGGTACATTTCTGATCAACAACTCTTATGCATCTGTCTTATTTGATTCTGGTGCCGATAGGAGTTTCGTTTCATATGATTTTGAATGCTTGCTTGGTAGAACACGTACATATTTAGATAAACCGCTTAACGTGGAAGTGGCTGACGGAAACACTATTGATATTGACACTATTATCGTTGGATGTACGGTGAACTTAAATGATCACGTTTTCCCAATTGATCTTATACCTATGCATCTTGGTAGCTTTGATGTTATCATAGGCATGGATTGGTTAGCCACTCACAAAGCGGAGATTGTATGTCATGAGAAATATATTCGTATTCCATTACCTTCGGGTGAAACTTTGAGAATATTTGGAGAAACTGCTAGTAAAGGTCTTAAGCTAATGTCTTGCACTAAAGCACACAAGTACCTTAGGAAGAAATGTATAGCAGTTTTAGCTCATATTGTGGAGAAGAAAGAGAAAGGAAAGAAGATAGAAGATGTTCCAGTGATAAGAGATTTCCCATAAGTCTTTCCAGACGATTTGCCGGGTCTTCCACCAGAACGTCAAGTTGAGTTCCGAATCGACTTAGTACCTGGTGCGAACCCAGTCGCCAAAGCTCCTTACAGACTTGCGCCATCGGAGTTGCAAGAATTGGCGAGTCAATTGCAAGAACTTACCGATAAAGGATTCATTCGCCCGAGCCATTCGCCATGGGGTGCACCGGTCCTGTTTGTCAAGAAAAAGGATGGGTCATTCCGGATGTGCATCGACTACCGCGAATTGAATAAACTCACAATCAAGAATCAATATCCACTGCCGCGTATCGATGATCTCTTCGATCAGCTTCAAGGCTCGGCATGGTTTTCAAAGATCGATCTTAGGTCTGGGTATCATCAGCTTCGCGTACATGATGATGATATTCCCAAGACTGCATTCAGAACAAGATATGGCCATTATGAATTTCTGGTAATGCCCTTCGGCCTTACCAATGCACCTGCGGTTTTCATGGACCTCATGAACCGAGTTTGCAGGCCATACTTGGATAAATTTGTGATAGTATTCATTGATGATATTTTGATCTACTCAAAGACCAAGGAAGAACACGAGAAACACCTTAAGTTGGTTTTGGAGATCCTAAGAGAGGAGCGACTGTATGCCAAATTCTCCAAATGTGAATTTTGGCTTAAGGAAGTTCAATTCTTGGGGCACATAGTCAACGAATACGGTGTTCACGTGGATCCTGCGAAGATTGATGCTGTGAAGAATTGGAGTACACCGAAGACACCGACGGAGATTCGATCGTTTCTCGGACTTGCCGGTTACTATCGGCGGTTCATATCGAATTTCTCCAGGATTGCTGTCCCTCTCACTGCTTTGACTCAGAAGAATAGGCTATACGAGTGGGGACCAAAGCAAGAAGAGGCATTTCAGACCTTGAAGCAGAAACTTTGTGATGCTCCTGTCTTGACATTGCCTGATGGAAATGATGATTTTGTGGTTTATTGTGATGCATCCAACTTAGGTCTCGGTTGTGTTCTTATGCAACGGGGAAAGGTTGTGGCTTATGCATCAAGACAGTTGAAGATTCACGAAAAGAACTACACTACACACGACTTGGAACTTGGTGCAGTTGTGTTTGCTTTGAAGATATGGAGACATTATCTTTATGGCACGAAGTGTGTAGTCTTTACTGATCATAAAAGTTTGCAACATATTCTGAATCAGAAAGAGCTCAATATGAGACAACGGAGGTGGGTTGAACTGTTGAACGATTATGACTGTGAAATTCGCTACCATCCTGGTAAAGCGAATGTAGTAGCAGATGCGCTTAGTCGCAAAAGTCAAGTTCAGATCCGTAGTGTCCGAGTGCACAATAGTCTCCGTAATGATATTCTCACAGCCCAACAACATTCATTGGCTCAAGGTGACTTGAAAAATGAGATGTCTTGCGGGGCTGAAATACTGTTGGAAACTAAGGATGATGGTTTGACGTATTATTTAAATCGGTTGTGGATACCGAACAGGGGTGATCTTAGAATGATGATTATGGATGAAGCTCATAAGTCTCGTTATTCAATCCATCCGGGTGCTGACAAGATGTATCAAGACCTTAGGGGCTTGTACTGGTGGCCTGGAATGAAGAAGAATATTGCTGAGTATGTGTCTAAGTGCCTTAACTGTGCTAAGGTCAAGGCAGAACACCAGCGACCTTCTGGATTGTTAATACAACCTGAGATACCGATGTGGAAGTGGGAAAATATCTCTATGGATTTCATTACTAAACTCCCACGGACCGCGAACGGTAAAGATAGCATTTGGGTTATTGTTGATAGATTGACCAAGTCGGCTCATTTCTTACCGATACGCGAAACTTACCCTGTACGGAAGTTAGCTCGTATCTACATTGATGAGATCATTAGCCGACATGGTATTCCCTTAAGCATAATATCGGATCGTGATGCTCGCTTCACGGCACGATTTTGGGAATCACTTCATGAAGCTTTCGGAACAAGGCTGGATCTTAGCACTGCTTATCATCCTCAAACGGATGGTCAAACGGAGCGAACGATTCAGACATTGGAAGACATGTTAAGGGCTTGTGTCATCGATTTCGGTGGCAATTGGGATGGCCATCTACCATTAGTTGAGTTCTCGTATAACAACAGTTATCACGCGAGCATTGGTATGGCACCGTTTGAAGCTCTTTATGGCAGGAAATGTCGGTCACCTATTTGTTGGACCGAAGTCGGCGATTCGCAGATTACAGGTCCAGAGATTATTCAGGAAACGACTGATAAGATCCGCCAGATCCGCGACAATCTGTTAGCTGCTCGCAGCAGACAGAAGAGTTACGCGGATAAACGAAGAAAACCTCTAGAGTTTGAAGTGGGAGATATGGTATTGCTTAAAGTGTCGCCTTGGAAGGGCGTTGTTCGATTCGGAAAGAAGGGGAAGCTGGCTCCACGTTATGTTGGCCCTTTTAAGATCCTTGAACGGATCGGGAAGGTTGCCTACAAATTGGAACTTCCTCCTGAACTTAGTAATGTGCATCCGACGTTTCACGTGTCCAATCTAAGAAAGTGCTTAGCTGATCAGGATCTTCAGGTACCACTCGATGACATTCGCATCGATAATACCATGCACTTTGTTGAAAAACCAGTGGAGATAATGGATCGTGAGGTTAAAAAGCTCAAACGCAGTAGAATTCCAATTGTCAAAGTACGTTGGGAATCGAAGCGGGGTCCAGAATTCACATGGGAGCGGGAAGATCAGATGAAGCTCAAGTACCCACATTTATTTACTACGGTCACTCCAAGTTGAATTTCGGGACGAAATTCCTTTAACTAGGGGAGACTGTAACCTTGCTGTACTTTCGGTTGTCCGTACGTCCGTACATCCGTACGATTGTACTGTACGACCGGAGATTTATGAATATTATTGATTATGATATTATTGTTTGACCATGCTGATATTGTCACTGTTACTGGTATGCATGATTTTATAAAATATTATACGCGTAAACCTTGGGAAGTTTAGTTGAAATTTAACTGAACAGACCCATAGAGTTTATCGCAGTGTTATTACTGATGATTATGGATTATTGGTTTGAGAATGGTTTTGGGATGGAACTGGGAGTTTGTTATGGTCTGGTTACTAAACATAGTTAAGGACACATGGTCATGGTTTATCGAAATAGCGGTGGGACGGTGTAGGGGAGGTTGCGATCTACCTCTGCATATGCCCTATACATATGCATATTTCGGTCTATCATGGATGTGTCAGTGACTAGGATTTAGTGGGTTTTGGTTTGGGAAATGATAATATTAAAGATGATTAATAATGAGAATTGATTACGCGATGGTGAGGTTACGGATATCATTTAAACGAGAATATTAATTCAGAAATATTAACTTAATAATGTATTCGCGTGGGTGACGATTCACACGAATATAATTATTAAGAATAATATACTGAAACGATATTCCATAAATAATAAATCAAATCGAAATACGTTACGAGCATCGGATTCGCAAAGGTGACGATCTTTACGAATACGTACGCGAGTAATGCGTTTCGACGAGATAACAAAATAATTAATTACGATAATAAATTAATAAATAAGACTTAAAACGTTTATTAGGAATCACAACCTAAAATGAGTCCGAATAAATAAATTAGTAAATTAGTTATTTAACGAAAATAAACGGAACCGCTTATCTAAATGATTCTTAAAATTATTTTTATTACAAAGAGAAACCGTTTATTTAAAAAGACTTTAAACATGTTGCGAAAAGAACAGTGTAAATTAATAATGATTTACGCATATTAAAACAAGATTATTTTTACGAACTAAAGATGGGTTAAACTAATTTAATTAACGAGATCTTGTTATTTAAACATTTTATGTTTAAATATGTTTTACATTAAAACCGAGTGTTTTCATAATATTTGCGCGATAAAAACGAGACCGGACGCGGGGGAAATGGGTTAGACATAAGTGGTGGAGTCTCCACCATTTCCTTCATTCTTACATTTTCCTTTCTCTCTCTAACCCAAGAAAAACGCCCACCCTCCTTCTCTCTAACTTCTCTCTAGCCTAAATCGCTCGATTCTTGACGAAATCAAGAGATCTCGGAGTCTACGCGTTCGTGTGATCGAGAGGAACAAGAAAATACCAAGAAACCCAGCTGGTGATCGACATATCGAGGTAGATCTCAAGTTTATTTTCGGTTTTTACTAGAAACGTGATTTACTTGTGTTTATAACTCGGAATCGAGAATAGAGTTGTATAATGTTTCAATCTAGTTGATAGTAATCTGAGGGAAGCCATAGGGGACCAATTAGACCACAGATCGTGAAGATGATGATGATGGAACGAACTGCAGGTCGGCGAACCCTAGGGTGCCGAACCCTGCAACCCAGCCATGCACGGTTTCCTTGCCGAACCCTTCCCTTAGTGGCGAACCCTAGTGGCCGAGGCCACCTGTTGAAGCCACGAACCCAGAGGGACCGAACCCTCAGATCATGCTGGGCGAACCATTATAGAGCCGAACCCCGGTCTAGCAACACCCCCGAACCCTGCTGCTCATCTTCTGCAGCCGAACTCTTTTTTTTTTCTCCCTAGCCACGAACCCTTGGCCGAACCTTGGCATTGGCCGAACCCTTGTATGGGCCGAACCTTTGGTTTGCAGCTCACTACCTAAGAGCCGAACCCTATGCCATGACATTAACAGGTTCGCTGCCCTAGAGGCTATTCAAACCCAAACGAACCTAAGCTAGGGTTAAGGGGAAGATTAAGAACTAGGGGAGATTAAGGATAACCATGCATGCATAAATGATAATAGTCACCACCTTTTTACTTGACTATATATACATATATATAATTATGTAGTCTCATTATGAAATGTAAACTTGGGAAGAAATAACTTAAATATAAACTGTTTTAAATATGGATTTGAATTAAGTGATATGAATCATGGTGGTTGATTTATTGAGGGTATGCATGTGTATCTTTAAAGATAAGGATGAATAAAGAAAATAACCTTGGTTAACAAGCGGGGATCATACACACAAGTTTTCAATTAAACATTATTAAGTTATAGTTGAAAACTTATGAGTCTAAGATGTATTTTGTGTTAATCACTTATTAAGGATGGTTGGTTATCACTTAAACTAACAAGTTTGGATGATTTTCTTATGATAATCATTTCAAAGTTTCAAGTGTACAACTTAACTTAGAATATAGGAAATGATGTTAACAAGATGTTGGATAATCAAAAGTAAACATCTAAGGACTAATCACGAGATGAGAATACTAATACTATAAACACAAATATTATATTAATTACAGGTTAATTGTGTTGTTGAGTTGACTTGAGTTGCTTACGCGAGCGCGCATAATAACAGAATATTTATACTAAGGACTTCAGGTGAGTTCTCATAACCTCCCTTTCTTTAAACTGTTTTTGGTTTTAAAACCCGGAGGTGAAACATGTATACCAAATTAAATATTATTTTGATAACACAAGGTTAATACCTGTTTATCAATGTGATATTCACATTTGAAATTATCATTATTATGGGATTATCTCTTATTATTTTATATCCATGTAAACATTGTTATTGACCTAGGTCAATAACAAAGATTACAAGTATTGTCACAAATCCCGAGAATCATCACTCTTAACTTCGGTTAATTGCTTTGACATCGTGTATTGTCACGTGGATGGTTTCCACATCTGTGAAGCATTGCCTTTGACTTCGGTTATCTGCTTTGGCTTCATGTATTGTCACGTGGTTAGCGACCACTCCATGATTCATGTATCTAACTTATGTTAAATACATAAGGAATCATGTATAGTCACGAACATTGATTGAGAATATGATTGATTGAGTTTGGTTGATTTTGTTGTGGATTGATTGCTTATATTTGATTATGATTATTTTTGATTGGCTATGATTGATTTGGTTATGTGGTTATGTGATTGTGTATGTGTTTGGCTGTTGAATTGATGGATGTGTGTTGGATTATCTCATACAGGTATTCATATGGATTTTCTCAAGAAGATCATAAGTTTTATACCCGTTTTAAACAAAGCATTTTACAAAACCATTTTAAACATAAACTTTCAAATGTATTTTACTAAAACATTTTTAAATATAAAAACTTATGATTACTCACCAACTACTTTTGTAGTTGACACTTGATTTTCTTACATGTTTCAGGTGATGGAGACAAGTAGGATGAAGAGGATGATCTCTTCTATTTTGGACATCATCATCATATAGGATTCTTGGACTTAGTTAATTAACTAAATTTCTGGCGATTAGAGTTTAGTTAGTTTAACTAAATCTTTTGTGTATTTGATGAATTTGATTCATGATGAACATGATTTTTGTGTAATTATTGTGGTTGATTAAATGATATATGATGACTTGATTTAGATGCCCATGAGCTTTTGAACAATCTACACATCCCTCGTGGCATCCCGATGATTCCGCCGTCGGTCGGGGTGTTACATTGATTAAGTTAAACACTTCAATTAAGTGTAGTGATGATTATTAATCTCAATCAGGCGTTTTAAGACCCTACAACTTCGTATTAATCATGGATTAGAAACCAAAAGTTGTAACCGTAGCCTCACCTCTAGAATTAGTATAATTCGGTTACCATTCACACAATTGAAGCCTAAGAACTACTAATCGGCACTCTTAGAGGGATTATCACAAAGCAATTCAATCTGGGAAGCTCTGGCTAGAGGATTCGATCGTGAGGTGGCCGAAATCTAACATAGAAGCAAATCTATTTCAATTGGTTATCAAAACAAGTAAGTGTTTATTCCTAAACACTCTGAAATGGTCGAATAAGGATTTCGTTAGGTGTAATCTGGCTTTCAGTATCGAATTGTAGGGATTCGAGTATTAGGGTTCTAGGAATAAACGATTTTGGGGGATAGTATTCAAACGGTTTTAAAAATCAAATCAAATATTACAGAGAGTTTCGAAATGCTCTGTATATTGATAACCACATTTCAATTCCTGTTTTTAACATCGAATCATATCAATTTGATATCTAGGATTCTTAGAACAAAACTGTTTGGGGGTTTCTACTCAAATGCATTCTGAAAACAAATTAATGTATTCAGACAGATTCGGTTTGATGTATACATGGAAAACCATCGGTTAATTTCAACTAAATACATCGGATTTTATAATTTCAGGTTTAGGGTTCTTAAGTGAAACGGTCTTTGGGGATTTCTATGAAATTGTTTTTAAAAACCAAATTAGTTTTTACTGATAGTTTCTAAAATCTTGAATCAATGAAACACCCATGATTTCAGGGACTCACATTATCGAATTGAATGATTTGGAGTTGGGAGTTTAGGAACTTGAGTTCGAATCTGTTATTAACCGATTAATTCAGTTATGGTGGATGATATTTCAAATTAAGACCAGCTACAAAGTCTATTATATTCCAGGAACAAAACCCCTAAGGTTTTAGGATTTATCAGGTTCGAATTCGTGATCAATTGGATATAGAATGCTTCGGCTATAAGATCAAATAGGATTCAAACTGGAAAAGTGTTTAAAAGAATTAATTCCAGAAGGTTATCGCGATACCCTAGCGGGCGAGACTGGTAGCATGTGTGTGTGGACGTGATGCTTTCACACATCAACACTGCAAATTTCAAACTGTAAGCACAAACATTTTATTCAATTGATTTTGTTATTAACATTTGTGCTACATTACAATTTATATATTTTATGTGCTACATTTCATATGTTACATGTTATGGTAGTACATACATGATTGGTTACACACATTTTGCTATGTACGGGGGTTACATAGTACAAACAGTTTCAGACACTCACTATGTGTGAGGTTACACAACACAGTATGATCAAACACAAACAGTCACAGTTAGGTGAACTAACTAGTGTATACGCAAACAGTCACATTGAACGATCACATTGAGTTGTGATGTTGCAAGCATTAGACTTTGGGTGTGAATACACACAAGCACACAGAATGATCAAATCACACTAACACGTACGATTTAAACTCGTAAGTAGTTTCCTAACTACTCCTAACATTTACTAATTTTCAGGACGAAAATTCCTTCAACAAGGGGATGATGTGACAATCCGACTTTTCGAGTTAACCTCGTTAACCCTCGTAGGCCCAATAAGACCAATGAAGGCCCAACAAGGCCAATGAAGGCCCAACAAGGCCAATGAAGGCCCAATAAGGTCAAAGAAGGCCCAGTAAGGCCCAATGAGGCCCAAGGTAGGCCCAATGAGATCAAAGTAGGCCCAATGATATTTAAGAAGCCCAACTGGATAAATCAAGTTCGAAACTAGTTCAATTATTCCGATTTATGACAATTCGGGGTTTTGGTGAAACTTTGTAAACCAAATTGTTATGTAATTGATCAAATCAAGTTTAAGGAATTAGAAAGTGTTGAAATCAGTCTCAATACACTTTAATTTCAAAGTTTAGATTTGTATTTAAGTTAAAAGTCTAAAATTGACTTTAGAAGTCAAAATACAATTGGGATAAATATGATTTAATCGAATTTGACATGAAACGGTTGAAATTGATTAAGTTAAACACTTCAATTAAGTGTAGTGATGATTATTAATCTCAATCAGGCGTTTTAAGACCCTACAACTTCGTATTAATCATGGATTAGAAACCAAAAGTTGTAACCGTAGCCTCACCTCTAGAATTAGTATAATTCGGTTACCATTCACACAATTGAAGCCTAAGAACTACTAATCGGCACTCTTAGAGGGATTATCACAAAGCAATTCAATCTGGGAAGCTCTGGCTAGAGGATTCGATCGTGAGGTGGCCGAAATCTAACATAGAAGCAAATCTATTTCAATTGGTTATCAAAACAAGTAAGTGTTTATTCCTAAACACTCTGAAATGGTCGAATAAGGATTTCGTTAGGTGTAATCTGGCTTTCAGTATCGAATTGTAGGGATTCGAGTATTAGGGTTCTAGGAATAAACGATTTTGGGGGATAGTATTCAAACGGTTTTAAAAATCAAATCAAATATTACAGAGAGTTTCGAAATGCTCTGTATATTGATAACCACATTTCAATTCCTGTTTTTAACATCGAATCATATCAATTTGATATCTAGGATTCTTAGAACAAAACTGTTTGGGGGTTTCTACTCAAATGCATTCTGAAAACAAATTAATGTATTCAGACAGATTCGGTTTGATGTATACATGGAAAACCATCGGTTAATTTCAACTAAATACATCGGATTTTATAATTTCAGGTTTAGGGTTCTTAAGTGAAACGGTCTTTGGGGATTTCTATGAAATTGTTTTTAAAAACCAAATTAGTTTTTACTGATAGTTTCTAAAATCTTGAATCAATGAAACACCCATGATTTCAGGGACTCACATTATCGAATTGAATGATTTGGAGTTGGGAGTTTAGGAACTTGAGTTCGAATCTGTTATTAACCGATTAATTCAGTTATGGTGGATGACATTTCAAATTAAGACCAGCTACAAAGTCTATTATATTCCAGGAACAAAACCCCTAAGGTTTTAGGATTTATCAGGTTCGAATTCGTGATCAATTGGATATAGAATGCTTCGGCTATAAGATCAAATAGGATTCAAACTGGAAAAGTGTTTAAAAGAATTAATTCCAGAAGGTTATCGCGATACCCTAGCGGGCGAGACTGGTAGCATGTGTGTGTGGACGTGATGCTTTCACACATCAACACTGCAAATTTCAAACTGTAAGCACAAACATTTTATTCAATTGATTTTTTTATTAACATTTGTGCTACATTACAATTTATATATTTTATGTGCTACATTTCATATGTTACATGTTATGGTAGTACATACATGATTGGTTACACACATTTTGCTATGTACGGGGGTTACATAGTACAAACAGTTTCAGACACTCACTATGTGTGAGGTTACACAACACAGTATGATCAAACACAAACAGTCACAGTTAGGTGAACTAACTAGTGTATACGCAAACAGTCACATTGAACGATCACATTGAGTTGTGATGTTGCAAGCATTAGACTTTGGGTGTGAATACACACAAGCACACAGAATGATCAAGTCACACTAACACGTACGATTTAAACTCGTAAGTAGTTTCCTAACTACTCCTAACATTTACTAATTTTCGGGACGAAAATTCCTTCAACAAGAAGATGATGTGACAATCCGACTTTTCGAGTTAACCTCGTTAACCCTCGTAGGCCCAACAAGGCCAATGAAGGCCCAACAAGGCCAATGAAGGCCCAACAAGGTCAAAGAAGGCCCAGTAAGGCCCAATGAGGCCCAAGGTAGGCCCAATGAGATCAAAGTAGGCCCAATGATATTTAAGAAGCCCAACTGGATAAATCAAGTTCGAAACTAGTTCAATTATTCCGATTTATGACAATTCGGGGTTTTGGTGAAACTTTGTAAACCAAATTGTTATGTAATTGATCAAATCAAGTTTAAGGAATTAGAAAGTGTTGAAATCAGTCTCAATACACTTTAATTTCAAAGTTTAGATTTGTATTTAAGTTAAAAGTCTAAAATTGACTTTAGAAGTCAAAATACAATTGGGATAAATATGATTTAATCGAATTTGACATGAAACGGTTGAAATTGATTAAGTTAAACACTTCAATTAAGTGTAGTGATGATTATTAATCTCAATCAGGCGTTTTAAGACCCTACAACTTCGTATTAATCATGGATTAGAAACCAAAAGTTGTAACCGTAGCCTCACCTCTAGAATTAGTATAATTCGGTTACCATTCACACAATTGAAGCCTAAGAACTACTAATCGGCACTCTTAGAGGGATTATCACAAAGCAATTCAATCTGGGAAGCTCTGGCTAGAGGATTCGATCGTGAGGTGGCCGAAATCTAACATAGAAGCAAATCTATTTCAATTGGTTATCAAAACAAGTAAGTGTTTATTCCTAAACACTCTGAAATGGTCGAATAAGGATTTCGTTAGGTGTAATCTGGCTTTCAGTATCGAATTGTAGGGATTCGAGTATTAGGGTTCTAGGAATAAACGATTTTGGGGGATAGTATTCAAACGGTTTTAAAAATCAAATCAAATATTACAGAGAGTTTCGAAATGCTCTGTATATTGATAACCACATTTCAATTCCTGTTTTTAACATCGAATCATATCAATTTGATATCTAGGATTCTTAGAACAAAACTGTTTGGGGGTTTCTACTCAAATGCATTCTGAAAACAAATTAATGTATTCAGACAGATTCGGTTTGATGTATACATGGAAAACCATCGGTTAATTTCAACTAAATACATCGGATTTTATAATTTCAGGTTTAGGGTTCTTAAGTGAAACGGTCTTTGGGGATTTCTATGAAATTGTTTTTAAAAACCAAATTAGTTTTTACTGATAGTTTCTAAAATCTTGAATCAATGAAACACCCATGATTTCAGGGACTCACATTATCGAATTGAATGATTTGGAGTTGGGAGTTTAGGAACTTGAGTTCGAATCTGTTATTAACCGATTAATTCAGTTATGGTGGATGATATTTCAAATTAAGACCAGCTACAAAGTCTATTATATTCCAGGAACAAAACCCCTAAGGTTTTAGGATTTATCAGGTTCGAATTCGTGATCAATTGGATATAGAATGCTTCGGCTATAAGATCAAATAGGATTCAAACTGGAAAAGTGTTTAAAAGAATTAATTCCAGAAGGTTATCGCGATACCCTAGCGGGTGAGACTGGTAGCATGTGTGTGTGGACGTGATGCTTTCACACATCAACACTGCAAATTTCAAACTGTAAGCACAAACATTTTATTCAATTGATTTTTTTATTAACATTTGTGCTACATTACAATTTATATATTTTATGTGCTACATTTCATATGTTACATGTTATGGTAGTACATACATGATTGGTTACACACATTTTGCTATGTACGGGGGTTACATAGTACAAACAGTTTCAGACACTCACTATGTGTGAGGTTACACAACACAGTATGATCAAACACAAACAGTCACAGTTAGGTGAACTAACTAGTGTATACGCAAACAGTCACATTGAACGATCACATTGAGTTGTGATGTTGCAAGCATTAGACTTTGGGTGTGAATACACACAAGCACACAGAATGATCAAGTCACACTAACACGTACGATTTAAACTCGTAAGTAGTTTCCTAACTACTCCTAACATTTACTAATTTTCGGGACGAAAATTCCTTCAACAAGAAGATGATGTGACAATCCGACTTTTCGAGTTAACCTCGTTAACCCTCGTAGGCCCAACAAGGCCAATGAAGGCCCAACAAGGCCAATGAAGGCCAACAAGGTCAAAGAAGGCCCAGTAAGGCCCAATGAGGCCCAAGGTAGGCCCAATGAGATCAAAGTAGGCCCAATGATATTTAAGAAGCCCAACTGGATAAATCAAGTTCGAAACTAGTTCAATTATTCCGATTTATGACAATTCGGGGTTTTGGTGAAACTTTGTAAACCAAATTGTTATGTAATTGATCAAATCAAGTTTAAGGAATTAGAAAGTGTTGAAATCAGTCTCAATACACTTTAATTTCAAAGTTTAGATTTGTATTTAAGTTAAAAGTCTAAAATTGACTTTAGAAGTCAAAATACAATTGGGATAAATATGATTTAATCGAATTTGACATGAAACGGTTGAAATTGATTAAGTTAAACACTTCAATTAAGTGTAGTGATGATTATTAATCTCAATCAGGCGTTTTAAGACCCTACAACTTCGTATTAATCATGGATTAGAAACCAAAAGTTGTAACCGTAGCCTCACCTCTAGAATTAGTATAATTCGGTTACCATTCACACAATTGAAGCCTAAGAACTACTAATCGGCACTCTTAGAGGGATTATCACAAAGCAATTCAATCTGGGAAGCTCTGGCTAGAGGATTCGATCGTGAGGTGGCCGAAATCTAACATAGAAGCAAATCTATTTCAATTGGTTATCAAAACAAGTAAGTGTTTATTCCTAAACACTCTGAAATGGTCGAATAAGGATTTCGTTAGGTGTAATCTGGCTTTCAGTATCGAATTGTAGGGATTCGAGTATTAGGGTTCTAGGAATAAACGATTTGGGGGATAGTATTCAAACGGTTTTAAAAATCAAATCAAATATTACAGAGAGTTTCGAAATGCTCTGTATATTGATAACCACATTTCAATTCCTGTTTTTAACATCGAATCATATCAATTTGATATCTAGGATTCTTAGAACAAAACTGTTTGGGGGTTTCTACTCAAATGCATTCTGAAAACAAATTAATGTATTCAGACAGATTCGGTTTGATGTATACATGGAAAACCATCGGTTAATTTCAACTAAATACATCGGATTTTATAATTTCAGGTTTAGGGTTCTTAAGTGAAACGGTCTTTGGGGATTTCTATGAAATTGTTTTTAAAAACCAAATTAGTTTTTACTGATAGTTTCTAAAATCTTGAATCAATGAAACACCCATGATTTCAGGGACTCACATTATCGAATTGAATGATTTGGAGTTGGGAGTTTAGGAACTTGAGTTCGAATCTGTTATTAACCGATTAATTCAGTTATGGTGGATGATATTTCAAATTAAGACCAGCTACAAAGTCTATTATATTCCAGGAACAAAACCCCTAAGGTTTTAGGATTTATCAGGTTCGAATTCGTGATCAATTGGATATAGAATGCTTCGGCTATAAGATCAAATAGGATTCAAACTGGAAAAGTGTTTAAAAGAATTAATTCCAGAAGGTTATCGCGATACCCTAGCGGGCGAGACTGGTAGCATGTGTGTGTGTTGAGTCGGGGGTCACGGGTTCGAACATGGCTTGGGCCGGTTTTTGATAAAAATGCCATTTTTGGTATTTTTGACATATTTCACTCGTTCGAACTCCGTTTTAATCCGTTCAAGTTGCGTTGGAACCGTAACGAGAATACGAACGTATTAGAATAATAAAATTTATATTTTAGTCCGAAAACGAAATCGCGTATAATTACGTTTATTTAAATAAAATCGTATAGGATTTTATTTAAACGATTTCAAAAGCACGCGTACTTACATATGCACTTTCTTAACACTTTAACATACGTGTGTTGACACGTATGTGATTCCAAGCACAAAACGACATTCTGAATAACACTATGTTATTGTTAAACCACAGATTCTTCGTAGGAGGATTTCTTATACGAGCTTTTAGTGCGTGATCATTCTGCTAAAATCAAAGGTGCGTACACGGCCCCTTTCTTATTTTAAACTGTTTTGGGGGAGAAAACATGTGCAACAAACTGTTTTTAGATACATATCACTTGCATGAGTTAGCTGTTTACATTATGTGACAACATATCAACTTGAAAGTCCTTACACACCTCGAACCGTTTAGTTTGCTGTAATGCAAAGCGTGGTAGTTGGAAATAGATCTATTAGGTTTGACAAACCTCACCTGGTAGATGGGATCTACGCAGGTGTTTGACTGACCAAACACAATTTTACTATTGTTGTGATAGACAATAGTGGCAAGGCGAAAACATGCTATAGCATGGCAATCCGTCAGCTTCGGTGTCGAACACTTATGTAAATAGTTTATATGACTAGCTATCATGACTGTGCATGTGTGATTATGTTATCTACAATCTTGTTATTCAAACTGCTGTTTTGAACATTGTGAATGCTTAAAACCTGTGTTATGCACCAACCTTTGTGTTGACTTGATTTACATTTTTTGTCAGGACGCTAAGGCGCGCAGTAAAGACTGGCATGGACTAGGAGATAGAGT
This sequence comes from Mikania micrantha, assembly GCA_009363875.1. Lineage (NCBI taxonomy): Eukaryota > Viridiplantae > Streptophyta > Magnoliopsida > Asterales > Asteraceae > Mikania > Mikania micrantha. The sequence goes on along the minus strand of CM018683.1, from coordinate 37,182,266 downwards.
CGCATGCATTTTAAACATTCTAGATATTTGGATTTGAACATTTGAAACTTTGTATTGTATTTACAACTGTTATTGGTTTTATAACGCTTCCGCAACTTTTGAAAACTCTGATGTTATGTTTTAAAGACCAAAGTATGTTTTGAAATTCATATAGAGGTCTTCGCTATGTCTAATGATCTGAGATCCTGGTTTGTCACGTTCCCAAACGGTATGATTTCGTTAGTTGAAAATTGGGGGTGTGACACACATAATCCTTTAAAATACATTACACATTCACCCATGGTGTGTTATAAAAAAAATTTAGAAATAGGGGTGTTAAAAAGAAGTCCAAGACATCTATCATAGATAATCATCTAATATATCCTAAAATGCCACAATTAAACCCCATAACAGCCATGTCTTCTTGTTTTTTTCCTGCCACGAGAGGGGGCCACAAAGAAAATCCAAATTTTCAACTAAGGGATCTAATCTCTTCCTTCCTTTAGCTGAAAAACCACCAAACAATCCTCCTATCTTCTCCCCCTATTCGACCAACTCCCAAGTACAACGTCAAATCCCACAAATATATATATATATACACACACATATGTACATGAATGTAGGTTCCAAGGGGACCACCTTCAATCCCATTATCCTAGAATGAAAGAAATAAAGTGGGATAATAGGGCGAATCGTTCTAGATTTGTAGCATCAAAGAAACTTACTTTCCCATCATATCTAACCTAGTCTATAATCTCTTTTGTCCTATGAAATTCAGCCGACCATCCCTCTATTTTATAAGGATCTGGACATTACTTAGCACCACATAAGATTTCATAGGATCCATCCATCAAATCACCATTGTTCTCTTTCTTAAACCTTTACCAACTCCCTTTTGATTTCAACTAAAAAAATGAAACGGGAACTTCATCTTCAACCGAATGGATTGCCAACAAGATGCCCATGACCCCTATAAATACAAGCCTTGAGTTAAAGCAAACCCACACCTCAACAAACTCTCCTCCTTTTCTCTTAACCCTCTCGGCACAAGCATCACCACCCTCCTTCTATTCTCTGCGAAAACAACCACCTCCCAACCCTCTTAGTTCAATCGAGCAAGCTTTCTTCCCTTCTCTACAGCCTCGGCTGAAACTCAAGTTGGTGAAAACACAAGTGCAGACTCACAACAGCAGCTTGGAACTCGACCGACTCCACTGAACGTACGCATCAGAAAACTCAAGATCCTTCCTGATTCCATGCTGGCCTAAGGTTAGTTCTAACATCAGTTTAAAGACTTAAAGGACAGCCCTACTTAATCAAACGGGAGAAAGGACTAAATAAACGTATTCTTAAAACCTTCCTGTTAACAACTAAAGTTGTACCAACTCTTGAGCTAACACAATCTTCAACTTAATTGATGAACAACTAAAGCCACGACCGTGCATGCAGGTGTACATGCATGGTCTACTAATAGGCCAAAATTCATACTTAACTTCTGATAGAAATTAATCACGTATGAATTATATACATGATTATATGCAACTATATAAATACGTACATGCACAAGTAAAGGAACCCAATACAGAAACTATAAAAATGCATGAGTTGAATAGAACTATGGCCATGCATAAATACATGCATGGGCTGTCCAAAGAAAGAAGGGAGGAACATTACGGGTTTAAGATGCAAGGATAAAAACCGATCGGATTAAACATATTTGTGTGTGTATATATATATATACGATCATATACTCATGATGATGACCACACATTTTTCCTGCATGTGGGGATGAAATAATCCTAAGCACCATAAGACTCATGAAGGAAAATGCACATGTACATATGGGTATGCATATATATCCGCATGAGGAAAGACACACATGAACATATGTCTAAGATCATGCATGAAGTTATGATTAAGTGATTTTAAAAACCTCCATTTTTCTTTACAAGGAAGATCGCATACATATATACATAGCCGTAGGTATGAACTAAGAATACCAATTTTGAGATATTATATTATGGTTCATGATAAATGGGTTAACTACACATGGACTATATCGAATTAACCCAATGAATACCGACATATTTGGCTAAAAAGAAACCTCCAAGAAGAAAGGTTATAACATAATAACTAATGATTGGTAATGGAGGAGACCCCTTAGTATGAGTTAATAATAAAAAGTCATACTTCAAGGCACCAAAAAGATTAAAATAACGAGTCGATCTTTTAAGACCAAGTCTAGGTCAAGGAATGTTTTAACATTCTTAGCCCCAATCCACAGGCGTTTGGTGATTTAAGCTTGGGGGACGAACACATAATATTAAAAATAAACAAAGAAAAGAAATCCTTATTTTAACTTACAAGTAATTATTTTTAACATATACAAGTGACAAAAGAGAAGGGGTGACTATTATTTCATAAAAGCATGATAGTTGATATGAGATATTGAAATGTTGTAGGAATTGTGTAGTGAAGCCCTACCGTGTCTCTTACAATCAGCATGAAACACCACAACCCATCAGTGAGTTTCACAACCCCTTTTTATACTATTTTATTCTTTGGGGTGAAATGTGATCTCAACTTTTTATGACTTTATGCTATGTATGTTATAATTAAAACATGAGTTGGTTGGATGTAGATTTCATAAGGTTTGTTATTCTATTGTAAGTCCCTTCATATTTATGCCTAGACACAACCATTAACTCATAGGTTTGAGCCATGGGATATATTGGATAGTACTATTTTGGTTGACAACCCATTCACCTATCGGGTGGTCTTGCTAGCTACAGTCACCCAATAATGTGGTTAACGACGGTGGATGAATATTTCTAACTGTATTGTATACTTTGAACTCGGGGCAAGTTTGATGATCATGAGATCATAAACAAGGGCAATCAGTCATAGGTTTGGTTGTGGTCTTATGTAAATTGCATCCTTACTTACTTGTGAATAACATATAAAATTATTTGCAGATCGCATAACACTTGGGGAGATGAACCCAAGGATTGATTTTATCGAGTCCCTAAACTTGTATGACTTGCCAACATATTGTTGACTGATTTTCTCATGCTTTTCAGGTCACTAAATCAAACCTGAGGTTGGTTGCATGTTTTTGGAATATTACTCACGAAGATTCTTAATTACAGCCTAGATGATTCAGGCCATAATCTTTTGGAATCTCTAAGTGATGCGATAGTTTAATTTAGACAATTATTGTGGTTGTTTTATTTTGAAATGTTGAATTGATGATTAAGCATTGTTATAAACCATAAGACTCTTGATTTCCACATCGTCTCACCACCCGTGATTCCGCCATCGGCGGGGGTGTGACAAAGTAGTATCAGAGCCAATGGTTATAGGGAACTAGGAGATACATATGATATACCTAGACTATAACTAAATGCTCATGTATGCATTTATATATGTTTGATCATTCTAATGTATGTGATGCATAAATGGTTAAAGAATACAACTTTGATGGGAAGTTGTACGTGGATTTAACCACCACAAAAGAAACGGAATTGGGCAGTTATATCCCAATTGAGTACCCGGACACTAAGGATAAAGTGTCAAGTCAGCCAAGGGCTGTAAACCCACTTGTGCCAGGAATAGCTGTGCCACCACCCCCATCTAGGTTTGAAATAGAAGAACCCTCAAGGCCAAGACAAGTAGTGGACCAAGAGGTGATCCAAGAAGAGTTGCGTACCTACCAAGCGCAGCAAGAAGTGGAACAGGCACAAATGATGGCCATATTATAGGCAACGGAAGGAGGGATGGGATACCTGATAAACCTTATGCAAGAGTTAACTCACGGACTCGTCATTATAGACCAAAATGCAAGGGACCATGAGGACCAGAGCACCCAATATCACGCAGAAACGCGAGAGATTGCGGTGTTAGGTTTCTATTGGACCATGTTCGCTGTGGTCCTGACGATTGCATGTATTATCTATCATATTATATATTATGACATAGGGGGATAGACACACCAAATTTTTTTAATAGGACGATAAGTGACTACACTACGTTCTATGGTCGTGCCTTCCCATATTTAAGAACTATCCTTGAACTTATATATTTTGATGTATGATGATTTTAATGAAATGTTATCTAATTTCTTATATTAAATTTATTGTGTAAATTTGTTGCAGTAAAAATGTCATTTGGGGATAACCATTACATCAACCATCGCATTCTGTTACTTATCTTGTCTCACAGCAATACCGACCCTTTCGAGCATTTTGACTCCTCAGCTGAAAATAGCCATAGGCAACCGATGCCTATGCCACAACAGTAGGGGATGCCGGCAGAGCGAGACTACCCTCGAGGACGAGGATGAGGAAGAGGGCGTACATGTGCAACTACACGAAAGACCATAGGGCTACCCTCAAGACGACACCTGATGCCGGGAGAAGGAACGTGTAATGCTGCTCAGGGCTACGGACTAAATGAGGCTATGCGCCCCCAGCTTCAAGCCAACTTTGTGCCACGCAGTGAATTCCACACCTGGAGTAATACTTTCATGTTAGAGTCTGATCATTCGGTGGAGAAGACTCAGGAATTTCATGAAGGATGGAATGATTTGGTGGAGCAGGCGCACACCAATGATGTAGGAGTGGCTTTCATGAGAGAGGAGCTCAGGAGGAACAAGCGCCTGGCAGTCATGGCAATGGTGATCACATGGTTGGTGATGGTGGTAATGGCAATGGCAATGTATCTTCTGATGGCATAAAAGAATAGGGGCTATGCATCCCAGTGTTGTTTATGAGCGTGAGCTGCTGGGAAATTTTAAACTCGAATATGTATTAATTTAACTATGTTGTGTGAGACATTTCTATATTTTATGATATGATGGTGGTGTTTTCTTACTTGTGCTTGAATTAGATAACTCTTAATTAATGTATTTACAACTTATAGAATATGCTGCCAAAGAGATGAGGGAGACGACCAAAGACCGATCCCCCTAAAGAAAATAATAAGGATGCAGAATCTCTGGGAGGAACTGAGGAAAACACAGGGACAACCCATACTAATCCCCCACTGAGCACCGATGATATCGTACAAATTGTTTCTGAACAGCTTAAAGCAGCATTCCCAAACAAACAAAACGGGACTAATGGAAGTGGTAGTCATCATGGCCCCGTTGTCATTGAAGATGGAACAACTGTCAAAACCAATCGAAAGGGTTGCTCATACAAGACGTTCGTCTCTTGTAAACCAAAAGATTTCTGTAGATTTGGTTAATCGGATCAGGATATAATCAAGAAGTTCTATGAACAATCAAACACGTGCGGAATCCATGCTTAATCTATAAAATATCAATGAAAAACAAGCAATTTCATAAACACCTTCTTGTATTAATCAACAAATGATTACAACTCTTTCACACAGAAAGTTTCTCACACAGAGAATCACACTCAGGTTTTCTAAAATTCTACCAAAAGTTTTGATGAATTCAGACAAACCTTCTATATATACAATCAGCTGTCAGCCGAACCTATCTATAGCCGAACCTCTAGGTTCGCCAGCCGAACCCTTAGGTTCCAACTTGTCACAACCGAACGAGGAATCTTCGCCAATCTCTCAGATTCCAACTTGTCATCTCTCTCATCTCTTTCCTTCTGTACTTCCATCAACTCAACATAATGATAGTTCACATCTTCCCAATTGCATCCTGAATGTATACCCAAAGTGTAACACATTCTAGCGAAAGTCTGAAATTGAACTACCATTTCTTTGTAGCTTATTCCAACATCATGATATCCATCATCTGCATAAATCTCAGCCATATTGAGTAAATCAATGTTGTCCTTTGAAAAGTTGACAATCCACACAAGATCTAATATTCTGATGACTCTCCACTTGTCTTCTTGTTTCAATAGTATTACTGCTTCAGCTGTCTGTTCATCATAGAACCAGAATTTGAAATACAGATTCCAATTCTGTTCAATCATTCTTAATCTTTGTCTTTTGAACTTGTGGTGATAGCAAACTCTATCCAGACCTAGCTTCTTTCTTCAACAACTTCTGAAAAGTTTCATTGTGTTTTGTCTGGATAGGCTTGATCATCTTCAGTCTTGCCAATGTCATGCACTCAAAATATGGTAAAATCATCAAGTCTAAAGCTTTGCCAAAATACTGACACCCATCTATACGCTTCACCACATAGCATCCTTTGTTAGAAATACTTCCTGGAATATTATGAAAGTAACCATAACTAACAATTCGTCCAATCATCTTTGAATTGGATCCAATCTTGACTCTTTTGAATTGTTTAGTTTGGTTGTCTTGAACTTTGTTGTCTATCACTTCAATCATCTTCTTAAAAATATACAAATGATCAATAATATATTTTGTCTCCTCTTGATATTCTTTCCAGAAATCCATATTTGTCTTTTCTTTAACTTGAGACAATGTTGTCCTTAAAACACCACCAAGTTCAAAAATTTTCTTTAAACTGTTCATGTTGTACAAGTCTTCATCAATTATATCATCCTTCTCAAAATCAGATAAATTCAATTAATCATGTTTCTCAAAATCAAAAACTTGATCAACATCAATATCAAACATATCATGAAAATCTTTTGCAGAATAACAACCAGCAATCTCACCTTCTTCTAAGTCTTTATCAACTGAGATCTCAACTATCATTCGCTGCAAATCAAAATCAGAATGCAGTTTAAACAGATGAAGAAAAGTAGGCAGAGAGTAATCAATAATCATCTTATATTCCAATTCAGTCAAATCTTCCACTTCAACATCATTACAATATGTACCTTTATCAGATGAAACTGCACTAACTGGAGTAGCTTCCAAAGAAATCTTTGTCGGAACATACAGAACAATAGCTCCAGTCTGTGAATTCAACTCACGAGACCCGCTCTCACCTCCAAGATCACCATCATCATCTTCATCATCATGATGAGCATTGAAGCTCGGATGTTCCTCTTTATCAGAATCATCATAATCTAACTTCTCTTCTTCCTCTTCTTCTTCGTCATCATGAACATCAACAACTACCTTCTCAACACCAGAACCAGAAGCTTTAACTTGAGAATCTTTATCTTTCAGCTCATCAATCTTTTGTCTTAAATCACTATTTTAATTTTGCAACTCTACAATATGACCATTCTGTAATTTAACCAGAAATTCCAAATCATCTATTCTTTCACTCAACCTTTTCTTCTCAGCTATATCTTCCTCTCTCCATTTCATCAACTGAGCAATCTAAGCTTTCATCTCATCTATCTCACTTGTGCCCGAGGAAGATAGATCAAATTTAGCCTTTTCTTTCTCCATTTTATAAAGATCAAACTCTTTAGATAGCATAGAAATTCTTCTTATGAGTTCACCATCATCATAGTCAACTGTGAAATTTAAATCACTCAAGTTATCTAATCCTTCAAATAATGACTCATCTCTAGGAATAGAATTAGAATGACATGGAGTTTCTGACATTGATGTAGTCACAGTTGTTGTATCCATGAATGATGAAACAAATGAAGCAACATTCACATATTTAGGAGCTTGCCCTAATCCTCCTGGAACTGTAGAAACAGGAACTAACACAGGAGAAGCAGAAACGGTAACAGTTGAAGATGAAACATGAACTGCAACAGGTGAAGAAAATGTAGTAAAAGTAACTAATGAAGTAGTCTGTGAAGAAGAAACATAAACAGTAGCAGGTGAAGATGAAATCATAGGAATAGAAGAATCAGAAACTGTAGAAGTCATAACAGGTGAAGATACAATGATCTTTGGAGCTTTTGACTTCTTCCTTCCAATAACCCTTTTTCCATTCATTTCTTCTCCTTAGGCCTTGAAGATTCAGGCTTTTCAGTAATAAAACTAGGATCCTTTCTCTCTTCCCTAGCCTCCTCTGTTTTTTCTAGAACATACCTTTTCTTCAGTCTCCTTATCAGGTGACTATTCACCTTCATCTTCATCAGCAGATACATCTTGTTGCTCTGGCAACACAACTTGAGTGAACTTGGTTCTTGAGAAGATTGATCTTGTTGTTGAGATCGGGAATATTGACCAGTAGACTTCCTTGATTGTTGTATTGGAGGAGGAGGTGGTGGTTGTGACTGGTTATCATCATCACTAACAACTTCAGTGTTAGAACTAGACTCTGCATGTCTCCATTTATCATCCTCAGGAGCTGTCACACCCCGAGCCGGCGGGAACGGATCGGTTTTTCCGTCAGGCGGAAGGTTCCCGGGGCGCGATATCGTTTGATAATCGAAATGATCAGATTGTTTACATGACACATGATATATAATGAGAAATGCTAACATGACATATGACATAGAATTACAAAGTTAAATTACAATGTTATGTTCATAATTTAACTAAGTAAATCTATTCAAAAAGAATCATTGAGTTTATATCTTGTATCTGTACAAGATATACAAAAGATGATTCTGTGTTTTGTTAATCCAAAATATGCATGGCACAAAATGCAGCTAGGTCTTCTAAAAGTCCACTAGCTATGTCCCTGATGTCTGGTGACTAAACCTGTTCGTCACTTGAGAAAACATGCATTTAAGCAAAGTCAACACTAGGTTGGTGAGTTCATAAGTTTAATAATTGAAAACCATTGAATTTAAGTCAGCCATGTTCACAATGTTTCACACAAGTTGTATTGATAATTGATTCCCATGTTTCACACAATGTCCTCTCCATGGTTATATTTATAGATAATGTCTCATCCAGCCAAGCATGCTTATATATAGGGCATACGAAAGGGTCAAGCCCAGACGCCATTCCACCACATGCTCAACTGAATTTAACACTACCTGTAATACAACGATGGATACCCATTTCATTTCACCCATTATTTCCCTGATATGATTATCCCAACAATGAAAAAGAAAGAGACATAATTATCTCTATTAGCCATTCCTTACGGAATAGCCCGGCATGTAAGATATACCAATAATTGAATCCCGAGACTTAATGATCTCTGTTAGCTATTCCTTACGGATTAGCCCGGTATGTATGATAACCCAATAAATAAAGTAAGAGACATGATCGTCTCTGTTAGCTATTCCTTATGGATTAGCCCGGCGTGTAAGATATCATACTTGATATCTAGAGCGAAACTTAATAGTTTCTGTAGCTAATTATTACTGATTAGCCCGGCGTGTAAAATACCCAAACAATTGAATAAAGAGACATAATTGCCTTTGTTAGCTATTCCTTACAGATTAGCTCGGCGTGTAAGATATCATACTCGATATCTAGAGCGAGACCTAGTAGTGTCTGTGACTGTCAGTACTAACCAGTCCGGTGTGTAAGATATCATGCTCGATATCTAGGTAGGGACATAATAGTCCCAGTAGCTGTCACCCCTGTCTAGCCCAGTGTGTAAAATGTCCTACTCATGATTCCTAGTTTGAGACATGATAGTCTAAGTAGCTATCATTACTGATCAGCCCGGCGTGTAAGATATCCTCCCACAATATCTATTGGAATGAATAAGTTCTCTAGATTTTATGGATGTTATTAATTAAAATGATAGCACCTCTCGTACTCGGTGTGATTTCATTAGATTACCCCAAGTCTTAGTGATTAATGTTCGTGATCTACCCAACTGATCCATGGTTGTGTAACCGGCATCCTCTGACGGTTATAAGATGTGCTCTAAATAGAGTCTTAATAGATAATGATAGTATATGTGGGGAATGCATCCCGAATGTGTGTGCTCATAATATCCTCCTCGATATCATAAGTAATTGTCTCAACTGTTATCTCTATGTGGAGTGTTCTTAGTGACTTTAACAAAGTGTTATAAGAACTAATCTTATGACACGATGTTAGAAATGAGTGAATGATCTCGTTATCATGAAGTTTCGTTATCATGATTATCATACTTGGTGTTTGTAATTGTTATCAGCATGTTATCCCTTGGTTTTCCCCGTTGTTCTATCGTGTAAGAACAATAAACAGTTGTAAGATATATTTTTTTAGCAACTTGTATTATTCTAGTGCATAAATGTGTCAGGAAGCTATAATGGCATGTATCTTCCTATCTATCTCAGGTATGATAAAATCAAACAAGCAAGCATGTAGTGATAAACGATAATAAAGATAAACAATTATTATCTAAATCATGATATATGCAATATGTTAATAGAAACTTTTAAGTAAATAAAAGTTTAGCATGTTTCTCTGTCCCGAGCTTTGAAATCAGTAAAGATTAGAAAAGGGGCATATGAACTCACCTTATGTATGAAGTGGTTGACTTAGCTTAAAAGAATAATGCACGCGCTCTTGATTGTACTTGTTGTATTGATCACGATCCTGTATTGATTTCACGTTGTTTGTTGACTCATAAGTAATAATTATTGAAATTTGTGTGTGTATATGTGTTAGCCCAAAAACTGGCTAACACCTGTGAGTCGCGATCTTTATTCAGCCCTTGTTTCAGTTGTCTTAGATTGTTAATTTCGCGTGTCTCCATGTCGTGTGCTTAGCCTTAAGTTATTCCTAGGATTTATAACTTTATCATCTTATGTTAATCAAGATATTGATAAAGTTTAGCAATTTAACCTAAGTCATAGCCATGACTTAAGTTTCTTGCCCTACTTTATTATGTCGTCTTTGTTGCATCTGTTTTTAACTTCAACAATTTTATATCTATCATGTATGTTACCCCAAGTTTTGTTTTTAAGTGTTTGTTCTCCTTTTTATTTACATGGGCCGAATAACATTCTATGGGTCGGTTCTAGGTGGTCTTGGACCAAATGTGCAAAGTGGGCCAAGACATCGACTTGGACTATTCGATTTGGGCCAAATGTTAGGTGTTTGGGCTACTCCAGTATTGGGCCTAGGAAAAGGTAGCTCGGCCGAAGGGTTATCCACACAGAAATGAGCCCAAATCAAGTGGTCTTGTTATTGTGTTACTTTGAGCCCAAAAGAAAAAGGCCGAATGATTAGTGGGCCTGTTGGGATTCGGTTGTCTAGGCCAAAGGTTTGAAGATGTCGACTGATATCACTTTCCCGCGAACGTAATTAGTTTATGCATTTAAGGTTCGGTCACAACTTATATGGTTGAGATGGTTCGTTGGTCAAGTACTCAACCAAGAAAGGTTTGCTACCCGCATGATGGTCCGGCTGAGACACTATGGGTTCACCTAAAGTAAGGGGTTCGTCTAGGATGTTTTGGCGGAATCAGAAAGGTTCCTTCATGCATAAAGGTTCGGTGACTTGAGGAGGTTCGTCTGAGTGAGCAGGTCCGCAGATGTTGTGGGTTCGTTGCATGGGGGGTTCGTCGACGTGGGTTCGCCTGGCATGACAAGTTCGGGACTGTAGGAGGTTCGGCCCAATGGTTCGAGATTCAGGGTGTTGCTTGGCGAACCCTAGGATTTACAGAAGGTTCGTGCATGGCTGCATGCATGGGTTTGCCAGGGACCATGGTTCGGCTAGGTTTAAATAGCAAAGGTTCGTGAGTCGCCATGAAGGTTCGCTGCATGGCATAGGGTTCGGTAAATGGTGGTCAGATGGTTCGGCTGAGGAGCAGGAGGGTTCGCTGATTGCGCTGGTTCGTTTATGGCAGTTTCGGTGGTGATGGCTGCCACAGGTTCGTGAACCTCAGGGTTCGGCTGCTCCTAATACCCTGCTCCCCATGGCTTGTCTATGGACTGGTCCGAACCTCACGATGTGAGATGTGTGCATTTTAGGGTTTTTATAACGATGGTGAGTGGGTGGTGAACAAGATGCACAAAAACCCTACTTTCTTCATCTTTCTTTTGCTCATACCTTCGATTTAGTTGGATAAAACTTCAGATCGGCTGTACTTCCTTGTAGAGGAAGTAGAGAGCTTCGCGTGGCCACCAAGAACACCCAAAGCCGTCCACAAACAAGTAAGATATGCGAGTTTGAAGATTGGAATTCTAGTGAGAGAGTGAGGTTTCGGGAATCACGTTTTTAGAGAGAGAAACTGATGGAATAAATAAGGAAAAGCCCTCATTTGTTGTTTTTATACCCCGAGGGTATTCGGGTTCGTTTCGGTTGGTCGGTTCGCGTTTTCGTTGCGTTTTCGGAATTTTTACGCATAATTTGTATGTTTTAAATAAAAAGAAGTCATTTTAATTATTTTGAAGAGTTTCAAAATTGTAAAATGTTAATTATTTTATTTTCTTAATTTATGATCGTTCGTGTCGTGTTTTTTTCGTTTTCGTTTCGTCAGACCGCGTCACCATTGCGCGTATTCGTTCGAATCGTCATTCGAACGAACACGTCGAAGGTTTAGCTTTCTGAATTTTGTTTTCTACTTTCCAGTTATCATTTCAGAACATTAAACTCACAGATATGTTTGTGTGAATCGTCACCCACACAAACACACTGTCAGTTCGTTATTCTGAAACAACACTGCCTTATTGTTTTAAATTGCATTTCCTCCCTATCGGACTCAACTAGACATCCTGTTTTCACTTTGTTCTCGTACTGATTCGTCGGCCATCTGATTCCTGTCATCTATGGATATCAGATCGCAACCGATGTGTTTTTTTTGTTTACTTGTACACCGTCATTTCTCTTGAGTTGTATTTACTGTATTTAAGTTTTCACTTAAACACATACAACTTTGGCTTGTTTTCTGAGTTCTGTTGTCACACAACTCTTTGCGTACTGTATTTGCGCACAGTAAATGGTGAAAGTACACACACCATACGAACTTGCCGGACGGTTTGGTATTGGTTGTCACAGTCTCCCCTTGTTAAAGAAATTTCGTCCCGAAATTTAAGGGTCATTTTCGGGTACTACTTTTTCTTTGCATAGGTGGAGATGCTTTGATATCGTTTGTCTCTTTGTATGTAAGTGGTTCTTATTGAACCTAAGCTTTGTGTCTATTTATGAAATGAGCAGACATAACCCGATTGTTTATAGTGATCCAATAGTCATTAGATTCACTGAGAGTGTTTGGTAGCTTGGTATTTTAATCTATAGCTGTTTGTGTACACTCCCATGGTGGTATCTCGAGTTGTTACACAACTTCATGCTCTATAATGTTCGCTATGATTCTTATGACCGCGTTCTATTCTTGTCAAGAGAAACCTCTCGTTTCTCCCCTTGTTAGAATGGATTCGTATATTGTCTGGTAGGACAACATTGACGGATCGAATCGTGAGTTTTTCGTTCCCAAGAAATGGGATTTATGAATACCTCTCTACCGTTCACTATAATGACATGAAAAGATCTTATCGGATTAGATGACTTCATCCCTATCAGGGACAAAGCATCCGTTCCGGTGATGGTATTGACACCATTCGTGTCCATCACTTTGAATTCCATGGTATGTATTTGTTCACTAAAGGTAAGTGAACAATAAATTCGTTTCCTTTAGTGTAAGAGATATCCGGGTGTTGACCCAATTGTGAATAAGTTCTAAACTAACTCTGAAGAGGCAACGATAATCTATGCTAGTATTAAATAATACACTGCAAAGATTTGGAATGAAAAGTGTACCAGTCTTGGTGTCAGTGTCCTGGCGAGCCGCTGCTACTCCTATTCTGAATGCACGTCCCCCCGGTGCTTGCCCTCTCGGTAGCACCCTTTTTGGACAATCTTTCTCATAACGTCCTGGCTCCCCGCAGGTGTAGCAGGAGATGTGATCATTGTGTACAGCGGTCTGTGCCACTGCTTGGGTTGCCATGTGTTGTGTTACTTGACTCTTGCAGAATTTGGCCCAATGGCCCATTTTTCCACAATAAGTGCATCGCCTGCACCCTGTGCCAGGTTGATGATGATAGTTGCACTTATTGCAGAATGGAGCCGTGCCAGAGTAAGACTGGTGGGTCAGTTGTGGTTGTGTGGGCACTGCTTGTTTGGTAGTGGTAGTCGTTGCAAAATTTTTAGCACCCTTTCGTTTCTTGGTGGGGTGTCGCTCCTCAGTAGATTCTGAATCTTTCTTGAGCACCCCAGAGGCAACCATCACATCTGTCATTGTTGATGACAAAGTAACAGCCATTTCGAGGGTTGTTGGATGAGTAGCAAGGATAAAACCTTGCATACAAGCCGGTAATCCCCTGATATACCGTTCAATTCTCTTCTCCAGTGTTGGCACTATATTCGGTGCCAATGATGCTAGTTCGTGAAATCTTGTGGTGTATATAACGACCGGTTTTAACGGTCACTTGTATTTTAATAAATAAATGTTATTATGTTTATAAAATTACGTTGAGATAATAATATAATAACATTTGGGGTATTAGGGTTAACTAGTAACTAACTTGATTTGGTTGGTTAAGTGAGTTAACTAGTTTAAAAGCTTGAGGGGTTAAAGTTGTCAAACCCTCAAACTTGAATTTAGATGTAATAAATGTTGAATTGAGTCAACATTTCAAGATATTTCTATCTTGTGTATGTGTGTGTTTACGTGAAGAGCCAAGAAGAGAAGAAAGGGCTTCAAGCCCTAGCTTCCAAATTCGTGGGCTTGGTGGTCAATAAACTAGAGATTGAAGCTTCTAATCCTATGTTTAAGTGTTGGCAAACATGTTGTAAGTGATTTTAACTCCAATCTTGATGTTGGTTATAAGTTCACGTGATGAACAAGAAGTGGGTTTATCTCAAATCTTGAAATTGGTTTTTTAAATGGGTTATAAAACGTGAAGGGATGTTTATTATGAGTTTGAAACAATCAAACTACTAGTTATTATCAATTTTGGTTGAGAATGATTTGTATGGGATTTGGGTAACTTGAGAACTTATGGACAAATCCCATATGATTACGTTTGATAACTAGTAGGATGATTAAATCATGGTTTTGGATGTGTTATGCGTCAATTTTGATTAATCTTTGTATAAAAAGGATGAATTGGTGATTTTGGAGATTATGAGTGGGATTGGTTAATGTTTAAACATTAACAAGAATAGTGAAATTGAATGATGCACACCAATTGTTTGTTGAAATGTCAATAGATTGACTTTTGGTCAAAATTGGTGAATTGAACCATCAAATTTGTTCAAAGTGATTGTGATTGTGAAATTGGTAGTTGGATAGCAAATTTGTTGAGTTAGATAAGTCTATGTCAATCTTAACTAAAATATTAGTTAAGAAGATTGAAATTTGGTATGAAATAGGTGGTGGTATTAGAAGTGCAAAGGAAAGCCAAAGAGAAGGCAAATCACTATTTGTTAATCTCTAATCCTAGTGCTAAGGTAAGTTATCTAACTTGCTAAACACCATATTTGTGATGTAGTAATAGTCTACTAATTAAATTGGTTTGGCTATGAATGGTTTGGTTCATAGGTGTTGTTTGTTGATTGTGCAGTTTGACTTATTTAGTCAAACTGTGCATATCTAATTTATGTTTGAGTTGTGATTAATTGCAATGACGTTGAGTGTTAATTGATGAGCTAGTCTCACAATTGAATTAAATTGGTTATGAATTGTTAAATTCATAAAGAAATTGAGTTTGGTTGTGTGGTTTGGCTTATTTGGTCAAACTATGCATATATATATCAAAATGTTAGATTGTGATTATGGGTAGTCCATTAATTGAGTTTAATGGATTATGAATTGTTAAATTCATATTTGAATGGAATTAGTTATGAATTGTTTAATTCCTACTTGAATTGGATTAATTATGAATTGTTTAATTCATAGTTGAAATTGTGTTGATTGTTAGGTTTGACTTTATTTAGTCAAACTGTTTATATATCATAATGTGTGAATTGCGATATTGAGAAATTGAATTCTATGACAATTGATTGGCGAAATCTATGATGGAAGGACTAGAGTGTGAACATCATAGTAAATTGTTTGGTTGATTGAAATCTATGATGGAAGGACTAGAGTGTGAACATCATAGTATGAATTGAAATTGTTGATTACTTTACCACTTGAATGTGGAAGTAAATTTTGGTAAGTTATGATGGAAGTACTTGGGTGAGAACATCATAACTATGTTGAATCTCAATTTGCCACTTGAGTGTGGTTTAATTGATTTGAATTAGTTGAAATTTGATTAATTGATAGATTTGATTGGAATTCTATAATGGAAGTACCTGAGGGTGAACACTATAGTAATTATTGACAAAAAATGTTTGGTTATCGATTGAATAACCAAACGAGTTGATATGAAAGGAAAATTTATGAGTTAAATCACTTTTGGTGATTTTGACCAGTTTGGGGAAAATAATGCATAAACTATGTTTGGTGTGCAATTGTATGTTTGAATTCATTTTATTATGATCCAAACATAATAATAATCTATATGATATGTTTGTGGATTATTGGATTGAGTTTTGGAAGGGTCAGAGCGTTAATTGCTTGATTTTGGAATTTTGACCTGTTTGAGTGAATTGATTCACAAGTTGAATTAATTGGTATCCAATTTTGTTTGGATATGAAATGATGTGAATTGATGATTTGAATCCAAGTAATATGGTTGAATAGATCTTTGGGATGTGTGAAATCACTTTGAAAAGTGAAAGAACGAAAACGAGTCTTCGGATGGGTCAAAACTGCACAAAACAGAAAAATTTGCATTGCTGGTGCAGGAGACCATAAGCTACGGCCCTGGGACCATAAGCTACGGCCTGGGGTAGCTGAACTCTCTGATTTATGGCCATGAGACAGTAGGTTACGGCCTTCGTTACGGCCCTGACCAAAATTGATGTGTTTTGCCATTTTTGGATTGGGGGACCATTGGGGATAATCTTACTTAGTTCTTATGAACTAATGGTGAAATTATATGTGGTGTTTACAGGTCGGAAGTAGATGGTGCATTAAAGCTCATGATTGGGCGCATATGGTGAAAAATTCAAACGTTTTGGAAATTTTGGTTTTTGTGTTGTCATACATACTAATGTATGATGATTTTGTAATGTAATTAGTAACTTAACAAGTTCATATTACTTTTTAAATGTTTTTTCGTTGCTTCTGTATAAATATTTGATAAAGTATTGAGTTAAAACTTTACTGGGACCTAAGTTTAACACGTGTAAGCGTGTATGAATTTTGGGTGTTACAAGTTGGTATCAGAGCCGATGGTTTGAGTGAATCAAGTACGTCATGAACTCTTGATCTCAAAATGGAGATATAGAACAGCATATAAGTTACCATGCTTGCATATCCATCATTTGTTCGTGGTAAAGACAAGATACACTTGGCTAAAACTACCTATAGACGGTAGGGGAAGAACTTGTATCAGTATCTCAATTTCAATTCAAACATGGGTTTGATTTTTGTGCTCTTGATATGAATTGATAATGTTTGAGTAGAAGACCCGATCATGAAGCTGAATGCATGAGGTTAGCACATCTAATTCCGGCATTACATTGTTGAATTGATTGTTGAATATTGAAATTGAATTGATTTTGAATTGTTATTTTGAACCTAAATCTTTGTCCTAAGTGTGAAATGGAGGAAATAAGGAAGCAAATATATGATGTATGTACCATTACGTCTGGCCAACGTATTAGCGCGTGCATGATATAAACGAAGTCTTATGGAAACCGTTTGATATTTAGGTCATTGAAATTAGGTAAGGTGTTTGGAATTGGTTTGAAAAGTGATTGTAGGATCACTAAGACTTGGGTTATGGTTAGTAGTAAAGTGTGCACTTGTGCACTTAAATTTGGATGTTGTGAATTGAATGTTGACTTATGAAAATAAGTCTTGATGAAATTGGTGAATAATATGATAAAGTTGTATAAATTGTGATAGTGTCATTATATGTTTTATACTAATTGACACATGAAATTGTAGACGATTCGCATTAGTGAGAAAGTTAACGTAAGACCATTGCGAATGGCATTTGGTCTGATAAACCACCTTTGTGTGGTGAAACATATAAGACCACTAGCTAGTGGCATTGAAATTGTTATGTAAAACCACTAGAGGGTGGTGGTAAAAATTGAATTTGTATGCAGGACCACATGTGTGTGGTATTGGTTATCATATGAGTTCATATTGAAATGTCATTAGATTTGACATGTAAGTCCACATTGATGTGGCGTTGTAGTAAACCACGAACGGGTGGGTTAAATAGTTGATCTAATAAAATAATTTGATTTTGGTAATTGATGTGAGAAATTAGTCAGATGAACTGACAATGGTGTTGTTTACTTGATATGGTCAATTGAATAAAAATGACCCGTTATGATGTAAATAATACAACATGATAATGTTGTAAATGAATGTGTTTATATGGGAAAATATGACCCATTGACTTGGCTAATGATGCAAGTAATTGAACATGTCATTTAGACATGATGTTTCTTTGTGAATGATCCACAAAGGTGTGGGCATCTCTTTATGAAAACATATGTTGTGAGAAGTTGATTACATGATTATATGTAATGCTATGTTTAATTAGAATTTGAGTTCTAAAGAATTGAAATTTGATTATAGTGGAGTTATGATATATGTTTTAGGATACCTTGACTATCCTTAAAGACATTTGGCATGTAAGTATATGTTAATATACATAATAAATCATTTGAGCATTGACATGTGAAAATGATTAGGTGATTGAAATTGTTGGGAACCTAATATATTAGCAAAGATGAGGTAGAATGAGAAATGACTTATACATTTTGGCATAAGTGTCATAAGTTATTATTGATTTAAAATTTAAACTGTTATGGGCTTGATATGCCTTAAGTAAAATAAAGTGTTTCAACACTTGATGTTGTGATACACTATTTCATGTTTTGACATAAGTGTCATAACAAATGAAATTGTTAAAATAAACATGTGATTGTGAAAGCTGCTTATGCTTTACTTGAAAGAAGTTATAGCTAACACATGTTTGTAGATTGATGTGATTATTTGATTGGTAAAATAAGAATTTTGTGAATTTCTTGAATTGAACTATCCTTGTGTGATAGGATGAGGATATAAATGAGTAATGTATTCTGTGTGTGATAACATTATCATGAGTTGAAAAAAAAAGAGTAATCACATCTCGTGATAGGGTTTTAATACCTTAGTAAATCACTAAAGAATACAAATAGGGTTGTGTAAGACAATTCGATTGTTATAATGATGTTTTCAACTGGTTATGACATTATAAAATAATCAGTGCATGTTAACATCATCCATATAACATTTGACTTTCAGGAATTGATATATTATGCATAAGTGAAGAAAACCATAATGAATATGAAATGTGGATAATAGAAACAAGTATAGACATAATGTGATTATGTGGTAAATACTTGTGGTACATATTCATTTATGCTAGTGAATTGGTTGTTGGTGATATCATATAAATTGATTTAGTTTATGGGGCAAAGCAAATTTGCTAAAGCTCCGTATTGGTAGGTATAGATCGATATACAAGAATTGTTGTGTTGATTAAATGACTACTTGATAAGTGTTTAGTAGTGCTTTGAATTTTGTAAATTGAACATCCCATAATGGTGATGGTCATAGTTGGTTATGCAAATCCTTGGGGTTCATAATTACTTGATTCTATTGATTTAAGTGCACATGAACCATTGGTAACAAGCAAAATGAAATACTAATATATTGAGTGTATTAGTATGAAATGTTGAATTAATTGGTATTATACGGTGGAAGTACCGGAGGGAGAACACCATAGATGAAATAGTAAGTAACTTAACTTACAAACACTATATATGTATAGTAGGTTAAGCCTACTAATTGAAATTTGATTTTTATCATTTGGTTGTAAGATATATGTTTGACTAAATGTGTAGAATTGGATTCGATCAAAGTTTGACTTAAAAAGTCAAACTTCTTAAACATGGATAAGTTTGATGATAACTCAAGTAATAGTACTTTAGAATAAGTAAGGATTTAATCACAACGATGTGTGATAATAGAGGTTGGAATGATGACTTTTGAGTTCTAATTAGTTGAGTAAACTAAAATAGTAATTTTTTTATAGTTTCTATTTTAGCTATGTTGGGGGTAATGACAATGTGATATGAAGAGGAGTTAAAGTCTTTAAGAAGACAAATTTGATTATACTATCGAGTAATAACATAGCATGTGTTGTAGTTGAGAAAGTAATTGGCAGATGAACACGCTTATATACTAATAGATGAATTGGAAATTGATACTAGATTGGATTAGGTTTATAAGAGAAAGAGTGAGATAATGAAATACTACTCACATCTTCTTTGAGGTGTAACAGGTTTCGGGGACGAAACCTTTGTAAGGGAGGTGATTTGTAACGACCGGTTTTAACGGTCACTTGTGTTTTAATAAATAAATGTTATTATGTTTATAAAATTATGTTGAGATAATAATATAATAACATTTGGGGTATTAGGGTTAACTAGTAACTAACTTGATTTGGTTGGTTAAGTGAGTTAACTAGTTTAAAAGCTTGAGGGGTTAAAGTTGTCAAACCCTCAAACTTGTATTTTGATGTAATAAATGTTGACTTGAGTCAACATTTCAAGACATTTCTATCTTGTGTATGTGTGTGTTTACGGAAGAGCCAAGAAGAGAAGAAAGGGCTTCAAGTCCTAGCTTCCAAATTCGTGGGCTTGGTGGTCAATAAACTAGAGATTGATGCTTCTAATCCTATGTTTAAGTGTTGGCAAACATGTTGTAAGTGATTTTAACTCCAATCTTGATGTTGGTTATAAGTTCACGTGATGAACAAGAAGTGGGTTTATCTCAAATCTTGAAATTGGTTGTTTAAATGGGTTATAAAACATGAAGGGATGTTTATTATGAGTTTGAAACAATCAAACTACTAGTTATTATCAATTTTGGTTGAGAATGATTTGTATGGGATTTGGGTAACTTGAGAAGTTATGGAGAAATCCCATATGATTACGTTTGATAACTAGTAGGATGATTAAATCATGGTTTTGGATGTGTTATGCGTCAATTTTGAATAATCTTTGTATAAAAAGGATGAATTGGTGATTTTGGAGATTATGAGTGGGATTGGTTAATGTTTAAACATTAACAAGAATAGTGAAATTGAATGATGCACACCAATTGTTTGTTGACATGTAAATAGATTGTCTTTTGGTCAAAATTGGTGAATTGAACCATGAAATTTGTTCAAAGTGATTGTGATTGTGAAATTGGTAGTTGGATAGCAAATTTGTTGAGTTAGATAAGTCTTGTCAATCTTAACTAAAATATTAGTTAAGAAGATTGAAATTTGTTATGAAATAGGTGGTGGTATTGGAAGTGCAAAGGAAAGCCAAAGAGAAGGCAAATCACTATTTGTTAATCTCTAATCCTAGTGCTAAGGTAAGTTATCTAACTTTCTAAACACCATATTTATGATGTAGTAATAGTCTACTAATTAAATTGGTTTGGCTATGAATGGTTTGGTTCATAGGTGTTGTTTGTTGATTGTGCAGTTTGACTTATTTAGTCAAAATGTGCATATCTAATTTATGTTTGAGTTGTGATTAATTGCAATGACGTTGAGTGTTAATTGATGAGCTAGTCTCACAATTGAATTAAATTGGTTATGAATTGTTAAATTCATAAAGAAATTGAGTTTGGTTGTGTGGTTTGGCTTATTTGGTCAAACTATGCATATATATATCAAAATGTTAGATTGTGATTATGGGTAGTCCATTAATTGAGTTTAATGGATTATGAATTGTTAAATTCATATTTGAATGGAATTAGTTATGAATTGTTTAATTCCTACTTGAATTGGATTAATTATGAATTGTTTAATTCATAGTTGAAATTGAGTTGATTGTTAGGTTTGACTTTATTTAGTCAAACTGTTTATATATCATAATGTGTGAATTGCGATATTGAGAAATTGAATTGAATGACAATTTATTGGGGAAATCTATGATGGAAGGACTAGAGTGTGAACATCATAGTAAATTGTTTGGTTGATTGAAATCTATGATGGAAGGACTATAGTGTGAACATAATAGTATGATTTGAAATTGTTGATTACTTCACCACTTGAATGTGGAAGTAAATTTTGGTAAGTTATGATGGAAGTACTTGGGTGAGAACATCATAACTATGTTGAATCTCAATTTGCCACTTGAGTGTGGTTTAATTGATTTGAATTAGTTGAAATTTGATTAATTGATAGATTTGATTGGAATTCTATAATGGAAGTACATGAGGGTGAACATTATAGTAATTATTGACGAAAAATGTTTGGTTATCGATTGAATAACCAAACGAGTTGATATGAAAGGAAAATTTATGAGTTAAATCACTTTTGGTGATTTTGACCCGTTTGGGGAAAATAATGCATAAACTATGTTTGGTGTGCAATTGTATGTTTGAATTCATTTTATTATGATCCAAACATAATAATAATCTATATGATATGTTTGTGGATCATTGGATTGAGTTTTGGAAGGGTCATAGCGTTAATTGCTTGATTTTGGAATTTTGACCTGTTTGAGTGAATTGATTCACAAGTTGAATTAATTGGTATCCAATTTTGTTTGGATATGAAATTATGTAAATTATCAAATTTGAATCCAAGTAATATGGTTGAATAGATCTTTTGGATGTGTGAAATCACTTTGAAAAGTGAAAGAACGAAAACGAGTATTCGGATGGATCAAAACTGCACAAAACAGAAAAATTTGCATTGCTGGTGCAGGAGACCATAAGCTATGGCCCTGGGACCATAAGCTACGGCCTGGGGTAGCTGAACTCTCTGATTTACGGCCATGAGACAGTAGGTTACGGCCTTCCTTACGACCCTGACCAAAATTGATGTGTTTTGTCATTTTTGGGTTGGGGGACCGTTGGGGATAATCTTACTTAGTTCTTATGAACTAATGGTGAAATTATATGTGGTGTTTGCAGGTCGGAAGTAGATGATGCATTAAAGCTCATGATCGGGCGCATATGCTGAAAAATTCAAACGTTTTGGAAATTTTGGTTTTTGTCTTGTCATACATACTAATGTATGATGATTTTGTAACATAATTAGTAACTTAACAAGTTCATATTACTTTTTAAATGTTTTTTCGTCGCTTCCGCATAAATATTTGATAAAGTATTGAGTTAAAACTTAACTGGGACCTAAGTTTAACACGTGTAAGCGTGAATGGATTTTGGGTGTTACAGTGTAGGCCAGATGCCCATCAGCAATCATAACAAGTTTATCAATGCCATTTTAACCATTTTAAAATGTAAAAATGCAACGGATATTAGTAGTTTAAAACTTTTTTTAAAATGTTCATAAACCATGTTATGATTAACCCTAATCAAAGGATCCATATGAGGATGTTCATGCTTACAAACAAACATAGTTAGAAGCAAGAAAACTACCTCCTCCTCTAGAGGGTGTGATTCTTGAAATAGATGATGATTCTTGAATGAAATCTCCAAAGGATGAAGACCACAAGCTTGTATACCCACAAACCTACAACAAACACCAAGGTGTGCTAGGATTGACCAACATAAAAGAACCACAAAACTCTTTTTTCTCTTGCTCTTGGTCTTGGCCGAAAATTACAAGGAGAGAGGATAAGGGAGTTTATTTTTTGTTGTGTGAGAGAAACTTGTATGAGAAAATGTGTAAATGCATGTCTCATGATTGGTTAAAAAAAGGTAGTAAAGCATGTGTGGGATTGACCACTCTTGGGTCATGCATCTCTTCACCAATAAGATACTTCCCACTTTTAATTAAATTAGTCATAGTAAAAACCATTTTAACTAGTGACATTTAATTAGTTACTTGCTACATTTTATTTAAACTTTATAAATGTTATTTAACCAATTAAATAACAAAATAAAGTTATCTCTCATAAATAAATTACCCAAGTAAGCTATTAATTTCACAAGTGCTTCTATTTAGAAAACACAATTTTCTAAGTGTTAATATTTAATTAACTATTCATATCAATTAAATAAATATAGTCGGTTTCTGTCTAGTTTGTTATTGGGTATGACCCGACTTGGATCATAACATACTAGCCACATCAATTTATTATGTCTCTTGGGCAGATAGAACCAACAATCTCCCACTTGCACATGATACATAGAAAATTGATGCAAGCAGTAAATACCGCCTAGCAACGGTTTACTACCCCTAATACGTATGACTAAGGGCCATTCAATAACATCATCTTCTTCAAGTCCCTTACTTGTAATGTGTTAAATGAATCAATCATTTATCCTTTTGTCACAACTGTCATGTCAAAATCTAGAGACATAGAGTGATCATTCTCCTATGATTTGACTTTAACAGGCCTTGGACATCTTACTCTCAACGAATAAGAGGGACAAATTCCATCTTGACTACATACATCTATCACTATCACCTTGTACCACACCTAAGCTTAGCCTTATGTACTGCCATGTTTCAGAGCAGCGAAGAACTAAGTCAAGGTATAATACTTGATGAATATCAAGACCCAATATGTATCTCAGGTCCGAGGATACAAACGATATTCACCTTTACTCAAAATTACTTATGATCAAATCATTAAGATTCCATGCAGTAATGTTTGAGAGCGGGTCAGTCCAATATTTGTACCTCACAAATATCTATGAACATTTGTGGTAACCCTTGCTTTATATTCATAGCTTATGGATATCCACCAATCCAGGTTCATAATAGTCTTACCCTCATGCTTGTTCCCACAAGTATGAATGACTACGGACATTTAGAATAATTAACTTATTCACGGATTAAACATGCAAAATTGGAATATTATATGAAACATTATAACTAAATAATTCATTCAAATAATCAAAAGTTTCCAATATTTAAGTACAACATATGATCAAATCCAATCACTAGAATATCGAAGTCCCATGCCACAAGTATGACCCTCATGCTTTGGCTTTTCAAGGAGCTTCGTGAGTGGATCCGCAATGTTTTGATCGGTGTGAACTTTGCGAATACATATCTTTCCTTTTTCAACATCATCCCTTATGTAGTTGAATCTATGTTCAATGTGCCTCGTCTTTTGATGGCTACGAGGTTCCTTGATTTGAGCAATCGCACCCTCGTTATCACAAAAGATTTCTAGGGGATCCTGAATGGAAGGAACAACCCCAAGATCGGATATGAACTTATTCAACCAAGCAGCTTCTTGTGCTGCTATTGAAGCAGCAATGTATTCCGATTCTGTAGTGGACAATGCTACCACGTCTTGTTTTGAGCTTTTCCAAGAAACAGCTCCTCCATTGAGAATGAAGACATAACCCGATTGCGATCGAGAATCATCTCGATCGGTTTGAAAACTCGCATCCGTGTAACCCTTTACCACGAGTTCCTCTTCACCAGATCCATAGATAAGAAACATATCTCTAGTACTTCTCAGGTACTTTGGTATGCTTTTGACAGCCATCCAATGACTATCACTGGGATTTTGCTGGTATCTACTTGTCATGCTCAAAGCGCATGACACGTCCGGCCTAGTGCATATCATTGCATACATGATGGATCCTATAGCCGAAGAATATGGGATTCCTTTCATTTTCTCTTCCTCATCCTTTGAGCTTGGATATTGAGAAGCACTCAATATTGTCCCTCTTTGAATAGGTACCAAATCTTTCTTAGAGTTTTCCATCTTGAACCTTTTCAAGATTTTGTCAATGTATGAATTTTGGTTTAAGCCTATCAACTGCCTAGATCTATCCCTATAGATCTTTATTCCCAAAATATAGGCGGCTTTTCCAAGATCCTTAATGGAAAAACGACTTCCAAGCCAGGTTTTTTCACCTTCCATGGTTGGAATGTCATTCCCAAAAAGTAAAATGTCATCGACATATAATACTAGGAAGGTAATCATGCTCCCACTAGCTTTCTTATATACACATGCTTCATCAGCGTTCTTGATGAATCCATACTTTTGTATTTCCTCATCAAAACGTTGATTCCATCTCATTGATGCTTGTTTCAATCCATAGATTGACTTCTTTAACTTGCATACCTTATTGGGATGTTTAGGATCGACAAAACCATCAGGCTGAGCCATATAGACATCTTCCTCAAGATGTCCATTTAGGAAAGCCTTTTTGACATCCATTTGCCATACCTCATAATCATAATCTGCAGCTATGGAAAATAATATCCTAATAGACTTTAGCATCGCCACAGGTGAAAAAGTTTCATCATAATCAACCCCTTGAGTTTGAGTGAAACCTTTTGCTACAAGTCTAGCTTTATAAGTATCCAAGTTTCCATGCATGTCTGTTTTCTTCTTGAAAACCCACTTACTTCCAACTAATTTGGGGTTAAGAGGTGGTACAACCAGTTCCCAAACTTGGTTGTCATACATAGATTGCATCTCAACGTTCATGGCTTCGAGCCATTTGTCACAATCTGGATTAGACATTGCATCTCGGTATGTGGTCGGTTCATCCTAATCTACCACATAGCATCCATCCATGAAAAATCCATATCTTTCAAGTGGATTGCTTATTCTACCAGATGTACGAACGTTTTGTGTACGTTGATCAACCATTTTCAATAACCTTTTGTTGAGTGCTAGTATCAACCAAACATGTATCGGGTTGTGGTTCTTGATCCTCTTCAAGTTCCACTATTCTACAACTAGTTTCCTCCATGAGAAACTTAGTTTCCATGAACTCCCCTTTTCGAGCAATGAATACTCTTTGCTCGGTTGGATCATAGAAATAATATCCCATAGAATCTCTAGGATATCCAACAAAGATACACTTAGTGGATCGGGCTTCTAGTTTGTTTGGAACATGTTGTTTAACATAAACCTCACAACCCCATACCCTTAAATATGATAGCGATGGAGCCTTTCCATGCCATATTCATAAGGTGTCCTTTCAACTTTCTTGGTTGGTGCCATATTTAAAATACGGGCTACGGAGAGCAAAGCGAAACCCCAAAATGATAAAGGTAGTGTGCTTCTAGCCATCATAGAATGAACCATATCCAATAAGGTTCGGTTTCTCCTTTCAGACACACCGTTATGTTGTGGTGTTCCAGGTGGAGAGAGTTGTGAGATAATCCCACAACTTCTAAGATGCTCTTGAAAGGCATCACTTAGGTATTCACCTCCTCTATCGGTTCGAAGAATTTTAATTGACTTGTTGAGTTGATTTTCTACTTCATTCTTAAAGATTTTGAACTTTTCAAAAGCTTCATCTTTGTGTCTTAACAAGTACACATACCCATAACGACTATAGTCATCGGTAAAGGTAATGAAGTATCTTTCACCATTCCTACTTATTGGTTTAAAAGGACCGCATACATCCGGATGTATGATTCCTAATAAATTCTTGGCCCTCTCATTAATTCTATTAAAGGGGGCTTTGGTCATTTTTCCTTGTAAACAAGAATCACATATATCAATTGAATCATTTTGATTCGTTTTCAAGAGACCATTCACTTGAAGTGTTTCTATACGTTTCTTGTTTATATGTCCAAGTTGACAATGCCATAAATAGGTCTCACTCAAATCCATTTTGAGTTTCTTGGTGGTTGTTGGTACAATGAGCTATCATTCAATGCATTATCATGAACCAATTCATAAATACCATTTAAAGGAATAGCTTTGAAATAAAACACATCATTTAAAGAAACATGAATATCATTTTCAATAAATTTAAAACCATAACCATATTGACTTAAAATGGAAACATAAATAATGTTTCTAGTCAAACTAGGAGCATACAAAACATTTCTCAAAATTACTTCCAAACCACTTGGAAGATTTAATGTATAGTCTCCTCGGGCTTCAACTTGAACTGTTGCTCCATTGCCCATGAAGAGGCTAACATCTCCTTTCTTGAAGTCCTTACTTCTTTTGAACCCCTGCAACAAATTGCAATTATGAGTTCCACATCCGGTATCCAGTACCCATGTGTTAAAGGAAATAACATAAAGCTCAATATGAATCATGAAAGTTGTACCTGACGTTTGCCCTGCATCCCTCTTTTCTTTCAACTCTTTGAGATAGACTGGACAATTCCTCATCCAATGTCCTATCTCACCACACTTAAAGCATGGGTCATTTGAAGCAACCTTTTGCTTCTTTTCTTCGGGTTTTGGTGTAACATCTGTGCATATAGTCATAGCATTCATAGACAGTGTTAGTGCAATGTGTATTACATTTAGTATGTCAATGTGATTCAAGTGTTCGTATATGTGTTTGTGTGTTATAGGAATTCTTTTATTAGGAACAATTATGTATTATTTATTTACAGTCGATTACGCTAGGCAAGAACAATATCGTATTATATCGAAACAGTGGTGGGACGGCGTCAAATAAGGCAGGTAGCTGGACTCTGGGGTATGCCCTATACATATACTGCGTTCGGTGTAATGGGATAGTGTTAGTGCGTAGTGTTTAGACGAATAGTATGACAAACGAATAAATTAAACAAAAAATCGTAATACGTAAGCGAGACTGAGTATAATTATGGGTGACGATTCATAACGATACGAATGTTGAACTTATATTTATGATTAAATGACAATAAATAAATAATACGATCGAGAAACGTACGCGATTGCGGGTATACACGTAATTGTATTTGTTTAACAATCTGGCAACGCACGAAGAGTAAAAATAAGTGAAATAGATTATTTTACATTTTTACAATTTTGAAACTCATCAAAATGATGAGAATAACAAATCTTTTATTTTAAAACCGCGTAAAATATGTGTTACGCGAAGAAAACGTGAACCGAGCCACCGGAAGGAACCCGAATACCACTCGGGCTATAAAAGCCTTGAAGAAGGCTATTTCCCACATTTATTCCAGCCCAAACCCTCTCTCTCTCTAGGTTTTCGTCTCCTACCTCTCACTAGAAAAATTCAAGCTTCAAACGCTCGTAACTCGCTCGTATCTCAACGGATTTAGGTGTTCTTGGTGTCCATGCGTAGCTCTCAACATCCTCTACAAGGGGGTACCATAGATTTGAAGTTTTATCCACGGAATCTCAAGGTATTGATGCTTGAAAATTCTGAAAATAGGGTTTTTGGTGTTGTGTTGTTCAAATATGTTATCTAGCTGTTTTCTCTCGCCTCCCTCTACGAAACTAATACTCACGAGGGTCTAACTGAGTAGGATGACACCATTTCAAAGGTTGAATCGAGGGTTGAGCAAGATGATGGTCGAGTACATGCAGGTTCGTGGAGCAACAGCATTCGGCCGAACCTATTAGGGTTGGCGAACCTGTGAGGACTAAACTAATCAGTCGAACCCTATAGGGCTGAACCATAGGGAACCAGCCGAACCGTTGCATGGGTGGCGAATCCACAAGGTTCCACGAACCCTAGCGTCCACGAACCAATTCTGCTCGAGCCGAACCTTCTCATGATGAACGAACACACTCACAAACCTTATCACAGATCCACGAACCCATGAACTCGCGAACCATGAGCAGGGACGAACCCAAGGGTGGCGAACCCTTCGGCCGAAGCTTTCCATGCAACGAACCTTGCGGCTTGGCTGCCGAACCTAATTGCTCACCGAAACTTTGTGTTGATGATCATTCGGACGAACCTTCGAACCATCAAAACCTGGCTGAACCTAACCCATAGAACCTAAAAGGTTCGCTGCCCTGGGTGGCCGGAGTTGAGTTAGGTGGCTGCCATTTGTGTAGTCCGAACAACAATATACAACCATTCATTTGTATCGGCCCAACAACAAAACGACTGGCCCAAATTCGAATACACACAGCCCACGTGATTCGGTTAAGCCCAATAGGATTCTCGGCCCAATCTTGGCCTTTAAACTCAGTAATTGTGAAAGGCTCTTATTCGGGTTAGGTTTAACTTAACATAATCATGATATCAAGTCACAATCACAAAGACATAAAACAATTTGAACATTTCTTCAAAATACATGTTAAACAATGTTTATCAAATTCACAAACACATGTTACTTTATGCAAAACAAGTTTGTGCACAAAAGAACATGACACATTCGTTTCATTTATCAATTATCAAACAAGTGACTCAATCATGATATTCCAATTCACAACACTCTTAAACATGAGAACAAGTTATTCAAAAGGCTAATCAAGTTCAAATTAACACAAGTCAATCAATGAATCAAAGTCTGTACAATCATAAATCTTATATCTTATGTATCATTACAATGATATAGGAACCAGTTAGAAGTCTTGTTTGCTACTTGCTATTTGTTATAGTTCAGAGTCTACTGCAGACAGGTGAGAACTTTAGCCCCTCTTTTACTGTTTTTCAACTGTTTTGGGGTGGAGCACGTGATCAAACTCTCTTTATGCTATTGTTCAACCGTTACAAGTTCACTTTAGAAATCCTAGGGATTTCTCAACTATTTTCAAAGAATTTATCGACTGTTTATAATGTTTTATCAACGGTTAAAATTGTTGTCATTAAAAAGGTTTTATAAAGGTTCTTTAAATTGTTTTATATCAGCTTTACACTAATGGTTTTATAAATGCTATACACTTTTAACTAATGAGATTTATAAACTCTTTTACTATAAAATTGTTTTTTTGATAAAAATGATATGTTATAAACCTTGTTATTACACAAGGACCTTATCTTTGGTATTTAATCAAGGGTTTCGATACAAGGATTTCACCCAATGGTTTTCATAGTGGTATTCAAACAAAGGATTTCAATTCAAGGTATTGAAACATGTTATTTCAATCATTGGTATTCATGGGAAGTTTTCAAATCATGGAAATCAAATAAGGCATTCAATCAAAGGGTTTCAACTCAAGTTTTTCAAAAGCATGGTGTTCATCGTTGTGAACAAACTTATTGTTGGAAAATAAGGACTGACGAAGCAAAACCACCTTTCAAATAATCTTTGTAATAAATGTTGCAGGACACTAGCTTCCGAAGACAAGTCTTCAGAAGAACCTTCGGAAGAGACAAATAAAAGCCAATTGCTTCCGAAGACAAATAAAAGACACTAGCTTCCGAAGACAAGTCTTCAGAAGAACCTTCGGAAGACATAAATAAAAGACAACTGCTTCCGAAGACAAACAAAAGAAAAATGCTTCCGAAGACAATACTTCAGAAGTTGCTTCGGAAGACTCTATCTGAAGACAAACCTCAGAAGACACTATCGGAAGAGAACACTTGCTTCTGAAGAATAAAAGTCATTTACTTCGGAAGACTTCCAAAGACATCTGCCTCGGAAGAAAAACAATATTTCAGAAGACATATGTTTCTTCTGTTGAAAGAATAAATGTAACCTGCTTTTGGATAACTGTCTACATTAGATAGTTTTCTATAAAGAGCTTCCGAAAGAATAATGTATTAGCATCAGTACAAAAGTCTGAACTAAGATCTTTAAAGATCCTATGTTGACTTTACGCTTGTACTATTCTGATGCTACAGTGTCTGTAATAGTGTCATCAGTTTTATCTATTTGTCTTCTTCTTGTATTTGTCCTGAAACATTAAATGTCGGGGCTATTTATACCCCAACATCTACTGAATAATTACAACAACACTTTTCTGAATCTTCTTTGTGTTGCCCTACTGTTTTCTCTTCTTTTCTAATTTATGAAAACTAAACACTAAAATAACTAAAGAGCAAAACTCAAGAGGGAGCAAAACACCAAAAGCTTTGTCTAAGCTCTTGATCCTGGTTAAGTTAGTCTCTCCTCAGCTCACCGGTTTTCTACAATTGGTATCAGAGCCTTGTTCATTAGTCTTGGTTTAACCATCAAGGCTAAAATTCAAAGCTTGCTTTAATATCTGTGTTTAGTTTTCTATTATCATCTTTTTTTCAAAATCTGCTAAAGATTGATTTTTGAAACTTTAAAGTGTTCAAAAATCCTTCAACCAAACTATCTTGAGTACTCACTATTGATTTACTCAAAACGGTTTAAACAAATGGCAGAAAAATTCACCTTAGACCCGCATAACACTGGTTCTGCCACGAAGCCACCAATTCTGGTTAGGCATCAATATAATATTTGGCAGAGACGGATGTTACATTTCCTGTCAAATAATCATACAGGATGTTGGAAGTCTGTCATGTTCGGACCTCATAAACCAATGGTCTTGGACACAGAGACTGGAGATGATGTCCCTAAGGATCCCCGAAACTATACTGAAGAAGACTTTCATAAATTGGAGCTTGATGCCAAGGCACATGCTCAGCTGGCCATGGCCCTTCCGAATGAAATCTATTCGGGTCTTCTTCACCATGAGTCTGCTAAGGACTTATGGGATGCTCTAAAAGAGCAATTCGGTGGTACTGATGATGTTGTAGCCAATACTAGAGAGATATTGGCTCAACAATATGAGACATTCTGCCAACTAAATAATGAGTCACTGACTCAGCAATTTGAAAGGTTCACTTCTCTCTTAAGTGAACTAAAATTAGCTGGTCAAGTGTATTCTCCTGTCTTAGTTCTAAATCGATTTTTAAGATCTCTCCCTGAAAAATGGGAAACTTACTCTATAGTCATGAGATCTTCACCAGATTTTGGTAAACTCTCACTTACCCAACTTCATGGTAAGTTACTCACTTTTGAGCGAGAGATTGACCAGAAAAGAAAACTAATAAAATCTGGAAAATCAACTGAAGAGTATGTTTAAGGGAACACTGCTCTCCTTAGTCATAACTCTGTGATAAATGATTAGGGTTATGATGAACATATTGACATAACTACTGGTATCACCTCTTCATTCACTTCATGTGATAACCACTCTCTCCCCTCTGACCATCCTTGTTTTATCATGGACGATCTTCATCAAGTTCCAAGTGATGACTTGGAAGAGATGGATATTCTCCATCAACTGGCTCTTTTGAGCATAAGAACTAACAAGTTCTACAAGAGGACAGGAAGAAAATTTCCCGGTATCCATGGAAAAACCAGGATTGGTCTAAATAAGGCTACTGTCCAATGTTATAGATGTCATGGCACTGGACATTTTGCCAAGGAATGCACTAATGCTTCAAACTCTAACCCTTCTTCTTATGTGACCTATCCAAACATACCTTCACACACCTCTTCAACACCACATTCATCCACCTTTTCTTCTTTCAAAAGGTCCAATAATCCTCAAGAATCAGCACACATTGCACAAAACTCTTCTTCTAACAATGTGCAATATGTACAAACTGCAAATGGAAACATGTACCAACTTACTCCTGCCTCACTTCAAGTTGTTATAGCTCCTTCTTCGCAAATAAATGCTCCCGGACATGCTGTCAAATCTTCATCATCTGGTCAACAGGCTCTTTTCTCTCAAGAGTACATAGACTGGAGCAGCTTGCCTGAAGATGTTGGCCATGCCCTCATCACTTTTGAACCAACAAATTTTGCTCTTATGGCTGTTGGTGAAGATTCTTGCTCTTCTGATCAACCTGAAGCAGATATTTCTGATGCTCAGGTATCCTCTTCCACCTTGGAAAAATTATGTTCCAATGCTTGCATAGAGGCTTTTGCAAAAATAAAGAAAGCCAATATGTTGCTTCAAAAGCAAAATCAGGATTTGGAACAACTTCTGGACAATAAAAATTCTGAAATGGAAAAATTAATAAAAATAAAAGATAATGAACTATGTGCCTTGAAAACTGAGAAAATCAATTTACAAGCATCTTTTGATCTACAAAGAGAAAAATATTATGCTTGTAAAGATGAACTATCTCAAACTCAAGTAAGCTGTGAAAAGTGGGTTGAATCTTGCAAAGGATTCAAGATGCTTTTACAAAAGCAAGTTCACAGCAAGGCAAGATTTGGAATTGGGTATAATCATACTGCTCAACCAGATGATTATACACCCATTGATAATAATAAGGAAGAAACTACTCCTGAACCTGTTTCACCAACCTTTCTTCCTGATGAAATTCCTTCAATAGAAGATACACCTTCGTTGGTGTATCAGCCAAACTATTTCTCTAAGTTTGTATATCCCACTAATACAAATCTGACAAGAATAGAAAAATCTCAGTTGAACTCAGTTCAACACAATAACTCTTTAGAACAAAGTGAGATTGCTCCTGATATGAGCCCTACCCCTTGTTCAGAAGAAACAATAAAGTCTGGATTCACTTCTAATATCAAGTCAAATCTTGATAAAGGAAAAGAACCTATGATAAATATCCAGTTTCCTCCTTCTCA
The DNA here is from genome assembly GCA_009363875.1 of Mikania micrantha. Classification (NCBI taxonomy): domain Eukaryota; kingdom Viridiplantae; phylum Streptophyta; class Magnoliopsida; order Asterales; family Asteraceae; genus Mikania; species Mikania micrantha. The sequence continues at coordinate 37,148,320 of CM018683.1, read as the reverse complement.
TCCTCATCCTCCTTATCCCACAATGAAAGCAAACAGACCTTTCATCCCAAATTATTCCTCTCTTTCCCCAGCCTGCTTAAAATGTTTTAAGTACAATCATGCTACTGAAAACTGCAGAACAAAAACACCTTTGGAGAAAGCTAGGATAAAGGCTAATAAGTTGAAAGCTGATCATACTTCTTCATCTAAAGGGAACCTCCCAAATATGATGAAGAAAGTAAGAACAGCAAGTAACAAATCTGTTGGGACACATCCTCATTCTTCCTCTATCTTACCCTCTTCCTTGAGAACTAACTCCAGACCTTCCATTTTGGGAACACCACCTCCTTACTCTACGGTGAACCCAGTTTCTCGCTCTAATAATGGTGCTAACTCTTCTCCCGTGGATTCTCAAATCAATCTTCTCCAACAAAATCAGCAACAACTGCTGTTAATGATGCAGAAATTGATGAAAGATACACAACAAAATAAACCAAACAAATAAATAAAATAAAATACCCCATGTCTAATCTTTTGTACATAATTCTCATGTGCAGAAATCCTCTTCAAACCAAAATCATCTCTGGTATGTGGATAGTGGAGGATCTAGGCACATGACTGGATGCAGATCCATTCTAAATGACTTCATTCCAAATAATGGTGGATCTGTTTCTTTCGGAAATAATGCAAAAGGTTGGATAGTGGGATCCGGTTCTGTCTCAGGAGGAAATTTCAAATTTAAAGATGTTAGCTTAGTTGAAAACCTCAAGTTTAATCTCTTGAGTGTTTCTCAACTGGCTGACAAAAATTTTAATTCATTTTTCACTAAAGACGGTTGCAAAATTCTTTCTCCAGAAATAAACTCTAAAATAAAGGTCTTGATTGATCAACACACTTTGCTAACGGCTAAAAGACGTGGAAATGTCTATGTTGTAGATATGACTACTGACTCTCAAACATCTTCACCTACATGTTTGATAGCCAAAGCATCATCTTCTGAAACCACTCTCTGGCATAGGAGACTCAGTCACCTTAATCACCAAACTCTTCACAAGCTTTCAACCCTTTCTCTAGTAAGAGGATTGCCTTCTAAAGAATTTCATTTTGAAGGTCAATGTGAACCTTGCTTAAAGGGAAAGCAACATAAAACTTCACATAAGTCTATTGAGGAATCCAAAACAACTAACTGTCTTAATCTGCTTCATATGGATCTGTTTGGTCCAGTGAAGGTAGCTAGTTTGGCAAGAAAAAGATATTGTCTAGTTGTTGTGGATGATTACTCAAGATTTTGCTGGACCTTCTTCCTTTTCAGCAAAGATGAGACTTCTGATAAAATAATTGCTCTTGTCACTCATCTTGAAAGACAATTCTGTCTTCCTGTTAAAATGATAAGGAGTGACAATGGCACAGAATTCAAAAATCAAGTTCTTGATAAATTTTGTATTTCTAAAGGAATCCTTAGACAATATAGTGCTCCTAGAACTCCTGCTCAAAATGGAGTTGTAGAAAGAAAGAACAGGACACTGATTGAAGCTGCAAGAACCATGCTTGCAGACTCAGGATTACCTTTATCATTCTGGGCTGAGGCAGTAAACACTGCTTGTTATGTATTGAACAGAGTTCACATTGTAAAAAGACATAACAAGACTGCCTATGAAATTCTGTATAAAATAAAGCCTCTCATTTCCTTCTTCAAAGTCTTTGGATGTCCGTGTTTTATCCTAAATACAAAAGACTCTTTGTCCAAATTTGCTGCTAAAGTTGATTCTGGATACTTTGTTGGATATTCTCAGACTTCTAAAGCATATCGAGCTTTCAATCTCAGAACAAAAATAATTGAGGAATCTATTGATGTAAAATTCAATGAATTAGCATCAACCTCATCCTTTCCTTCTACACCTGATGATCTTTTTGATCTTGAAAGCTTCTCATTCATCCCTTCCATCTCCTCTTCTTCTCCTTCATCAGAGTCATGTCAAACTTCTGAAGATCTATCTTCTATTGAGGACGATTCTGTTTCAAAGTTCTTCACTTCTTTTCCATCTCATCAAATAAACTCTCAAGAAGCAAATTCTCAAAACCAAGACGATATACCATCTACTCCTCCATCTCCTGTCTTGGATAATGCATCCATAGATGTTCCTGATCACATTCCAAACTCTCTCACCCCCATCGAAAACTTATCTTATTCCGATGCTGCCTCCTCAAATAACTGTTTGGACATCATTCCTTTCAACAAAAATCATCCTCTAGAACAAATCTTAGGTGATCTAAGTAAAGGAGTTCAAACAAGAAGCCAGATTTCAAACTTTTGTCTTCATGCAGCCTTTCTATCCCAAATTGAGCCGTCTAAATATCAGGAGGCTCTTAAAGACAATAATTGGGTAGAGGCAATGCAAGATGAACTGTTGCAGTTCAAAAGGCAAAATGTTTGGACTCTATGTCCCTTGCCCGATGGAAAATATCCCATCGGAACAAGATGGGTATTCAGAAATAAAACAGATGACAGAGGCATTATAATAAAAAATAAGGCCAGGTTAGTTGTGCAAGGTTACTGTCAAGAGGAAGGTATTGACTATGATGAGACTTTTGCTCCTGTGGCAAGATTGGAAGCCATTAGACTCTTCCTAGCATTTGCCATCTCACATAACATAAAGGTATACCAGATGGACATAAAGAGTGCTTTCCTGTATGGGACAATAAAAGAGGAAGTCTATGTTTGTCAACCACCAGGATTTGATGATGTTCATCATCCTGATTGGGTGTACAAACTAGACAAAGCACTTTATGGCCTAAAACAAGCTCCAAGAGCATGGTATGACACTCTCTCTCAATTCCTTCTTTCTAATAATTTCTCACGGGGAACCATTGATAAGACTTTGTTCATAAAAAGGGTAGATAAGGAACTCTTGTTAGTCCAAATTTATGTTGATGACATCATTTTTGGATCAACAAAACAGTCCATGTGTGAACAATTCTCTAAATTAATGTCTTCTAAGTTTGAAATGAGTGCTTTAAGTGAACTAAAAACATTTTTAGGACTTCAAGTTAAACAAACCCCACACGGGACTTTCATTCATCAATCTAAATATGTAAAAGATCTTCTTAATAAATTTGATATGAATGATTGCAAAATAGTTTCTACTCCCATGGCAACAAGTCCTGGCATATGTTCAGATGACAATGGTGAACCTGTAGATCAAACTCTCTACCGGTGCATGATTGGTTCTCTGATGTATCTTACTGCATCAAGGCCAGACATCATGTATGCAACATGTGTCTGTGCAAGATATCAATCTGCTCCCAAACAATCTCATCTTTCATTTGTGAAGAGGATACTCAGATATCTTAAAGGTACTCCTGTACTAGGTATTTGGTATCCTGCTAATCAAATTTGCAAGCTTGTTGGTTTTACAGATAGTGATTATGCTGGCTGCTCGCTCACCAGAAAATCTACTTCAGGAGGTTGTCAGTTCTTTGCAGGTTGCTTAGTGTCATGGCAAAGCAAGAAGCAAACATCAGTGTCAAATTCAACTGCTGAAGCTGAATACATTGCAGCAGCCCATTGCACTGCCCAAATTCTTTGGTTACAATATCAACTGCTAGATTTTGGAATAACTGAACTAAAAACACCTCTTCTGATAGACAGCGAAGCTGCCAAAAACATAATAAAAAATCCTGTCTATCATTCTAAAACCAAACACATTGAAATAAGGCATCACTTCATTAGAGACTGTTTTGAAAAAGGACTAATAGTTCCAGAACATGTCTCTACAAGTGATCAAATAGCTGACATATTTACCAAGCCCTTAGACTCCTCAACTTTCTCTAAGTTTGTAGCAAAACTGGGCATGATAAATATGAGTTAATAAACATTAAAGGATAATTTTTTTTTAATTATCCAAACAATGGATATTGGATAAACAACTGATAAAGAACTCTTGATTTCTTTCAGTAATTATCTATATACACAGATAGGATCAGTGGCAATATAATCACTGCTTCATATCTATCTGATGTTTAAACTTTCCATTGTTACATTCCTCTCCTTCCGATGTCTTTTCTTCCGAAGATATCCTCTTCTTCTATTTTCTTCTTCCGATAACTTTCATAAGTTTATTTAACTTGTGTCTAAAATAAGATTCTTCCGATTCTGCAATAAAAATCTTGAGCTTTGCATTTGATGTGACAGTTGTCAATCTTTCTGATAGACCCGAGTCTCAATACTGACTCTCACGGCTCAAGAAGATTATTACCGCCATTTTCTTTTAACCAATAATCTTCTCGGATTACTTTCCTTATTTATCATCTTCTTCTCCATAATTCTACTTAAACCCTATTCCTCCTCTGGTTTTTCAAGAAACTCTTATTCCTCTTGAAGACTCTAAGTAATGCTCATGGTTACGGATGATAAATTGTCAGGCATGTCGTCTGGCACGAAGCACTTATGCTTACCTTGTCGCAAGCTTCATGCTTATGATAATGGCGTAACGGCTTCGGACCAGGCTTCATTCCTCACAAAACTTCGTCTGTACTTTTCGGATGTGCATGAACATGTCTTCTTGACCAAATGTGTAAGTCTCAACCTCTCTCTCTCTTATTCTAACTCAGTTTTGTAATTTCATACTTAATCATAAACTTTTTAGGTTAACCTGAAAAACTTGATTATGTAGAAGTCAGTCCTTTTGATCTTTACAGGAAACTATTTCAAATAACATCTGTTTGATAATCTGGTATATCATCCAAAATGTTCATAAGTTCCGGCTATGCCTTCAGTTTGTCTCTTTGATCTTCATAATATTATGACGGACTTGACTAACTGATGTTCAAAATGATGGATGATACTAAAGAAACACCCATCTTTAGTAAACCCACATCCACCCTTCTTCCACACCTAAATTAGGTACTGGCCATAAAATACTTCTCCCAAACCCTCCAAGCCTAATAAACCCAAAAGAATCTGTTCAGGAAGATGAGATCCCTGAACATGATTGTGTTCCCACTGAACACATGGATACATCTGTTTCATCCTCACAGATATATCAAGCATCTCTTCCCATCCTGCTCCTCATTCATCCTCTTCACAAGATGATGTTGTATTCCTAAGGGAACCCTAACTAACCATTGAAATGTCAGTTGACTTTCAGTTGGTCGTCCTTTCTCCCAGGGACAACTCTGTTTCTAAAAGCCCCCCCCACTATCCATCAACACTTCTCTACCCTATAAAAGAGGATGAGATCCGGTCGTCAAGTCCATCTTGACCTCCTGATCATATATCAGGAGCATCCATTTCATATGCAAATCCAATGGCTTTTCATTTGAATGGATTAGGCAATAAGACTCCTGGTATGGCAACAGCCAATGAAGTTTTTCTTAAAACTAAGGCTAGGAAATCCCCAGAACCAAGAAAAAGGGGTTTATGACATCTCTGAGATGGACTCAGGTCATAATAAAACTGACTCTCTAGTCAAGTTTTTCAAAAGCATGGTGTTCATCGTTGTGAACAAACTTATTGTTGGAAAATAAGGACTGACGAAGCAAAACCACCTTTCAAATAATCTTTGTAATAAATGTTGCAGGACACTAGCTTCCGAAGACAAGTCTTCAGAAGAACCTTCGGAAGAGACAAATAAAAGCCAATTGCTTCCGAAGACAAATAAAAGACACTAGCTTCCGAAGACAAGTCTTCAGAAGAACCTTCGGAAGACATAAATAAAAGACAACTGCTTCCGAAGACAAACAAAAGAAAAATGCTTCCGAAGACAATACTTCAGAAGTTGCTTCGGAAGACTCTATCTGAAGACAAACCTCAGAAGACACTATCGGAAGAGAACACTTGCTTCCGAAGAATAAAAGTCATTTACTTCGGAAGACTTCCAAAGACATCTGCCTCGGAAGAAAAACAATATTTCAGAAGACATATGATTCTTCTGTTGAAAGAATAAATGTAACCTGCTTTTGGATAACTGTCTACATTAGATAGTTTTCTATAAAGAGCTTCTGAAAGAATAATGTATTAGCATCAGTACAAAAGTCTGAACTAAGATCTTTAAAGATCCTATGTTGACTTTACGCTTGTACTATTCTGATGCTACAGTGTCTGTAATAGTGTCATCAGTTTTATCTGTTTGTCTTCTTCTTGTATTTGTCCTGAAACATTAAATGTCGGGGCTATTTATACCCCAACATCTACTGAATAATTACAACAACACTTTTCTGAATCTTCTTTGTGTTGCCCTACTGTTTTCTCTTCTTTTCTAATTTATGAAAACTAAACACTAAAATAACTAAAGAGCAAAACTCAAGAGGGAGCAAAACACCAAAAGCTTTGTCTAAGCTCTTGATCCTGGTTAAGTTAGTCTCTCCTCAGCTCACCGGTTTTCTACACTTGTACATACATCAGGTTACATATTCATTTAGCGTTAGTACTGGGTGATCACAACAAGGGAAAGCGGACACAATTGGGCAGACCGAGTTCTGCAGTTAGCTTTTAAATTGGTTTTATAAGCCAACTGCATGATTTGGTTACGAATGGTCTTATCAATGATGCTGACAAATTTTCTAACCCCAAACGTAGTTTGGGACTTGATTATATGTTGGTTCTCTAGCAAACAGTCTGATGACTGTTTGGACACGTTTTACATACTTGATGTTAGTTTGGGTTGCAACCATCCATGTCTTTTAAATCATTGTTTATTCATATGCCTTACAATGCAAATTCATATTGACAATTGTTAAACCTATTGTTCTCACCAACTACTTTTGTAGTTGACAGTTACTTTTCACGTGTTTCAGGTAATCAGATTTAAGACATTCTAAGGGACAACTAAGGAGACCGTTTAAGATAGAACAAGATGAAGAAACAAGCTAGGATGGATTAGAAACACACTAAATCTTGATTGTTTAATTGTCTTGTTTGAAGTCTTATTTTGTAAACTATATTTTTGGGTCTGTAGTTGTCATTCTTTTGATAGATAGATAGAATGTCTGTAACTAAACAATCGTCTAAACATTTTGAAATCTAGTAATGCATTGTGGTTGTTCTTATTCAATGCTTGTGCATGATTCAACCATTGGTCGTCACCGCGCCGTGGATTCCGCACGCGGTGCAGGGTGTGTGACAGGTTGGTATCAGAGCCAAGGTTGTAAAGAACTGGGAAAAACCCAATAATTGATGACCTAGACTAACCTAAGCTACCCCATAGGACTAAGTGCTATAGGCTTGAGGATACTTAGGATTTAAGTAAACTTAAGTGAGCATTAAGTCTACATCAAGCTTGAAAGATCTTAGGGATACACTTCTAAGATAAAGTATCGAGTCAAGAAATTTGAATCAGGATTCTATAATTTTAGAAACCTAATTAAATTTCTAAATACATATTCATTAAAGGATTTCAGAGGCAAGGATCTGTATTCTTAGTATCCTTGATCTGAAATTCTCAATCAGAGTTCATTACAAAATTTTAGAGGCAAAGATCTGTATTCTTAGTATCTTTGATCTGAAAATCTAATCGTGATATTATTATCATGAATTCATTTCATTAGGACTTCATAACTTAGAATCTGTGTAACAGTATTCTTTAGTCGAAGTTCACACAAGGAGATCATTATACTCAGTACTGTAAGTATTAAGAACCTAGGTTAATTAACCTATGACACATATATTAAAACCTAAGGTCCTGATTTTTAGTAAATCAAGAATCTAGGTTTTGACAATCATAATCATATTCATAGTTCAAGAAACAATCATGAATCAATCATAATCAATCAAGAGTTGGAATTCTAGCTTCAAATACCAATAGCGGCCAAGCTCTGGCATACTGAAGTGGTGGTGGGATGTCGGCTGGGCAGGCAGTTTGCTTGACCCTACGTAAGCCCTATATATAACCTATCTTCAGTATGACCGAGGGAATTCGGCATTTGTATTTGAAGTGAAGATTCGGGAGCAACTGGAATCATTGAACATTAGTCAAACACATGAGATACAATCATTTGAGATACAACCATGGTGTGAAACAATCATTGTGTTAATCAACCATTGATGAAACAACCATTGTGTGGAAATCAATCAAGTTGTGAACATTCATTAAATGTAAACCTTAAGTGAAATTCTTAAGTGATTACATGTTTAGTACTTACTAACATAGGTTAACAAGAAAAATGTAGAGCACGCAGATGATTTAGTTCTACATGTTAACAATTGTTAGTAGGTGCACACATAATTCAATCATAATTCAATCATAATTCAATCATAGATTCAATCATAGTTCGGAGATCAAAGAACATGGGATTCTTAATCACTGAAACATACATGGAAATCAATACAATCATATTACCAAATGCTAGCAAGGGCATGATCGTGGTATATCGAAGCGGTGGTGGGCTGGCGACTGGGATGGCAGTTTGCTTAACCCTTTTGTATGCCCTATTTATAAGCTATTTTCGGTATACTGGGAAAGTGTCAGTGTGTAGGTTTGGTGGAGTGAAATCATGAGACATCATAAACAATCACATGAGAAGTATGCTAATAAGTTGATTGCTTATACGTGTATTTGCTCATGTTACAATTGAATGATAATATTAGTAGTATGGATATATTACTAACTTTATCATGTTAATTCAATTGTATCCTTTCTCATTACTGAACCACTTGTGGCTTCTATTCGTAGAATGCCTCCTCGACGTGACCCTAACGGAGGGGGTTCAACAAGTGGCAACGATGATGAGATTAACAAAATTGCCCGGGCCATTGCTGTGCATATGAAGGATGTTATTCTGAGTATGGTCACTGATATCACCCAGAACCTTCGGGGAAGTACCAGTGATTCAGCACACAATTCAAATGCCAACAACGCCGGAACTGCTACTTTCACTTTCAAGCAGTTCAATGATGATAAGCCACCTAAGTATGCTGGTACTGAGGGAGCTACCAGTCTACTACAATGGCTGGAGAGAATGAGGATATCCTAGACTTCACAGGATGTCCTGAAAATCTGAAGGTCAAGATGGCCTCAAGCGCTTTTCACAAAGGCGCACTCACTTGATGGAATTCTGAGAAGAACACCAGAGGACGAGAGGTTGCATTGGCTTTATCATGGGAGGATTTCAAGAAGTTACTTGTGGAACAGTTCTGTCCACGCCATGAACTGAAAAAGCTCGAAGTGGAAATGTGGAATTTAGTCCAGGATAGTGGCGAGAATGCGAAATATACAACCCGTTTCCATGAGTTGTGTATTCCGGTACCACATCTGGTTACTCCTCTATCCCGCATGATAGAGAAGTACATTGAGGGATTACCCCTAGTCATCAGGGGAACTGTTATGGGGAGTAGCCCTACTACTCTAGAGGCAGCAATTCATCTTGGTGCCACTCTTACTGAAGAATATGTCAAAGCGGGTGTGCTCACTCGAAAGGGGTATAAGAGGGCACAGGTTGAAGAAGGCATGAAGTCTGAACAGCATCAACCAAAAAAGAAGAAACATAAGCAAAAGACGATCAAGAACTATGTAGCCTCGACTGCAGCTACACCCGTACAAGCCACTCCTGTTACTGCTATGCCACAACCTGCAACGGCCAGAAAGCCTTATACTGGTCTGTTTCCACTTTGCACCAAATGCCAATACCATCATCTACCCGCTATTCCATGCAGAAAATGTCTCAAGTGTGGACGAATGGGACACTTGGCTGAAACATGTCAATCTGCTCAACTAGCTGCTGCTACAATTACCACCGCAAATCCTACTACTACTGGTGGAAGGGCTTGTTACAACTGTGGAGCAGGAGACTTTAGAAACCGATGCCCAAAACTCAATCCAGCTGCTACAAATGCCACTGCTCGTGCTTTTGTCATCGGAACTTCTGAAGCACGCGAGGACCCGGCAATCATCACGGGTACATTTCTCATTAATGATCATTACGTTTCTATCATATTTGACACTGGTGCTGATAAAAGTTTTGTCTCTGCTAATACTGCTCCCCTGTTTAATAAACAACCATCTATACTTGATGCTCCTTACACCGTAGAAGTAGCGAATGGTAAAACAATATTCGTGAACTTGATAATTCGCGATTGTGAATTGAGATTGAATGATCATCTTTTCCTTATCGATCTCATTCCTATGACACTCGGAAGCTTCGAAGTTGTAGTAGGAATGGATTGGTTATCCAAAAACCATGCCTCGGAGAAACTTATCCGACTTCCCTTACCGTCCGGCGAAATGATGCAAGTTTACGGTGAGGAACTCTGCCGCGGACTGAAGATTGTGTCGTGTATCAAGGCTAGGAAGTACCTGAAGAAGAAATACTTTGCGTTCCTGGCTCATGTGGTAGAGAAGAAACCTGAGAAGAAAGCGGTTGGAGACGTTCCGGTCAGCAGAGATTATCCGGACGTATTCCTAGAAGACTTGCCTGGATTACCACCTATCAGACAAGTGGAGTTTAGAATCGATCTCGTCCCTGGAGCAAACCCAGTGGCAAAGTCACCGTATCGATTAGCACCATCTGAGATGCAGGAGCTGTCTAGTCAACTTGAATAACTTCTAGACAAAGGTTTCATAAGACCGAGTTACTCTCCTTGGGGAGCTCCGGTTTTCTTTGTCAAGAAGAAAGATGGTTCATTTCGTATGTGCATCGATTATCGTGATGTAAACAAGTTGACATTTAAGAACATATATCCTCTACCTAGGATCGATGATCTGTTTGATCAATTACAGGGAGCGGCTTGCTTTTCTAAAATTGATTTACGATCCGGGTATCATCAGTTATGAGTAAATGATGAGGATATACCAAAGACTGCGTTTAGGACCCGATATGGACACTACGAGTTCGTGGTTATGCCATTTGGACTGACCAATGCACCGGCAGTGTTCATGGACTTGATGAATCGAGTCTGCAGGCCATACTTAGATCAGTTTGTTATCGTCTTCATTGATGATATACTGATTTATTCAAAGACAGAGCAAGAACATGAAAATCATTTGAAGAAAGTCTTAGAGCTACTAAGAGCTGAACAACTTTATGCTAAATTCTCAAAGTGTGAATTTTGGCTAAAAGAAGTTCACTTCTTAGGGCATGTCATTAAAAGGGATGGGATACACGTAGATCCAGCGAAGATTGAAGCAATTAAGAACTGGACTACCCCTTCTACTCCAACAGAGATTCGTTCATTTCTGGGTCTGGCAGGTTACTACAGAAGGTTCATCGCGAACTTTTCAAAGATCGCCTTGCCACTTACCACTCTAACCCAGAAAAGTCAAGCGTTCATATGGGGACAGAAACAAGAAGATGCATTCCAACTTCTTAAACAGAAGTTATGCAACTCCCCTATCCTTAGTCTCCCAGAAGGCAGTGATGATTTTATTGTCTACTGCGATGCTTCAAACCTTGGTCTCGGTTGTGTGCTTATGCAGCGGGCCAAGGTGATTGCATATGCTTCAAGACATCTTAAGGTTCACGAGAAGAATTATACTACTCATGACCTTGAGTTAGGGGCTATGGTCTTTGCATTGAAGATTTGGAGGCACTACCTTTATGGTACTAAATGTGTCATCTATACATAGCACAAGAGCCTACAACACATCCTTAATCAGAAAGAACTCAACTTGAGACAACGACATTGGGTTGAACTTCTAACTGATTATGACTGTGAGATTCGTTATCACCTAGGTAAAGCCAATGTGGTGGCGGATGCTCTTAGTCGTAAAGAACCAGTCAAACCAATTTGTGTAAGAGCCATGGAGATTAACACACAGCCAAACTTGAAGGACTTGATTCGTATTGCACAACAACAAGTGGTGACAGACAATCAGCTAAAAATAGACTTAGATTGCGGAATTGAGAAGAAACTAGAACCTCGATCTGGCGGTGTGTTATATCTCAACGGCCGCATCTGGATTCCAAAGTCAGAAGAATTGCGCACGCTCATCTGTGATGAAGCTCATAAGTCGCGATACTCAGTTCATCCTAGAGCAGATAAGATGTACCAAGATTTGCGGGCATCTTACTGGTGGTGGGGAATGAAGAAAAACATAGCACTGTACGTGGGGAAATGTCTTACATGTTCCAAAGTCAAAGCAGAACATCAAAAGCCTTCGGGACTTCTGCAGCAACCTGAAATTCCTCAATGGAAATAGGAACAAATTTCCATGGATTTCATAACCAAGTTGCCAAGAACTCCGCGAGGATTCGATTCGATTTGGGTGATCGTTGATCGACTCATCAAATCTGCTCATTTTCTCCCGATCCGAGGGGATTACAAAATGGAGAAGTTAGCTACCTTGTACATCAACGAAAGCATTGCGCGTCATGGTACTCCAACATCAATCATTTATGATCGTGATAGTCGTTTCACTTCTCGCTTTTGGAAATCATTGCAAGAGGCTTTGGGAACCCGTGTTAATCTTAGCACATCGTATCATCCCCAAACCGACGGTCAAAGCGAAAGGACTATCCAAACACTCGAGGACATGTTTCGTTCTTGTGTGATCGATTTTGTAGGGAGTTGGGACACTCATCTTCCACTTATCGAGTTTTCATACAACAATAGCTATCATACAAGCATTCAATGTGCACCATTCGAAGCTTTATATGGTAGGAAGTGCCGATCACTGGTCTGTTGGACCGAGGTTGGTGACTCACAGGTCGAAGGGCCTGAACTCATTCAAGAAACAACCGACAAAATCACAATCATTCAATCAAGGCTTAAGGCCGCAAGGGATAGACAAAAGAGCTATGCGGATCGACGTCGGAAACCGCTTGAGTTTCAAGTCGGTGACCGAGTTTTACTCAAAGTTTCTCCCTGGAAAGGCTTTGTCCGATTCGGGAAGAAAGGGAAACTTGCACCAAGGTATGTTGGACCTTTTGAGATCCTGGAAAGGATTGGTCCCGTAGCCTACAAACTCAAACTTCCGGTGGAGCTAAGCAATGTTCACAATACATTTCATGTATCGAATCTTAAGAAATGCTTGGCAGATCATGATGTTCAGATTCCACTGGAAGACATTCAGATTCAAAACAACATGCAATTCATAGAACGTCCGGTAGAAATCATGGATCATGGAGAAACGAAACTTAAACGTAGCCGTATTCCGATCGTAAAGGTATGATGGGAGGGCAAACGTGGTGCTGAGTTCACCTGGGAACGTGAAGACCAGATGAAGCTTAAGTACCCTCATCTTTTTACAGTACCTTCGGCTAGTTAATTTCGGGACGAAATTCCCTTAACTAGGGGAGACTATAACATCTGTGCATATAGTCATAGCATTCATAGATAGTGTTAGTGCAATGTGTATTACATTTAGTATGTCAATGTGATTCAAGTGTTCGTATATGTGTTTGTGTGTTATAGGAATTCTTTATTAGGAACAAGTATGTATTATTTATTTACAGTCGATTACGCTAGGCAAGAACAGTATCGTATTATATCGAAACAGTGGTGGGACGGCGTTAGATAAGGCAGGTAGCTGGACTCTGGGGTATGCCCTATACATATACTGCGTTCGGTGTAATGGGATAGTGTTAGTGCGTAGTGTTTAGACGAATAGTATGACAAACAAATTAATTAAACAAAAAATCGTAATACGTAAGCGAGACTGAGTATAATTATGGGTGACGATCCATAACGATACGAATGTTGAACTTATAATTATGATTAAACGACAATAAATAAATAATACGATCGAGAAACATAAGCGATTGCGGGTATACACGTAATTGTATTTGTTTAACGATCTGGCAACGCACGAAGAGTAAAAATAAGTGAAATAAATTATTTTACATTTTTACAATTTTGAAACTCATCAAAATGATGAGAATAACAATTCTTTTATTTTAAAACCGCGTAAAATACGCGTTACGCGACGAAAACACGAACCGAGCCACCGGAATGAACCCGAATACCACTCGGGCTATAAAAGACTTGAAGAAGGCTATTTCCCTCATTTATTCCAGCCCAAACCGTCTCTCTCTCTAGATTTTCGTCTCCTACCTCTCACTAGAAAAATTTAACCTTCAAACGATCGTAACTCGCTCGTATCTCAACGGATTTAGGTGTTCTTGGTGTCCACGCGTAGCTCTCAACATCCACTACAAGGGGGAACCATAGATCTGAAGTTTTATCCACGGAATCTCAAGGTATTGACGCTTGAAAATTCTGAAAATAGGGTTTTTGGTGTTGTGTTGTTCGAATCCGTTATCTAGCCGTTTTCTCTCGCCTCCCTCTATGAAACCAATACTCACGAGGGTCTAACTGAGTAGGATGACACCATTTCAATGGTTGAATCGAGGGTTGAGCAAGATGATGGTCGAGTACACGCAGGTTCGTGGAGCAACTGCATTCGGCCGAACCTATTAGGGTTGGCGAACCTGTGAGGACTAAACTAATCAGTCGAACCCTATAGGGCCGAACCATAGGGAGCCAGCCGAACCTTTGCATGGGTGGCGAACCCACAAGGTTCCACGAACCCTAGCGTCCACGAACCAATTCTGCTCGAGCCGAACCTTCTCATGATGAACGAACATACTCACGAACCTTATCACAGATCCACGAACCCATGAACTCGCGAACCATGAGCAGGGACGAACCCAAGGGTGGCGAACCCTTCGGCCGAAGATTTCCATGCAACGAACCTTGCAGCTTGGCTGCCGAACCTAATTGCTCACCGAACCTTTGTGTTGATGATCATTCGGGACGAACCTTCCAACCAGCATCATCAATGGCCGAACCCTATGAAAGTCCCGAACCTTTACACTCCAAGCGAACCCTCATCAACCTCCAGCCGAACCCTTCCTTGGGAACGAACCCTGACCATCAAAACCTGTCCGAACCTAACCCATAGAACCTAAAAGGTTCGCTGCCCTGGGTGGCCGGAGTTGAGTTAGGTGGCTACCATTTGTGTAGTCTGAACAAAAATATACAACCATTCATTTGTATCGGCCCAACAACAAAACCACTCGCCCAAATTCGAATACACGCAGCCCACGTGATTTGGTTAAGCCCAATAGGATTCTCGGCCCAATCTTGGCCTTTTAACTCAGTAATTGTGAAAGGCTCTTATTCAGGTTAGGTTTAACTTAACATAATCATGAAATCAAGTCACAATCACAAAGACATAAAACAATTTGAACATTTCTTCAAAATACATGTTAAACAATGTTTATCAAATTCACAAACACATGTTACTTTATGCAAAACAAGTTTGTGCGCAAAAGAACATGACACATTCGTTTCATTTATCAATTATCAAACAAGTGACTCAATCATGATATTCCAATTCACAACACTCTTAAACATGAGAACAAGTTATTCAAAAGGCAAATCAAGTTCAAGTTAACACAAGTCTATCAATGAATCAAAGTTTATACAATCACAAATCTTATATCTTATGTATGATTACAATGATATAGGAACCAGTTAGAAGTCCTATTTGCTACTTGCTATTTGTTATAGTTCAGAGTCTACTGCAGACAGGTGAGAACTTTAGCCCCTCTTTTACTGTTTTTCAACTGTTTTGGGGTGAAACACGTGATCAAACTCTCTTTATGCTATTGTTCAACCGTTACAAGTTCACTTTAGAAATCCTAGGGATTTCTCAACTATTTTCAAAGAATTTATCGACTGTTTATAATGTTTTATCAACGGTTAAAATTGTTGTCATTAAAAAGGTTTTATAAAGGTTCTTTAAATTGTTTTATATCAGCTTTACACTAATGGTTTTATAAATGCTATACACTTTTAACTAATGAGATTTATAAACTCTTTTACTATAAAATTGTGTTTTTGATAAAAATGATATGTTATAAACCTTGTTATTACACAAGGACATTATCTTTGGTATTTAATCAAGGGTTTCGATACAAGGATTTCAACCAATGGTTTTCATAGTGGTATTCAAACAAAGGATTTCAATTCAAGGTATTGAAACACGTTATTTCAATCATTGGTATTCATGGGAAGTTTTCAAATCATTGAAATCAAATAAGGCATTCAATCAAAGGGTTTCAACTCAAGTTTTTCAAAAGCATGGTGTTCATCGTTGTGAACAAACTTATACATACATCAGGTTACATATTCATTTAGCGTTAGTACTAGGTGATCACAACAAGGGAAAGCGGACACAATTGGGCAGACCGAGTTCTGCTGCTAGCTTTTAAATTGGTTTTATAAGCCAACTGCATGATTTGGTTACGAATGGTCTTATCAATGATGCTGAAAAATTTTCTAACCCCAAACGTAGTTTGGGACTTGATTATATGTTGGTTCTCTAGCAAACAGTCTGATGACTGTTTGGACACGTTTTACATACTTGATGTTAGTTTGGGTTGCAACCATCCATGTCTTTTAAATCATTGTTTATTCATATGCCTTACAATGCAAATTCATATTTACAATTGTTAAACCTATTGTTCTCACCAACTACTTTTGTAGTTGACAGTTACTTTTCACGTGTTTCAGGTAATCAGATTTAAGACATTCTAAGGGACAACTAAGGAGACCGTTTAAGATAGAACAAGATGAAGAAACAAGCTAGGATGGATTAGAAACACACTAAATCCTGATTGTTTAATTGTCTTGTTTGAAGTCTTATTTTGTAAACTATGTTTTGGGTCTTTAGTTGTCATTCTTTTGATAGATAGATAGAATGTCTGTAACTAAACAATGGTCAAAACATTTTGAAATCTAGTAATGCATTGTGGTTGTTCTTATTCAATGCTTGTGCATGATTCAACCATTGATCGTCACCGCGCCGTGGATTCCCACGCAGCACATGGGGTGTGACATTTGGTGGTTCCACTTTAGCCTTACCCTTCCCTTTTCCCTTTGAGTACCCTTTACCTTTGGCAACATTTGCCTTAGGTTCAGGATGTTGCCTTTTCTTGTTAACCCCTTCATTGATATTGAGAACGGGTAAAACCATTTTACCCATTGTAGCCTCGGCAGTTTTGAGCATTGAGTGAAGTTCACCAACGCTCTTGTCCCGTCCGTTCATGTTATAGTTCGTGACAAAGTTGTCAAACCGGTACTTCCATCTAAGACAATTGTCAGCACCTCTGGCTATCCACCATTGTGAAGTCATAATTAATTCAAATTTTAAGATGTTCACCCACTGATACTTTCATCTAAGACAATTACTAGCACCTCTAGCTATCCACCATTGTGGAGTCATAATTATATCAATCAAATTGCTATGATGTCACCCACTGGTACTTCCATCATAGAGTTCCCACACTTTCATTCACCAAGGTATTGGATTTATCATTGGTTGTTGAACTTTTATTATTCAACGTTCCCATATCACCAATACCATATTTATCATACAATTTATTCAACAACAAAATTCAATGTTTATTATGTGATGTTATAGTTGTGGGATTACTTACCTTGATCAGATAAGAGATTAGCAGCTGCAGGCTCTTTTCCTGCTCTATGACTAATTGTTTGATTTCCACTACCACCACCTAGTTGCAAAATACATATACAACTAGTTTCAACACATATAGCACATACAATCAAGTTCAACACATTTGACTAATTTGACTTTCTTAAAGTCAATCTATCACATAATTGACTCTATCTTACTACGTTTAGTAAGTTTTAGTCAATTATCACATTTAATCATGTTTCATGCCTCTCTTAGGCATTTCATCAAATAATTGATGTTCAATTATATTAGTCACGATCTTTAATCACTTTATTATTCAATTTTTATTTAAGATCATAACTTGTTAATAATTTTTTTAACATCAATTCATCATAATCATCATTTAACCCATGGATCATAATCCATAATTCATTTCAAAACCACAATCTATCCATCCTACTAGTTATCATACCATGATATGGGTTTTATATCATCCGGACATTATCCCGGCTTCAAAACGAAGATTTCACCATCAAAACAGCTAGTTCTTCGTTTCTAACAATCCCTAGTTATCAACTAGGCAATAATCAGTACCCATAATCATAGTATTATAATCAAAACTAGATTTAATTCACAAAATATTAAACTAGTAGGATAAAACGAATCGTTACCCAATCGAACGGATATTAAATCGCTAAACAACGATCAGATGTTGCGGATACGTTCCCTGGTACGATCCGTAGGCTTAAGCGGCTTCAAAATCAAGATTTGCAGCTCAAAATTTCGTTTGTGGGTGTTGAACTTCGAAAGAGAAGATTTAAAACCTTCTGGAACTGAAATCTGATCTTAAAACCAAGTTTTGACGACTAAACATGCCAGGCACATCGCCCCGCCCGGAAGTTTGGCCCGGGGCGTACCGCCCCACGCCTGTTTCGTCTAATTTTGATCTTATCTTGTTTTCGCGATTCCGGACAATCCGTTACTCCGTTTCGCACACGGTTTTCGCCCACGTTCACCATTTTTCGCATACTATCAACCTATAATAATAACAATCATCAAATCAACATGGATTTCTAGAACAATCACATGTGCTCTTGCCATTGATGACGTAATTCACATATTTTCAAATTACAAAAATCACAATCGTTATTTTAACGATTATTTACAATACATTCATTATTAAAAACCGGTTGTTACAAATCTCCCCTCCTTACAAAGGTTTCGTCCCCGAAACCGATTAAACCTCAAAAAGGAAAGGATAATACTTTCTCATTTCATTTTCTGACTCCCAGGTAGCTTCAGAACCGGTTCTATTTTTCCATTGAACCTTCACCTGGCTCAATGATTTATTTCTAAGTTGCTGAACCTTTCGGTCAAGTATTGCCACTGCCTTTCTACATAATTTAATCTATCATCAATTTCTATATCCTCCAGTGGTACGTACGCAGATTCGTCTGCTAAACATTTTCGTAAGTAAGAAACGTGGAACGTGTTATGTATTCCACTTAACTCGTCAGGTAGCTCCAGGCGATAAGCAACTTCACCAACACGAGCTATGATTTTAAATGGTCCAATAATGCGTGGACTTAACTTTCCTCGCTTACGAAAACGTATAACACCTTTCCACGGTGAGGCTTTTAACAACACAAAATCTCCCACCTGGAATTCAATGGGCCTTCTACGCTTATTAGCGTATGATTTCTGACGGTCTTGAGCCGCCATCAGATGGGCACGAATTTGATCTATCCGTTCATTGGTAGCTTTAACTACATTTTTGTGTGCGAGTTCACGCTGCCCAATTTCTCCCCAACAAACGGGAGTTCGACATTTCCTCCCATAGAGCATCTCATAAGGAGGCATTCCAATGCTGGAATGATAACTATTATTATACGAGAACTTTGCCAAAGGTAGGTAATCATCCCAACTACCCCCAAAGTCAATAATGCACGCTCGTAACATATCCTCCAGGGTCTGAATGGTTCTTTCACTTTGTCCATCAGTCTAAGGATGATACACAGTGCTTAACAACAATTTTGTCCCTAATTCTTCCTGAAAATTTCTCCAAAATCGAGAAGTAAATCGAGTATCCCGATCAGAGATAATAGTTACAGGCACACCAAGACGAGACACAACTTCTCGTACATATAACTCTGCCATTTTATCAGAAGAATAGGTTTCACGAATTGGCAAGAAATGAGCACTCTTAGTTAACCTATCTACAATGACCCAAATCGTATCAAATCCCTTCCTTGTCTTAGGAAGTTTAGTAATTAGGTCCATTGTGATATGTTCCCATTTCCACATTGAGATCTCCAATGGTTGCAACTTACCATAAGGTTTCTGGTGCTCTGCTTTTACCTGCGTACAGGTCAAACACTTCGCCACATGTTTAACAATATCTCGTTTCATACCTGGCCACATGTTAAACACTCAAAGGTCCAGGATGAATTGAGTACTTTGACTTGTGCGCTTCTTTCAACAATGCAAACTTAAGTGGACAAGTGGGAGGCATCCACACTCGACCCCACCTAGTATTTAAACCACGACTATCTTCATCAAGATTATGAGCTTGCCCTTTAATCCTGTCACGTTTCCAATTTTCTTCCTTTAAAGCTTCAATCTGGGCATCCTTGATCTGCTCAATTAGCCCTGAAGTAATCACAAGATGCATAGCTTTCACCTTGATTGGTTCACACTCTTCTTTTCTACTCACGGCATCCGCCACCACATTCGCTTTACCAGGATGATAAAGGATTTCACAATCATAGTCCTTGAGTAATTCCAGCCATGGTCTTTGCCTCATATTTAATTCTTTCTGAGTGAAGAAATATTTCAAGCTCTTATGATCAGTGTAAATAGTACACTTTACTCCGTACAAGCAATGCCTCTAGATTTTTAAGGCAAATACGACTGCTGCAAGTTCTAAATCATGAATAGGATAATTAATTTCATGGGTTTTTAGTTGTCTTGAGGCGTAAGCAATCACCTTGCCTCGTTTCATAAGAACACAACCCAGACAAAGATAAGAAGCATCAGAATATACCACAAAATCATCAGGGCCATCTGGTAACGTTAATACCGGTTCCTGAGTTAATTTTGACTTTAACTCTTGAAATGCTTTCTCTTGGTCATCACCCCACACAAATTTAACATCTTTTCTTGTAAGTTTGGTTAAAGAAGAAGCAATCTTGGCAAAGTCTTGAATAAATCTACGATAATAACCGGCTAAGCCAAGAAAACTTCTGACATCAGTTGGACTTTTGGGTGGACTCCAATTGGTTACCGCTTGAATTTTAGAGGGATCAACAAGAATGCCATCTGCATTTATCACATGCCCAAGAAATTAGACTTCATGCAACCAAAAGGTGCATTTAGAAAATTTAGCATATAACTTCTCTCTACGGAGAGTTTCAAGTACATCCCGTAAGTGACAAGCATGATCACCTTCATTTTTGGAATACACTAGAATATCATCAATAAAAACGATAACAGATCGATCCAACATGGGATGACACGCCCGATTCATCAATTCCATGAATGCAACCGGTGCATTAGTCAGCCCAAAAGACATGACAAGAAATTCGTAATGACCGTATCGGGTTCGAAATGCTTTTTTAGGAATATCTTCTTCCCTAACTTTAATTTGATGGTAACCCGACCGAAGGTCAATTTTAGAGAACCAAGAAGCCCCTTGTAACTGATCAAAAAGATCATCGATCCGAGGCAATGGATATTTGTTTTTCACCGTCACTTTATTAAGCTCTCGATAATCAATACACATACGAAAACTTCCGTCCTTTTTTTTAACAAAAAGAACAGGAGCGCCCCAAGGCGAGATGCTTGGGCGGATAAAACCTTTATCGAGAAGGTCCTGCAATTGAGTCATCAACTCATGCAATTCAGACGGTGCTAAACGATAAGGAGCTTTTGCTATAGGCTTGGCCCCTGGAATGAGATCAATTCTAAACTCAACATCTCTATCAGAGGGGATTCCCGGTAAATCATCTGGAAAGACATCAGGAAAAATCCCTAACAATCGGGACATCCTCTAAGTTCTTTACTGTCTTCTTAGCATTAATGAAATAAGCTAAGAAGGATTGGCCCCCGTGATTCATATACTTCATGGCTTTGACCAAAGAACACAAAACAACCCTCCACGCTTTTCTCCTTGGATGGACAATTCATACCCACTTGGGGTTATCAATTGTATAACTTTGCGGTTGCAAAGAATATTGGCTTTATAAGAAGATAGCCAATCCATTCCAAACAACATCAAACCCCCAATACCATGGGTATTAAATCAACAACATAATCCTCGTTATTGATCGTAAGTTTACAATTTCAATAAATATCAAACCCAAGAAAACTATTAGAATCAGCAACCTCTACTTCTAATGGTACAGGCAACTTTTCTAAGACAAAAGATGGATGATGCACAAATTTTATAGATACAAAAGATCGATTGGCTCCAGAATCAAATAACACATAAGCAGGTATTGAATTAACAGAGAAAGTACATGTCACTACATCAGACGTGACTTTAGCCTCCTCTGCAGAAATCTGGAAAGCTCTCCCTTTTGGTTTGGGCGCTTCCGGTTTCTTTCCAGAGTCTTGAGATTTAAACGATCGGCCATCATCATTACTTGGTGCCCCCCTCTTAAGTTCAGGGCACTCACTCCTCCTATGCCCTGGCTTATAACAATTGTAACACAGACTAGGAGGACTCAAGCACTGGGTTGCCAAATGTCCCGGCTTCCCACATTTGTAACACACAACAGGCCTAGCACAACATTCCCCCGCGTGCATCTTCCCACAATTGGGACAAGGTTTAGTAAAAACAGGCTTTTTAAACGATTTGGCAAACTTTGCCTTCTTAGACGAACCTGTTTCTATTTCCGCCTTTCGTTTATCTCCCCGATCTTCTTGTCGTTTAAATTCGAATTCCCGTTCCTGGGCACAATTGATCAACTCATTAAGTGTCTCACACTTAGAAGGCGTGATAAATTCCCGGTACTTCGTGTTCAACATAGTATGATACCGGTTTATCCACGTCCTTTCAGTTTGAAGAAGATCTGGACAAAATTTAGCTTTATCGAAGAAAATGGCAGTGATGGTATCAACACTTTCATCTTTCTGCTGTAGATGCAGAAACTCCTCTGTAATACGATCAATAGCGGCTCGAGGACAAAACCGCTTCAAGAAAAGTTCTTTAAACTGGGCCCACGTCAGCCCTTTTATTCCATCTCTGCCTTTTTCCTTTCTCAAAAACTCCCACCAATCTTTGGCACGATCTTTTAACTGATTGCCAGCAAACATGACCTCATCAGTCGGGTCACAATGACTAGTTTCAAACGTACTTTCAATATCAGATATCCAACGCTCGCTAATCAAGGGATCTACCTCCCCTTTAAACTCAGTTGGCTTACAAGCCATAAATTCTTTAAAAGTAGTGTTCTTGGAAGATTGTTTCATTTCCGCTCTGGCTTCAAAATCAGCCAATTCTTGATGAAGGAACTCTTTTAAGGAAGAGTTAATTTCTTTAATATATGTGGGAAAAGCAGCTTCAAAAGCCTTTGCCACCTCTTCTTTTACCATTATTTGAGTTTCAGTGAGTTCCACCTTCTCACTGCTATTCACACCAGAGGTATGTTCGTCAGCCATTCGTGGCTGAAATCATATAATTAGACAGTCAGTCTTATATATCCACAATACTCAATTAATTTATACTTTATACAGTATAACATCACCTTACCTAATGTTCAAAATCATGATACAATCTGACTTAATTAAGGAAACGTTTATGTCGTAAACATCTTATTATACTGGCCAGGCATAATAACATGTTTATCACACACTCGTGCCCTTAACTTCATCATTTCATTTCATAATTGAGAAGTTCGGTTCACACAATTTATACACACAACAATGTGTACATATACAATTCCATACACAATTACTGACCTCATACCTCCGGCTTAATGATCGAGGCTTGAATCGAACGTTTCATCATATATCAAGAGCATAAGATTTGAGTTCAAGTGTGTTTCTAACACTCGAATCACTCAAACCATTGCTCTGATACCAGCTTTGTAACCCCCGGTTACTATTCAACAATTTTCCGTAATATCAGAGTTGGTCCCAGCAAATTTTTCATTTTCAAAACCTCGTTTGACCTTCTTTATTTAATAATATTAAACAAAGTTTAACGCAAACATAAACGTGTCACACATTTTACAATACTTATTTACATAAGTAAGTTTAAACCCAAAATTTCAAACGTTTGCAACAAGGTTTGTTCGTTCGATTCACGATCTGCCTCGATCCTTACAGCCAGGTCCATCATGTTTGACCTACAAACATCACACAATATTTCACATTAGTTCATAAGAACTAAGTAAAATCCAATGGTTTCGCACAACAAAATGTAAAAATACATTTTTCACAATCAAAATTCAAACTGAGTCATTTCTATTCGAATTGAATTATACAAGGTAATAATATCATATTACCAATCATCAACTATTGCTTACAATAGTTTAATCAAAATTCCACTATGGTGTTCACATTTCTGTGCTTCCACCATAGCTATTTGTCAGCACCTCTGACTATTGACCCATTTGTGATATCATAATTAATTTAAGTCTTGAGATGTTCACCCACCGGTACTTTCATCTAAGACAATTGCCAGCACCTCTGGCTATCCACCATTGTGGAGTCATGATTAATTCAAGTCTTAAAATGTTCACCCACCGGTACTTTCATCTAAGACAATTGCTAGCACCTCTAGCTATCCACCATTGTGGAGTCATAATTATATCAATCAAATTGCTATGATGTTCACCCACCGGTACTTCCATCATAGAGTTCCCACACTTTCATTCACCAAGTTATTGGATTTATCATAGGTTGTTGAACTTTTATTATTCAACGTTCCCATATCACCAATACCATATTTATCATACAATTTATTCTACAACAAAATTCAATGTTTATTATGTGATGTTATAGTTGTGGGATTACTTACCTTGATCAGAGAAGAGATTAGCAGCTGCAGGCTCTTTTCCTGCTCTATGACTAATGGTTTGATTTCCACTACCACCACCTAGTTGGAAAATACATATGCAATTAGTTTCAACACATATAGCACATACAATCAAGTTCAACACATTTGACTGATTTGACTTGCTTAAAGTCTATCTATTGCATAATTGACTCTATCTTACTACGTTTAGTAAGTTTTAGTCAATTATCACATTTATATCAACAGGACATTATCCCGGCTTCAAAACGAAGATTTCACCATCAAAACAGCTAGTTCTTCGACAATCCCTAGTTATCAACTAGGCAATAATCAATACCCATAATCGTAGTATTACAATCAAAACTAGATTTAATTCACAAAATATTAAACTAGTAGGATAAAACCAATCGTTACCCAATCGAACGGATATTCAATCGGAAAACAACGATCAGATGTTGCCGATACGTTCCCTGGTACGATCCGTAGGCTTAAACGGCTTCAAAATCAAGATTTGCAGCTCAAAATTTCGTTTGTGGGTGTTGAACTTCGAAAGTGAAGATTTAAAACCTTCTGGAACTGAAATCTAATCTTAAAACCAAGTTTTGCCGACTTAACACGCCAGGCGCATCGCCCCGGCCTGAAGTTTGGCCCGGGGCGTAAAGCCCCACGCCTGTTTCGTCTAATTTTGATCTTATCTTGTTTTCGCGATTCCGGACAATCCGTAACTCCGTTTCGCGCACGGTTTTCGCCCACGTTCACCATTTTTCACATACTATCAACCTATAATAATTACAATCATCAAATCAATATGGATTTCTAGAACAATCACATGTGCTCTTGCCATTGATGACGTAATTCACATATTTTCAAATTACAACAATCACAATCGTTATTTTAACGATTATTTACAATACATTCATTATTAAAAACCGCTTGTTACAGTAAGGGTTCTCGATCCACAGTATTTAAAAAAGGGGTTTCTCGACTCAAACAACCAGAAATGGGTGTGTTCTCGGCCACCCTTGGGTTCTCGAATTGTACATGTAGTTCTCAAATGAAATAAAAAGGGTTCTCGGCATTTATGTGGCTTTCCGAACACATGTGTTCTCGACTTAAGGTTTAAGATCGTTCTCGACTCCAACTAAGGGTTCTCGGCTAAACTGGAAGTGTTCTTGGGTCCTTTATTTTCAACCTCCCGTTTCCAGAAATTTCCGAAAGTTGCAGGTTGCTCAAACACCCCCATTTTTCAAGTTATTTATGCTTTAATGTTTCAGGAAACTCATTTAAATATGCAGAAACTCTATGGTTTATGTTCAAGTTAAAGAAAAACCCTAAATGAAATTTGGAGATTTACCTCAACTTGTGATATTTAGCTTGTTTTCTTCATGTTTTTCAGCTTCTCCTCTTCTAAAGGATCATCTTGGTTGTTAGATCTTCTTGTTTGGTGGTATATTGAAGAAGATAAGAAGAGGTTTGGGGGGGGGGGGGGGGGGGTTGTGAGAGAAAGGAGAGAGAGAGGGAAAACGTGAATGGAGAAAGAAATGGGTAGGTGAGGTATTAAATGTAAGCAATAAATATTTTTAGAGTTTTTTATTCTCACTCTTGTTTCGGGTTCGTTTCGTTTGCTTTGTTGTACGTTTACATCACGTTCCATACGTAACGCGAAATTTATGAAACTTAAATAAATAGTTTTCTTTTAACCTTTTTAAGGTGTTTATTCCTAGTAAATATTTTATAATTATTTTCTTTATTTTTATTGTTTTGAAACGTTTATTTTATTTGTTTCGTCAGATTGTTTCGCCTTCGTGCGTATTCTTTTGAATCGTCACTCGAACGAACATGACGATGGTTTCACTTTCTGATTTTTGCTTTCTACTTTTCAGTTATCTTTCAGAACGTTAAACCCACATATATGTTTGTGTGAATTGTCACCCACGTAACCATACTGTCAGTTTATTATTCGTAAATGATAGTGAAGTATTGTTTTGAATTGGATTTCTCACTAATGAACACAACTAAACTTAACTATTTTCATATTGTTATGAATAATTTCTCATTGAATTGTCGGCCATCTGATTCATGTTATTTGTGGATATCAAATCGCAACCGATTTATATATGTCATTTGTTCTCACAATTGATATTTCACATGTGTTGTCGTATATTTATATTTCAATTCTCATTGAAATATATACAACTATTAATTGTTTTCTCGAAATTGTTATCCCACATTGTTCATCAAATAGTATTTTCACATAGTTATGGGTGTAAGTACACATACCGTACGGATTTGTCGGACGGTCAGGTACTAGTTGTCACATCAAACTATTTTGTTTTACTGTGCGACTCAGAAACATGTTAAATGTTTTATATAATTGTTTTATATCAAGGTTTGTCATGTTTATTATTGAAATGTATACTCTATAATACTTGTATAGTATTACATTTATGTTTGAAACTTTATGATTTCTTTTATAAACCAATACTTACATAATTTTTCAAAGATATACTTTCTCAAAAGTACACTTTCTCATGCTTAAACTCGTGCAATACTTATTCAATACTTATACTCAATACTTATACTTTATACTCAATACTTATATTCAAAGCTTATACTCAATACTTATACTTTATACTCAATACTTATATTCAAACTTTATACATAATAATTATACTTATACTCTAAATTCTAAAACTTAACTCATGAGAAATGGGCTTCCGGTTGGGAAGCAGGTACATGTGCACATGGTACGGGGAAAAAACTTGACACTTGATTATAGATGATTTTAGATTTCGTAAGACAGACTAATTGGCCTCCGTTCTTTGACATTGGTCAAGCCCCTCTAGGAGTGTCTCTAGGATTCACTCCCCTCTAGTAATCAGTCGTCCACAGATAGGAACTCAAACTTGGTTTTCAAACTCTAAGGAATTGGAAATCGGTTAATCAAAATACTTAAAACTATGTTGAATATGGATTGTGGTAGGAAGTATAATGCTTAATTAACATCAATAACAATATTTTATGTGGTCCGGTATGTGGTGGGCTGGCGGCTGGGCTGGCGGTAAGTTTGACCCCACGTATGCCCTATATATAAGCATACTTGGCTGGACATGATGGGTATTATTGGTGAGGTTAAGGTTGTTACTAAAAAAGGTTTCCGAAAAATCAATTTTAAATACTAAACTTTATGAACTCACCAACCATGTGTTGATTTTGTTTTCTTACATGTTTTTTCAGGTGACGTACAGAACTAGGTTAAGATTGCAGGATTCTACGTCCTTCGACTTTGTAGATTTGAAGAATCGATCACGAAATTCTACGATTCGATCATAAACATGCATAATCCGTTCATGACTATATTTGGATAAACAAAAACAATGTAATATATCATAAATCTATATTCTTCATTAATATCCAAGTGTTTACAATACAAACGTGATATACAAGACTTGAGTATACAAAGACACAAAGATGAAGAGAAGTCTTGTTATTGATTCTTGAGAGAGAGAAAGTCTTCCAATTCTACCAGTTCTATCAAAATAAACTAGAAACACCATATATATAGGTTTCTAGACCATAGGTTCGGCCCATAGGTTTGGCCCATAGGTTCGGCCCATATCACACTACACGAACCTCCATATTACAGGAACCTAATAATCACACCAGCCGAACCTAAGAACCAACAGGTTCGCTGGACAACAGGTTCGCTGGACAACCTTTACAATAACATGACCATTGGTTCGCCATACCTAACATACACATGCATAGATTCTCTAGCCGAACCTTTGACACTTGAATTCTCTAATCATATACAACAAACT
Organism: Mikania micrantha; assembly: GCA_009363875.1. Lineage (NCBI taxonomy): Eukaryota > Viridiplantae > Streptophyta > Magnoliopsida > Asterales > Asteraceae > Mikania > Mikania micrantha. Next base: position 37,120,142 of record CM018683.1, on the reverse strand, counting down.
ATGATTTCATTTACAACAAGCAAGGTTCACATAGTAAATGCATCTTTCACACATAAAATGCATCAACATACTCCCCCTTGAACCTTGCTGTTGTATATGCTCAAACTTTGTGCGCATCCCCTACAACCTTGTTATCTACATACTCCCCTTCAGTTGTAGCTATTGTATCAAATGTTGTTGTGTAGACATCATCAATCTCTTTGTTTCTACTTCATTCCCTCTATCTTGATCTCATTCTCTCTTTCTTGATCTCATTCTCTCTGTCTCCATCTTATGTCTTTCTTTTTCCAAGATTCACTTGCTGAGGACTGCAGTGACATCTTCAACACACAGATCTTCATCACCCTGATCACCTGCATCAGTTGACACATTATCAACACTAAATCTCTTGCCTCACATGTGATCATACTAGATTCCTCATCACAATTCCAATTTCTCTTTGTCACATATTAACAGTTAATCAATTATAATATTCACAAAGAGTTCGTAAGTCACATCGGATAGTCTAAACGAAAGTAGAAGAAAATTTTTATGAATTTTTCAATGATTTGACTAAACTCCCCCTAAAGCTATAAATTGAGAAATCCTACAAAATTTGTATTCTAACTAAAAGAATAAAAAATAATAATAAATATGTTTTTGATAAGAAAGATCCAAAGATGAGATCATATTGTAATCATACTTCAGCGTTACTTGTTGGTTGCTAATGAGATTTATTTATTCGATGCACAAACCTAGGACGATTGCCAGTATATGGATCCACTTTAAGTCTTATCACTTGTTATGAATTTGAATTAATGAAAACCATTCACAAAACTTTGTGTTCCCCACTCATTTGAACACATCCCCGCTTTGTGAAAAATCAACCAACAGCGATGCCATTGTAAATTATAAGTTCAAGTTCTTGCTTAGTTTGATCGTGCAAAAATAAAGCAGAATATCTTTTGTGAATAACAAAGTGTAAAATAAAACGAAATGTTCAAAATCCGGTAACAAGATCGATACTTCCATATGCACAGATGAAACCAGGATACTGAACCAAAAAATAAGTTAAGTTTAAAACCTAGCAATCAGATTGATACTTCCGTATACACATAGAATTCCCAAGTGTTAAACAAACCAAGAAAATAAAAGCAGAATGTCCAAAACATAGCAATCAAGTAGATACATAAGTATACGCAGAGAATGTCCATGTTTTGAACGAAAATAAAAGAATAAAAATGAACTCAGAATTTCTTTTGTAAAAGAAACACATGATCAAACTAATATATGTACTAATACAAATAGCAATCTATAAGGCAAATGATCACGCACTCAAAACAAAGATCGAACACTGTGTTCTAAGTAATGTGTCCCATAAAGCATGATTATGGCATTAGTCTATAGAAATCACAATTAAGTGAAAGACCTACCAACATATCACACTGAGTGCATTGTGATCGCTTTGTATTTGATCTTGTATGATACAAGTAAGTTTCAGAATGTTACAATGTACAATCATATCTCAAAGGTTGGATCAATTTCTCAATTTTCTAATTTTATATTGTTTTTGATTTTTTTTTAAAAATTTTTACTCCCCCTAAAATACTAAAAAATGAAAATCTTTTTGATTTTTTAGAATTTTATCAGTGCATAGAAAAATCAAAATTCCCGGAAAATTGACAACCGATATCATTTACCATCTTTGTAAAACATTATGTTCAATGTGACTTGAAAATATCAAGAAAATATGACAATATAATTCAAAACCTGTCAAATTCTCCAGAATAATATGACAGTTAAAGGAGTAGAACAATTTTACAAAATACACTTCAGGAAGTTCCACTATCAAAGAGCTCTCCTCTAATTGAAACTTTGTTTGTTTTTGGTATCCACAACTGTTCTTGTTCAAGTGCATTCTTAAGATAATACTTATCTTGAATCACCACATTGTTGTTAAAAACCAAATTAGTCATTAAAGGTTTTGAATGTTTCAACTTTTCTTCATCCGAGGCTTTCACAAGTTCTTCCTTGTTTTGATTTGATATTTTATGTTTTTTAGGAATAAACTTTGAAACCTCTGTGACATATGACTTTGCATTACTAACTTGTCCTTTTAACTCACACAGATAGGACAATTAGCAATGATATGCCATCTTGTACCACACTCAAACAATATTCTCCCCTCCACAAACCTAGGAGAATAGTTTGCACAAACCTATGGTTTTGGTGATTTGTCACTTAGTGAACCATAAACCAGTCTTTGATTCCTTGTTAAACCCATATGAGTCAAATGTGACTTTTTACCACTTGACGTGGGAGACTCATAGTTCAACTTTTCACATCTTAGGACTTAATGAAATCTTGTCTTGATCCAAGATTTTGAAGTATCACACTTTGATTCCATTTTATTTGATGCACATGATGATTTCACAACCCATATTGATTGAATTTGACGTTTAGGTTTTGAACTTGAAAAATCATTTTGTTTTGAAAAATTCTTGTTTTTGTTCTTTGAAAACTTTTAATTTCAAACCAATGGGTTTTGAAAGAAACTTTCTTATTGGATGATGTTGCTGAGTTTGAAACACATGGTTTCACATCATCAAAGATATTATTTTGAGAATCATCATAATCCTTATGTACATCCATCAACCCACATCTGTACTATGTCTCCTCATCATATTCCTCCAAAGTACAATCTTCAATGATAGGAGGAATTTCATCATTAGCACTGTAGATTTGAAGAATCGATCACGAAATTCTACGATTCGATCATAAACGTGCGGAATCCGTTCATGACTAGATTTGGATCAACAAAAACAATGTAATATATCATGAATCTATATTCTTCATTAATATCCAAGTGTTTACAATACAAACGTGATATACAACACTTGAATATACAAAGACACAAAGATGAAGAGAAGTCGTGGTTCTTGATTCTTGAGAGAGAGAAAATCTTCCAATTTTACCAATTCTAATCAATGAAACAGAAAACACCATAGGTTCGGCCTATATTACACTACACGAACCTCCATATTACACGAACCTAATACTCACACCAGCCGAACCTAAGAACCAATAGGTTCGCTGGACAACCTTTACAATAACATGACCATAGGTTCGCCAAACCTAACATACACATGCATAGATTCTCTAGCCGACCTTTGACACTTGAATTCATAATCATATACAACCAAACTATGATTTCATTTACAACAAGCAAGGTTCACACAGTAAATACTTCTTTCACACAAAAAATGCATCAACAGACTTACATGATTGTAACGAGGTTGAAGTATTTCTTGAATCATGTTTGGTAAGCGAGAATTGTCGAAATGTCCGAATGGCAATGTCTCTTGAATAACGAACTTCGCCATTCTACCCCAAACCTCATCTACGTCGTAGTGAAAAATTCCACCATTGCTACCAATTTGTTTTGGTTGGCTTTCCAGGTCATTTTCAGTGCCTTGCAAAATGGTTTGGTAATATGTTTTTTCAAATGAAAATTCTAAGTGTTCAGAGTTGACACACATGATCAACACACCCATACTTAGTTAATTCTTGACTCTCTTCTCAACATAGTTCTTTAGTTTGTTTTGACACCCATAGTCATGTAACACTCTTGTATCTTAATGTAGAGTACTAAGTAAACTTAGTTTATTAGATGTGAAAATCTTAGGTTAATATCTGTGTCCTATAGTTTTCGGTTAACAATTACTTAACCACTCAAGACCATCGCCGATATTACATCTGAACCTATGGTTTTTATTTGAAAACACCTATATGTTTTAATCCCAATTGATTGTTCAAACAATAGGTTTATATGTTAAAAGAGTTGTGAAAAATTTAGTTTTCATAAAAACTTAATATCGATGTGGCCAAAAACCGGTTAACCATTTACGAAACCCTACTTTAGTTCTTTACCAGTCCCACGATCTCATTTTCTAGTCTTTTTGGCTGGTTCCAAGTTTATTCAACTTGCATAACATGAAGATAGCTGATATCGATGGCCACTGATCTAGTAGTATCGATGAACAACAACCCAGGTCCTGTTGGTTCGAGGATCCCTGGTTCCACACCCAGAAATCTTGGAGGGCGTCGAACTACTATGTTCGATCATGTCCCATCGATTTTAGTCCATCGAGACTATCAATCTCGATGGATGAATGTTGCTAAGTTTGCATGCCGTCGATACTAGATCTTCATGGGGTTCTTATGTCAATACTAATGTGTTCCAAGATTCTATGCATTTCCAGCTATCCTAACTCAATCCAAAGTATTCCTCAATTTCTAAACTCATTCTCATGCATTTCCTAAGGGTTTGGATGGTAAAAACCAGCTGCCAAATTGCAGCTCATCGAATAGTAACCAAACACAAAAACCTTGATTTCTTCTACGATTTAACCTTGTTTTTTGATTGTGACAAGTTGCATACGAGAATTACGTCATCAATGATGTGAGCATACTTGATCGTTCTAGAAATCCACGTTGATTTAATAATTGTAATTGTTACAGATTGATAGTATGCGAGAAATGAGGAACGTGGGCGAAAACCGTGTGCAAAACGGAGTCCTGGATGCCCGAAATCGAAAAACGAAGAAAATTTTCTAAGTGTTGGACGACAGGACTCATCGCGTACGCGATGGAGGGGTTGAGAGTCCTCCGCGGTACGCGATGCATGCAAAATATCTAAGATTCCTCCGAAAATCTTCGCGGTATGCGAAGCCCCTATTGGCTTCCCGCCGCGGTACGCGACGGGTGAGGCAGTGCAATAATCTGATCTACTTCATCAGATTGCATGCAAAGTTGATTTTTTTTTTAAAACTCTCACACGCAGACGCTCAAGAACGAAAACCAGACAAATTTCATCATCCAAATTCATTTTGAAGACACATCAGAAGCCATTGATCGCACCAGGAATCATATCTACAAGTTTCTGATCGTTGTTTTAACCGCAGATATCCGTCTGATTGGTAATGATTCATTTTAACCATCTAGTTTGATTTTGATTGATTAGATCTTGTTTGAACGTAATGACATAGTTAGGATTGTTGATTATTGCCTAGATAATGGCTAGGATTGATTATAAACGAAGACACGATGTTTTAACAGTTAAATCCTTGTTTTGATCCATAGTATTGCCCAGTTTGCATGAAATCATATCCATGATTATAATGGTTTAACCCATTTGATTATAACAATGTTATATGATTAGTTGGATTAATCCTTGAAATGCAAGGTTAAATCCAAGTGTTTCAAACTAATCACGATCATTCATACTTATTGGAACGATTATCTGATGTTTATGATAACAGTCAGATTAGTATGTTAAACATGATTGTTAAACCTACTTTAATACTAGATTGTAATATTCATGATGTTTGGGTAACCAATAACAAGGATTAATCATTCCTAAGCCATTAAACCATCTAGAAACTGTGTTAGCATTATAATCAACAACATTAACTATTTGTTAATCCGAGAGTATTCTGATTAATCAAGAGCGTCATCAACCTTACATTGGAATCTAATGCAATGTAGGTTCCTACATTATCATACATTGTTTAATATGATAACAAATACAAATTAAATACTTAATATCGGGTTGATGACTTCAAGGCAATGTCTTTGACATTGGACGTATAGAAAGACCTAATCAGTA
>CM018683.1:36953752-37114395 GCA_009363875.1 Mikania micrantha | reverse complement strand
ATGAACAGTGAATCATGCACAAGTATTGAATAAGAACAACCACAATGGATTACTAAGTTCATAATGTTTTAGAAAATGGTTTAGTTAAAGACAATCTATCTCCAAAAGAAAGACAACTACAGACCCCAACAATATAGTTTACAAAATACAGACTTCAAACAAGACAATTAAACAATTAGGATTTAGTGTGTTTCTAATCCATCCTAGCATGTTTCTTCATCTTGTTCTATCTTAGAATGGTCTCCTAGTTGTCCCTGAGAAAGTCTTAAACCTGATTACCTGAAACACGTGAAAAGTAACTGTCAACTACAGAAGTAGTTGGTGAGAACAATAGGTTTAACATATGAAATCATGAATATGTGATATAAGGCATAGGTATGTTAAAGTAATAAATGATTCACATGGATGAGCTACAACCCAAACTAACATCAAGTAAGAAATGAGTGTAAACAGTCCAATCACTGTTCGCACGAAAGCCAACATATAATATCAAGTCCCAAACCACGTTTGTAGTTAGATAATGTATCAGCAATTTGAAAACCATAATGACACCAGACCTGCAGTTAGCTTTTTAAACAAATTTAAAAGCTAACTCCATCCTGGATAAGAACCAATGTGTCCGCTTTCCCTTGTTGTGATCACCCAGTACTAACGCTAATGAATATGATACTTGATGCGTTTACAAGTTTGTTTACAACAATAGACACCATGTTTATGAAACTTACTTTAAAACCAAACGTGTTAATGCCTTATTTGGTAACATGAATTGAAAACCTTGATTTAATCCCATGAATTAAATCCTTTGTTTTGATTACCATGAAATGAACCTCTTGATTTGAATACCATGACATGAAATCTTGATTTGAATACCATGACATGAACCTCTTGATTGAATACCATGAAATAGTGACCTTGTATAACAACAAGGTTTACAACAAAAGAGTTTATAAATCCATTATTTAAAGTGTTATCCTGTATAAAAATATTTGAGTAAATCTGTTATAAACAGTTCAAAGGGTCTTTATAAAACCTTTTTAATAAAAAGAGTTTAATAGTTGATAAATCCTTTAAAACAGTTGACAATTCCTTTAAAACAGTTGATGAATCCCTTGGATTCGTAAAATGAACCTGTAATGTTTATAAGAATACACACATCCTGTGTAATGAAATACGATTGTAAATAGCGGGTTTGATCACGTGTTCCCCCCCAAAACAGTTATAAAAGCAGTAAAAGAGGGGCTAATGTTTCGCACCTGTCTGCAGTAGACTCTGAACTAAAACAGATAGCAAGTAGCAAACAGGACTTCTAATTGGTTCCTATATCATTGTAATCATACATAAGATATAAGATTTATAGTTGTATAGACTTTGATTCATTGATTGACTTATGTTCCCTTGAAATTGATTAACACTTGAATACTTGAACTCATGATTATGATTGTTGTGCAAACTTGAAAGTTATGATTTTGAATCACTTGATTGATCATGGGTCCATGAAAAGAATATGTAATGTTTTTTTTATGCACCAATCTTATACATAAAATGACAAGTGTTTTGTGAATTTGATAACCATTGATACACCATTGATTAACATGAAAATGTAAAAGATTTCCAATTGTTTAAGTTATTGAGATTGTGACTTGATCCCATAATTAGGTTAAGTCGCAACTTAAACCATAATTGATCAAGTCCATGTAACCATGATGGTCCTTAAACCAATCCATGGGCCACTTAGGTTAAAGATGGACCAATTGAATGTGGTGTTGGGCTAAGTGAGTGTGATGTTGGCCCAACAACATGTATATAGGCGCCTTGTAACATGCCAAAGACAATATCAAACTGATTAAGATCTTAGTGGATCGAATGGACTTGAATTGGGCCTACAGGATTTGATTGGGCCAACCATTGTGTATGTAAGCCCTGTAGGGTTCCAAGGTATTATTGGGCCAATTCAAGATCTAAATGGACCAACCTAACTCCCTTGGGCTTATCCTACCCTTTGGGCCTATTACTAATGGGATTGGGCCGAGTGTGGTGAGGTTGGGCCGAGTGGCTTATGGGCTGCCACATTTGGCAGCGAACCTTTCCTGATCATAGTCTAAGGTTCGGCTAATCTTGAAGGGAACATCAAGGTTCGGCTCTATGGGTGCTGCATCATAGGTTCGACTAATATGGTTGTATGCCAGGTTCGTGGAGTTGATGATAATTAAGGGTTCGGCCGAAGGTGGTGAGTGGTTCGGCTTCATGTCAACGAACCATGCAAAGGTTCGGCCAGTGAACCACTAACCATGTAGGGTTCGTCTACGTGCAAGTGTTCGCCTAGGTTTGCTACTGCATGAAGATTCAGCTGGTAAACCTTGCTAGGTTCGGCAGGTCGGGTTCATGGCGAGCATGGCAGATTCGTGCAGGTTCGTGAGACCCATTAGGGTTCGTGGGATCCATGGTGACTTGATGCAGGTTCGTGAGGACCCCTAAGGGTTCGGCTGAAGACCTACGACCATTAGGGTCGTGGAGCCCCTCTAGGTTTCGCCAATTGAGGATGAAGGTTCGGCCGTCGAACCTGTTACCAGGCATCATCACCATCATCGAATCTCTGGATCCAGACCACGATCTAAGCTAACTTATCATGAAAGACTGTTGCTATAGGTGCGAAAATGGATTTGGGTTGCTAGAACCGGCTGAATGTTGGGTTTGAACAAAACACACATGAAAACCCTAATTTCCCGAAACTTCCTTGGTTCATACCTCGTTTTTGGCGGGTGAAAACCTCCGATCTGTTGTACTTTCTTGTGTTGTACTCGTTGAGAGCTTCGCGTAGACACCAAAAACACCGAATTCCGTTGAGAAACGAGCGAGTTATTCGCGTTTGAAGCTCGGTTTTCTAGAGAGAGAGAGGGTAGACGGAAATTGTAGAGAGAGAAGTGGTTGTTGGTGACATAAATGAGAGAATGAGCCTTGTTCAAGGCTTTTATAGTCCGGGTGGTATTCGGGTTCGTTTCGGTCGCTCGGTTCGCGTTTCCTGAACGTAACGCGTATTTTACGCGGCTTTTAATTAAAATAGTTATTAAACTCATTAAAATGATGAGTTTCAAAATTGTAAAAATATAAAATAATTAATTTAATTATTTTTACTCTTCGTGCGTTGCCAGATCGTTAAACACATACAATTACGTGTATACCACCCGCAATCGCGTACGTTTTTTGATCGTAAATATTATTAAAGCCGTTCACTCGTAATTATAGTTCAACATTCGTACCATTATGGATCGTCACCCATAACTATACTCAGTCTCGCTTACGCATTACGATTTTGTTTGATTAATTGTCATAATATTCGTCTTAACACTACGCACTAACACTACCCTGTTACACAACAACCGAACGCAGTATATATATAGGGCTCACTTTCGCTGCCCACCACTGTTTCGATATAACACGATACTGTTCTTGCCTAGTGTAATGGACTGTAATTAAATAATACGTACTTGTTGTCAAATAATAAAGATTCTAACACACACAGCACATAATGAACACATGATTCACATTGACTGACTGAACATAGATACACACTGTTCTAACACTGTTCATGCCTATCATGACTAAATGTACAAATGTTACAGCATCTCACATTAGGCATTGTATCGTCCTCATTATGTCATCTTAATAGCTTATTAGCATAACATCATTTCATTCTCATCTTGCCCTATCATCATAGCATCGTTATTTCATATCATTAAATCATCATTTCATCGTGTCATCATGACTGCATCCTAACACCGTAGGATTTCATAAGAGCATAGTATCATGTAATCATCATCGTAGGAATCATCATCATGGAGATCATTAAGCATTCATCATAAACATGAAACCCATGGAGTTTCACCAACATGAACACTTCGCATACTTCTTGTTTCGTGAACTTGCTAGTTCTCGTCGTATACATTTCGAATACTACCTTTTTCTTCATAAACATATTAGAAAACTATATACTCGTGGACCAGTTCTAGGTGCATTTTGGCCTTATCAACACATTGAAACCAAAAAGGAACGAACTTTCTGCATAAAGGCATGACACTTACGCACATTTTCCTTTTTGTCTAAAATCGAAACTTTTATGAGTCAAACCCAGACCCCTACCCGATGTTTGATGATCCTTTCTGTTACCTGTCATGCGTTCCCGTTTCCTTTTTGAGTGAGTTACAACCAACTCTTGAAGTTCTCGAACAACCCACTTCGAGTACTTGGGAAAGAGTGCTTCCAGCCAAAGGTGAGCACGTTTCCCCAAGGCACTCCTATATATAGTCTAAGTTCACGAAGCTGAGTTCGTGTACTTTGGCTTCGTGAACTTCAGGGACTTTCCTATACTTCCATTTTCGTGATCTTTTATTTTTCATTTCTTTCGTACAAGTTTATTATCCGTTACTCGCTTGTAAGTTCAAATAACTTGCATAGAAATTTAGGGTGTTACAAGTCTTCCCTCCTTACAATAGGTTTCGTGCTGAAACCCGTATCGTTACATTTTGAACAAGTGAGGGTACAGTCTCTTCATCTCTTCCTCTTATTTCCATGTGGCGTCCGAACCCTTTCGATGTTTCCACCAAATTTTTACTTGTTGAACCGTTTTATTCCGTTTCTTTTCCTTCGCTCCTAAGATTGCTACTGGTTCTTCTATGTAGTTCAGTCGGTCATCCAAATTGATGTCATCCAAAGGAACATGCACTTGCTCATCCGTCAAGAATTTCCTAAGATGTGGTACGTGAAAGGTAGGATGGATCCCGTTCAGCTCCTCTGGTAGGTTCAATCGATACGCCACCTTCCCTACCCTTGCTTCTATCTGAAAAGGTCTGATGTACCTCGGACTCAGCTTTCCTCTCTTCCGGAATCGAATGATTCCCTTCCATGGTGATACTTTTAGCAATCGCCAACATTGAACTCTATTGGCTTTCGGCACTTGTCAGCGTAGGTTTTCTGGAGATCTTGTGCGGCTTTCATACGTCCTTTTATCAGCCGTAGCTTTTCTGCCATGTCTATCACTGCAGCTTTGTTACATATCTCTTTCTGTCCAACTTCACCCCAACACACTGGGGTTCTACATCGTCTTCCATACAACATCTCGTAAGGGGGCATTCAGATACTGGTGTGGTAGCTGTAATTGTAAGAAAACTCCACCAATGGCAAGTGGTCATCCCAGCTCCCTACAAAATCGATAATGCATGCCGTAAGCATATCCTCTAGAGTTTGGATAGTCCTTTTAGACTGTCCATCCATCTGAGGGTGATAGGCGGTTCTGATGTTCAGTCATTAAAGTACCAAAAGTTCACGAAGCCAGGGTACACGAACTCAGCTTCGTGAACTCCATTTTGTGAACCGTAGTTCGTGAACTTAGCCGATATATAGGAGTGCCTTGGGAAATGTGCTTCCCAAGTACTCGAAGTGGGTTGTTCGAGAACTTCAAGAGTTGGCTATAACTCGCTCGAAAGGAAGCGGGAACGCATGAGAAGCTACAGAAAGGATCATCAAACATTAAGTAAGGGTTTGATTCATGAAAGTCATGATTTTTAGACAAAAAGGAACTTTTCATGAAGGTCATACCTTTATGTAGAAAGTTCACTCCTTTTTGATTATAATGCGTTGGCATGGCCAAAATGCACCTAGAACTAGTCCCACGAGTCTTATATAGTTTTCTAAGATGTTTTATGAAGAAAAAGGTAGTATTCGTAATGTACACGATGGGAACTAGCAAGTTCACGAACCGAAAGTATGTGAATTGGGGTTTCGTGAACTTCATGTTCGTGAACTCCATAAGATTTCGTGTACTTTAATGTTTCATGAACTTCAGTGATTTCGTGTACTCTAAAGGATTCGTGAACTCCATGAGTACGTGTACTTTAGAGATTTCGTGAACATCATGTTCGAATACTATGGGGCTAGTTAAGTGAGTTATGAGGACTTAGAATAAATCCTAAGTCTACGAATGAAATGTAATGATTTGATGCAATGATGTAGGTTTTTGAGTCCTTGCCAAGGCGATTCAGTTTAGGAAGATAAGAGCCATTCTATTTTCAGGTGAGTTCTAGATGCCCTACTTTAACATGTTATATGTAATTATGTTTTGGGTTGGCATACATGCAGTGATAATGTTTTAAAAGATGCTTGAGGATGTATGTGAATGTGATATGATAACAAATGCTTGATGATAGGTTATGATGAGCTGTGCATGGGAATGTACTAGAATGATGAATGGATGATGATGTGATATGATGTTTAATGTATGATGACATGCTACGATAATTATTACTATGATGATATTTATATGATGCTACGTTATGATGTAGTCCTAATATGTTAGGATAATGTTATGATGTTATACTGATAAAATGCTAGAATGACATGTTTATGATGTTCAAATGTTATGATGATAAGATGCTAGCATGGCATGTCTATGATGCTAATATGTTATGATGCTATGATGATAAGATGCTAGCATGACATGTCTATGATGCCAAGATGTTACGATGTTACGATGATATGATGATAGTATGACATGTTTATGATGCTAAGATGTTATGATGTAATGATGATACGATGCCAGCATAACATGTTATGCTAACCTGCAAAATTGCATATTTCTCTAAGGCATAAATTTATGATACATAATGCACAACGCTCTTAAAGTATGATCGGAGAAATATGTGATTTTGCAAGTTAGGAAGATGAAATATGTTATGTCTCGTTAAATTTAAATTTCATGTTCGACTAGCAGAATACCAATCCAATAACACAACACATTTGAATGGGTATCATCGTCATCAACTATGAATCGTTGTTCTTAATCATCATTATGTAAATTTTATGGACGATATACATTAACGGTTAATAAGTGTATCTAGGAATAAAATTACATTTCAGTAAACAAACAAACTTATTCAAGATACTTTTTAGTAAGGTCTAGGGTAAGGATGGACACAAACCTTACCCTATTCCAGTTGGGATAGAGACTGCTATGAACCCAACTCATCACATTTTAGTAAATAAAACCCTATTTCTTACATATCATCAAATCTTTTAAAATTTTTACAAATTATGCATAGATAATAAGTCGTTCAACTGCACTTATTCAACATGATTAACTCCAACAACCTTAAGCAAACTTTGAACACCCCTCTATTTATTGAAGTAGTATGTGCAATACGGTACAATCAATTATCTCAATCCATATGAAAATTAAGATAAGCAAAATGTAATCCCTAGGGTTGTCGTTACTATATTGAGCATTATAATTATGTTTAATGCGTGATAAAAACTCTTTAATATTCTTTGAAACATTCGTATTCATAAATTTGTATTTTTATACAAATGTCTATTTCATTAATAAAATAATAATAACACAAGATATAATCTAAGCTTTTATAAATTTCATTTTATAAAAATAATATAATTCTTTTAAACTTTAAAAAGTCATAATAGGTTGAAATAACATAATAACATTTTATTAGTAAATAACCAATTATTGAAATTATATATATATATATACATATAGATATATATATATATACATATATGTATATATATGTATATATACATATATATACATATATGTATATATATATATCTATATGTATATATATACATATATGTATAAGATATATATATATATGTATCTATATGTATATATATACATATATGTATATACATATATGTATATATATATATCTATATGTATATATATATATATCTATATGTATGTATATATATATATATATAACAAGACATTAAATTTATAAAAGGGTATATAATTTTTTTGGATTTCTTATACATTAGAACGACAAATTATTAAATTTACAAAATCAAAGTTATTGTAAATATAAAAAAGATTTTATAAATTTTGAAATATAAATTAATTACCTAACTTGAGGGACTAAAAATGGTATTTATAAACTCAAAAATGTGAGAGGGAAAGGTTTAAGGCAAAATCTGAACTAGAAGGGAGTGGGGGGGGGGGACCCAAAGTGTAATATCCCCATATTTCTTTTTTTCTTTACTCGATGGGTTCAACCCACCCGATCCAAACCCGGGTTACAACCCAAGCTTCCATCTTGCCCGATTACAGCTAATGATAACTCGAAACTAGTAATTTTAGAAAGAATTCAAACGCGTATTGGCATACTAATCAACAAGTAATCTGATACATTTGAAATTTCGTTATTATACCATTCGAAATCTATTCGCTCTAACTGAAAATAGAACTCAACTCGAATGAGTATAAAAACTGAATCAATACAACCCATTTTGTTCCTTTGGCAATTTTGAACTTGGTTGAGCAATAAATTAGAGCGCACAACCTCTCTTGAATATGATTTAAACTCAAGAACACTCGACTTTTCTGCCTCAGCCAATCTCCATCAAATCAAACTCATTTCAGGTAATTCTTTGATCCAACTCGTGCGCCTTGGTCCTTAGATCAATAGCCCCATGGTTGTGAGCTCTCACGATCATCGGGTAAATCGAATCGAACAGGAAGGTGTTGTATGGTATATACGTATTGGGGCTATATTTTGGTTCTTGTATAACAATAATTAAGATCGATTCCTTTCACTGAATCAGCAATTAGCCCAACGGTAAGAGGCCGTCGGCTCAGGGAGGTGGTGAATTAAAAAAAACAAGTTATAACTTTATTTAAATAAAAATTATTTATTTAAATAAAATCTTTAAAGTTTTGATAAATCCAAATACTTTTTCAATTACTAACAATGTTTTACTTAATTCAATGATATACTAATATTTATTAAATTTCATAATATTCTTTCTTCAAGTTAGCTATCAAAATAAATAAATAAATAAATAAATAAATAAATAAATAAATATAATACATTCTAAAATGATTAAATTCCAACATTATTAATTTCTACCGAAAGTTCCGTGCAGGAAAGATATCCGACTAAAAGAAAGATCGATTCTTTGGGATCCTTCCTTTCTTCAAACGGAAGGAATAGAGATAGAATCAAACCGATTCCCGAAATGCCTTTCTGGATATTACTCAATGTCCCGGCTATTCATGGAACGTGAGAAGCAGATGATTAATCATATGCTTCCGGAAGAAATCGAAGAATTTCTTGGGAATCCTACAAGGAATTCAATACAAATTATAAATAAATAGAATATTTAACATTCTATTTTATTTATTTAACAAACCTATTAGATTATTTAGTTATAATACTAAATAAATAGTCATTAAATGTTATTCCAAGTTATTCATACAAATTAAAAATATTGATGAATAGAGAAAGTAGTATTTTCTATTTTGTTTAGCAATATTGTGAGAATATTTATTTAATAATATTCCAAACGATCCATTCAAACTTAGACATACTGGGAAAATATCTCCCTGAACCATCACTAAATCAGAATTACAACAAAACACATGGTATAAAAGAGATAAGCAATAGAGCTTTTATTAATATAACACAAGTCGCAATACAAGATGTCAACATGATATAAATTTACATCAATATACGTATGCCAAAATTTGCCCACTGCTTGCTATTCTTGCCATGCCTACATGAAGCCTTATCTTTACTTGATATGCATACCTAAAGAGATCAGTTTTCACTGGTGAGTTTTAAGTTTTCATCATACCAAAATTAAGATAACACAACCAGGAAAATATTTACATGACACGCTTTAAATAATAATAACGGGAGTTCATAATCATAAAAAGGCAGACTTTGTGTTGAAAAGTTTCAAACCAATGACCGGTTTACCAGAACCCAAAACCACCGTGTTAACAAAACCCAAATACCAATCCGGGAAGTCCACAGTATGGTTAACACATGCCAAGTCCACAGTGTGGTAGTGTTTATCTTGCATCTATAGTAATATCAAGCCACTATCTTGGGTCACGTTCACCCTCTGCAGGCCCGGTCGTCACCCGCCAAATACAGTCAATTTATCAATTAACCCCCTACACCGACACATATTCCAGGACTGTTTCCCACCAGAAACATGAATCAAAGGCAAACAAGTCGCTTGTTTTTACATTTATAGCAAGGACGCCGTCGACCTCGATTGGCACATTTGTCAAAAACACAATTTTGACTCAAACTGCACAATCACTGTTTTATAAAACATTTTTTCCTGCTTAAACTAGCACCGCAGTGCCCAAAACATTTTCAAAACCTATTTTAGGACCTCTTTCCAAATCACAATTGTAAAACATTTAAATCATCCAACTAGTCTCAACTAGTGGCACACAACTAGAATACATGTCAAAACATTTTCCCCATGCCCATAAAACTCACCACTTTTATGTATCTTTGAAAATCATTCGACTCATACTATCTCAAGTATGGCATCCTAAAACCATGTTTAGACCAAAAATCATTCACCTTATCACGCGTGCATAACCACATCATATCAAACGCTTTATTTAGTTAATACAACCCCATACATACTCATGGAGACAACGTTAAGATTTAAAACTTAAGCATAAGCTTACCTCGTTATATCCGGACAACAACTTGTCTAACCAACTGGCTAGTCCGGATCACCTGTCACGTGCTTCCATACACTCAAGTGACCTCAAATGAGGTTTATGGGGGTATTTATATCATGATAATAGGGTTGGCGCTCGAAACTTTCTGCAAAAATGACGAGGTACGAACTATTTATAGTAACTGGCATGCGAATCAAGAAAGCCAGTTCACGATACCTCACCAAGCATGTGGAAATCATGTGGGAAACTTGTCAAAGCATCAAAACATGTGTCATGCCACCTAGGATATGCGTCGGTGAACGCATGCAGTGTCTTGAACTTGTTTTTGCAATTCTGGCTTCATACGAACTCCGTTTTGCGCACAGTTTTCGCTCACGTTCACGATTTTTGAATAACTTTGTAACCATTTCAAGCACTCCCCTTAGGAATTTACTGATTATTTGGGCCATTTTATTATTACTTCTTGAAACTAGTTTTATCATAACGTCATTTGCCAATTTTGCTTTCCCTCATTATGATCATTACTTTGTTGTCTTGATAGTGTGATATTATTAATCCATAAACCAATTGCTCATGTCATGTGATCACTCTTTATAGTAAACATAGCGACTTTATCATTTAATTAACAAAACAATCTTCATAGGAAAATTGAAACACTTCATTATATTTAAATTTATTGTAATACTATGGTGAACCGGTTGTTACACATATTCAATTAGGACTTCCGTTAATAATTCCATAGTTTAGGTCTTTAAAATCTAAGATACTAAGACTTGTTACTCAAAATTTAAGGAGGGTAGATAGTTTTTGCTTCTCATTCACAAATCAAGGTCCTTTGTGACAATCCGTCTAAATTCATTTTGGCTATATACGTGTATGAGTATGTATGTGTATATTCACCATGAACTCAAAAACTTTTCATGAAAGGCGTATTTCTGACTCAAAACAAACTAATCATGTTGTATAACAAACTAAATCGGGCAATGTGGCTAGATTGGTTATACCATATGACATTCATATCATGATGACTGTCTTTTATCACGATTGTATGGCAAACAGAATCGGGCAATGTGGATAGATTGGCTATACAATGTGATTACTTGTCTTTACAGAAACAATGTTCATATCATATCAGACTAAAACCGGTGAATCATAATATACACATTCATTGATACATATATGCCAGAAGGATCAAAACATATCATATCATTGGGTAGTAAACATGACTTGGACTTTGATTTGTACCTATTATCAAGGAGTGTCTAGAGCCTTGATAATTTAAGGGCACGTGTTATACAAAACATATTATATCATATCAGTTCATGATTGTAGTAACTCAGGAATCTGATGTTAGTAGATCGAAAAGAAACATCCATCACCTAATGCTTATTCAAATAGGCAACCAACCGATTTCATGTATAGAATCATAACTCAGAAATAAAGAAAAGGAGTGTAAGCGAAATCACGGAACGAGGCTCCGATTTTAAGATACACTGAGTCGAATATAACACTAAATAAGAGATCATATATATTAAACTCTTCAGTTCTTGAAATTATGACCAATGGAAAGAGCTCGAAAAATCGTGAACGTGGGCGAAAACGGAGCGTAAAACGGAGTTCGTATGCTCCCGTTATCTCGAAAACAAGAAATGAGTCAGATCGCGCCTGAACGCGCCACGTGTCTAAACATGGCACGCATGCAAGATATTCCATCCACACGCACCGGCCCGTGCCAAACTCCGAGGCTAGGCTATGCGCCCCGGACACATGGCACGCATGCAACATGCCACTTCCAGGCACACAGCCCCGAGCCAAACGCTGGGGCTAGGCTATGCGCCCCGGACCCAGATTTCGCATATAAATAGCAGAACATCAGATTTTTGATTCTGATTGCGAAAATTCACTTTTCAGCCATTAAATCCCGACCCTACACCTCCAAATACCCACATTTAACCCCTCCACTCATCTAGTGTTCAACACGAGGTGTTGCCAAACTTCTGTGAGGTAAAAATCTCGTTTCGTATCATTTCAATTCATTATAACACTTGTTTTTGATCTTATTATTATTATTATTATTATATAATAGGATTATGTTTGTATTTAATCAAAAACATGTCGAGTGTCACACCCCCAATTTTCAACTAACGGAATCATACCGTTGGGAACGTGACAAACCAGGATCTCAGATCATTAGACATAACGAAGACCTCTATATGAATTTCAAAACATACTTTGGTCTTTAAAACATAACATCAGAGTTTTCAAAATTTGCGGAAGCGTTATAAAACCAGTAACAGTTGTAAAATAAAATACAATACAAAGTTTTCAAATGTTCAAATTCATATCACTGAAATGAAATAAATGCATGCGACTCTATCTCCTAGTCCATGCCAGCTCTATTGCGCACCTTAGCGTCCTGAGAAAACATGTAAATCAAGTCAACACAAAGGTTGGTGCATAACACAGGTTTTAAGTATTCACAATGTTCAAAACAACAGTTTGAATATCAAGTTGTAGATAACATAATCACACATGCACAGTCATGATAGCTAGTCATATAAACTATTTACATAAGTGGTCGACACCGAAGCTGACGAGTTGCCATGCTATAGCATGTTTTTGCCTTGCCACTATTGTCTAGCACAACAATAGTAATGTGTGTTTGGTCAGTCAAACACCTGCGTAGATCCCATCTACCAGGTGAGGTTTGTCAAACCTAATAGATCTATTTCCAACTACCACGCTTTGCGCTACGGCAAACTAAACGGTTCGAGGTGTGTAAGGACTTTCAAATTGCTATGTTGTCACATAATGTAAACAGCTAACTCATGCAAGTGATATGTATCTAAAAAGAGTTTGTTGCACATGTTTTCTCCCCCAAAACAGTTTAAAATAAGAAAGGGGACGTGTACGCACCTTTGAGTATTGCAGAATGATCAAACACTCGTAAACTTGCGTAGAAAATCCTCTACGAAGAATATGTGATTAAACAATAACCTAAAGTTATTCGGGATGTCGTTTTGTGCTTGGAATCACATACGTGTCAACACACATATGTTAGATTTGTTGAGAATGTGTATACGTAAGTACGCGTGACTTTAAAATCGTTTAAATAAAATCACATACGATTTTATTTAAATAAACGTAATTATACGCGATTTCGTTTCGGATTAAAATACCATTTTTATCATTCCAATTGGTTCGGGATGAAATTCTGGTTCCAACGAAATTCGAACGGGTTAAAACGGAGTTCGTATGCGAAAGTTATGACAAAAATACTAAAATGGTTTTAATTCCTCAAAAATGGTGGAACCCGGGATCGAACCCGCGACCCCCCACTCCACACACACACACCTAACCATTCCAGCCCGCTAGGGTATCGCACAAGGATTCCAGAATAAATTGTTTTAACTCCACCCCCTAACCGGTTTTCCTTTGCAACTATAGCCGAAGCTTTTAACTTCCAATTGGTCTCCAATTCGAACCTGATCAACCCCTAAACTATGGGGCTATTATTCCTTGAACCCAGACGCATCATATCATCAATTTAATTTAGAAAGTTTTGTTAAAATGCCACGGTTTTAAGGCTCCAACAGTTTCGAACCTAAATCCCATTTACGTCGATTCGAATTCATCCAATTCGATTGTGTTTAACTTGAAATCCATATGGTTTTCATTAAAACAATGATTTCGAAGCTATCTGAAGTCTTAATTTTTACTATCGATTTAATTTAAACCAAAAACCCTAACTCGTTCATGTTGAAGAACCCTAACAACCGAATTCATACAATTCGTTGTTATTAACTGTAATTAACATAGGATTATCCTTCTTCGGAGCTTTCTGAAGCTAACCATAATACTTAATTTCATTTCTAAAACAAGTTGATCACTAATCCCCAAATCGCTTTACACTAAGAACCCTAGAACTGAAATTCATACAATTCGTGCTTATTTCATGCAATTGACACATGGATTAGTTTAACCGAAGCATTCTGAAACTAGTGGTGATGTTTAATTAGATCTAAGAATCCATCTCAATCAAAACCCCCAAAACCGTATTCATATGAACCCTAGTTATTAGTGTTCCTACAATTCGATGTTAATACACAAATTGATCATAGGTATTAGCTTAGTCGGCGTAGTTAGAGTATGTATGAACGATCACTTCCTTGATTTGGCGCCTAATTGATGTTTCTCGACTTTTAGGTGAGTATTCGGCCGACTCTCGATCGTGTTCTTCTACTCACGGCTTCTTGGATTAAATTGGTATGTGCCTCAGGTTCTGAAAGTGCCGATTGATGATTCTGAGTGATCAATTCGAAGTGATATAGCCTAATGATATGATTTCCTAATGTAACCGTGAACGGTTTCGACTTTTGGTCTAATTGAACCTTTAATTCGATTGATAATGATGATGATTACATCTGGTAACCGTTACTAATCATTAATGCACTGATTATAACAGGTTTAATTCGATTATAATGACCTATTGATTGAGAATTTCAAATCCCTTTGATGTTTTAGCCGAAATTTAGACTAGTAAAAGTCAAAATTGACACTTATAATTATTTACAAGTTAAAACCTTATAATTTAAGTATCTTAGACTTGATTTTACTTATTTCAAATATCTCAGATTTGCTTTTGTTCGATTACCTAGCATTTCGGTTTACAAAGTTGAACCAAAATCCCTAATTGTCACTCATTTGGAATAATTGGAATACTATTGGGCTCAATTAATCCATTTGGGCCAATTGGGCCTACCTTAGGCTCATTGGGCCTACCTTCTGTCCACTTGGGTCTCACAAAATATAATTGGGCCTACCTTGGGCCTTGAATTTGTAATTGGGCCTCCCTTGGGCCTCAGGTTTGTGATTGGGCTTACTTCCTATTCAATTGGGCCTCATAACTACTATTGGGCTTCATTGGCCTACCTTGGCCTTATTGGGCCTTACTGGGCCTTCTTTGGCCTTACTGGTTGGGCCTGTGATCCAACCACTTTCAGTTAACAGGGTTAATCCGAAAAGTCGGATTGTCACATCATCCCCTTGTTGAAGGAATTTTCGTCCCGAAAATTAGCAAGTGTTAGGAGTAGTTAGGAAACTACTTACGAATTTAAATCGTACGTGTTAGTGTAATTTGATCATTCTGTGTACTTGTGTCTCACACACAAAATCTAATACTTGCAACATCACAACTAAATGTGATCGTTCAATGTGACTGTTTGCGTGTACACTAGTTAGTTCACCTAACTGTGACTGTTTGTGTTTGACCATACCGTGTTGTGTA
Organism: Mikania micrantha; assembly: GCA_009363875.1. Taxonomy (NCBI): domain Eukaryota; kingdom Viridiplantae; phylum Streptophyta; class Magnoliopsida; order Asterales; family Asteraceae; genus Mikania; species Mikania micrantha. The sequence goes on along the minus strand of CM018683.1, from coordinate 37,098,616 downwards.
ACCTCACACATAGTGAGTGTCTGTAACTGTTTGTACTATGCAACCCCGCACATAGCAACATGTGTGTAACTAATCATGTATGTACTACCATAACATGTAACATATGAAATGTAGCACATAAATTATATAAAATGTAATGTAGCACAAATGTTTGTAACAAAACCAATTGAATAAAGTGTTTGTGCTTACAGTTTGAAATTTGCAGTGTTGATGTGTGAAGCATCACGTCATCCCCTTGTTGAAGGAAATTTCGTCCCGAAATTTAACGTGCGCTCTCAGTGTTAGCAGTAGCTGTTTTGAACAGATGAGGATACTTCTTCATCATTTGGTCTTCCCGTTCCCATGTGAATTCAGGACCACGTCTTGAATTCCATCGAACTTTGACTATCGGAATCTTGCTTTGCTTAAGTTGTTTGACCTCTCGGTCCATTATTTATCGCAACTGTTCATCTACTTGTATTTCTTCCAACGGTACAATCAATGTCTCATCAGAAAGACATTTCTTTAAGTTCGATACGTGAAAAACATCATGAACTCCACTGAGTTCATCCAGTAGTTTGAGTTGATACGCAACCGGACCAATCCTTTTCAGGATCTCAAAAGGTCCTACGTAACGTGGACTAAGCTTACCGCGCTTGCCGAATCGTATCACACCTTTCCAAGGTGATACTTTTAGAAGAACTCGGTCTCCTACCTGAAATTCCAATGGTTTACGACGCTTGTCAGCATAACTCTTCTGTCGATCTCGGGCCGCTACCATACGGTTCCGGATTTGAACTATCTTCTCTTTCGTCTCGTGCACCAGTTCGGGACCTGTTATCTGACTGTCACCAATTTCAGCCCAGCAAACTGGTGAACGACATTTGCGACCATACAAAGCTTCAAACGGTGCTGCTTGAATACTTGTATGATAACTATTATTGTAAGAGAATTCCACTAACGGTAAATGATTCTCCCAGCTATCACCAAAGTCAATTACACAAGCTCGTAACATATCCTCGAGCGTTTGAATCGTACGTTCACTTTGACCGTCGGTCTGTGGATGATAGGCGGTACTCATATCCAAGCGAGTCCCCAATGACTTATGAAGTGATTTCCAAAAGTTGGAAGTAAATCGGGCATCCCGATCTGATATGATAGAGATTGGCACGCCATGCCGTGCTACCACTTCCTTGATGTAAATGCGAGTCACTTTCTCCATCTTATCAGTTTCCTTGATTGCTAAGAAATGTGCAGATTTCGTTAATCGGTCAACAATTACCCATATCGTATCACAACCACTCGGTGTACGGGGTAACTTAGTAATGAAGTCCATCGAAATCTGTTCCCATTTCCACATCGGTATCTCTGGTTGTTGCAGTAAACCAGATGGCTTCTGATATTCAACCTTGACTTTCGAACAAGTCAAACATTTACTAACGTACTTAGCAATATCAGCTTTCATATGAGGCCACCAATACAGTGCCTTCAAGTCATGATACATCTTGTCTGATCCCGGATGGACTGAATATCTGGACTTGTGTGCTTCATCCATCACGAGTTCCCTTAAACCTCCATACAAAGGTATCCACAGTCGATCAATGAAATAACGAATTCCATCAGACTTGACATCCAACTGTGTTTCCATTCCTCGTAAAGATTCCTGTACAAAGTTTTCCGTTTTCAAGGCCTCGAGTTGAGCACTGCGTACCTTGTTAGGTAAGTCAGTATGTATCGTCATCACAAGTGCGCGAACTCGTCTTGTTCCTGTTGTGTCTTTTCTGCTCAGAGCGTCAGCTACTACATTAGCTTTTCCCGGGTGATACTTAATCGCGCATTCGTAATCGTTCAACAACTCAACCCATCGTCGTTGTCTCATATTAAGCTCCTTCTGATCAAAGATATGTTGCAAGCTCTTATGATCAGTGTAAATAGTACACTTAGTTCCATACAAGTAATGCCTCCAAATCTTCAAAGCAAAAACCACTGCTCCTAACTCCAAGTCGTGAGTAGTGTAATTCTTTTCGTGTGTTCGTAGTTGTCTGGAAGCATAAGCAATCACTTTATCACGTTGCATCAACACACATCCCAAACCCTGTGCAGATGCATCACAATACACCACGAAGTCTTCCGTCCCTTCCGGTAAGGACAGAATCGGTGCACTGCAGAGTTTCTGTTTCAATAACTGGAATGCAGCTTCCTGTTTATCCGTCCAGTTATACTTTGTCCCCTTATGCGTAAGAGCTGTAAGTGGTTGAGCGATCTTTGAGAAACCTTCAATGAATCGTCGATAATAACCTGCCAAACCAAGGAATTGTCGTACCTCGGTAGGGGTCTTTGGTGCTTCCCAATTCTTAATCGCTTCAATCTTCGCTGGATCAACATGTATACCCTTTTCATTAACTATATGCCCCAAGAATTGTACTTCTCGCATCCAGAAATCACATTTCGAGAACTTAGCGTACAATTGTTCCTGTTTCAGTAATTCCAATAATAATCGAAGATGTTCAGCGTGTTCCTCCTCAGATTGTGAATAGATGAGAATGTCATCAATGAAAACAATGACAAATTTATCCAGATAAGGTTTACAAACACGATTCATGAGATCCATGAATACAGCTGGAGCGTTTGTCAACCCAAATGGCATGACCAAGAACTCATAATGGCCATAACGCGTCCTGAATGCTGTCTTTGGAATATCCTCCTCCTGGACTCTTAGTTGATGATAACCAGATCTGAGATCAATCTTCGAGTAGTAACTCGAACCTTGCAACTGATCGAACAGATCGTCAATCCTGGGTAACGGATACCGGTTCTTGATAGTGACTTTGTTCAGTTCCCGGTAATCGATGCACATACGGAAAGTCCCGTCCTTCTTCTTGACAAACAAAACTGGAGCTCCCCACGGTGAAAAACTAGGTCGTATGAAACCCTTATCCAACAACTGTTGCAATTGTGTGGATAACTCTTGCATCTCTGACGGTGCAAGTCGATAAGGCGCTCTTGCTATCGGTGCTGCATCTGGTGTAAGGTCGATTCGGAATTCCACCTGCCTGATAGGCGGTAATCCTGGCAAGTCTTCTGGAAATACCTCCGGAAATTCACAAACTACTGGTATATCTTCAATCTTCTCTTCAGCTACCGGCTTTTCAGTTATAAGTGCTATAACTGCCGTATGACCTTTACGCAGACATTTGTGTGCTTTCATACAAGATATGAGACGCAATGGTGTACTGCTCTTCTCGCCTTGTACATATAATGTCTCTCCCTGCGAAAGAGGTATACGAACAATCTTTTCATGGCATACGATTTCAGCCTGGTGTTTGGATAACCAGTCCATGCCAATGACTACATCAAAACTTCCTAAGGCAATAGGCATAAGATCAATTTCCAATGTCTGACCCATCAAATCAAGCATACATCCCTTAAAGATTTGTTCAACTACTATTAACTTACCATTAGCTAATTCCACAGTGTATGGATTATCTAAGGTAGTGGGACTAACATTTAGCAACTTAGCAAGTGAACTAGATACAAAACTCCGATCGGCACCAGTGTCAAATAACATAGAGGCATAGTGATTATTTAAGAGGAACGTACCCGTAACAATGTTGGGATCCTCCCGTGCTTGACGTCCTCCAATCACAAACGCCCTGCCCCTAGCACCATTGTTGTTGTTGTTATTGTTATTGTTGTTGTTGGTGCCATTACCATTACCGTTGCCATTCCCATTGCCATTGACATTATTGTTCCCGCCTTTCTTGAGTTGTGGGCAATCTTTCTTAAAATGTCCCATCTTGCCACACTCAAAACAACCCTTATGTGTGTTATTCTGGTTGTTGTGATTGTTCTGTAGCTCCCCGCGACAATCCTTAGCCGCATGTCCAATCTTGCCACACCTTTGGCACCTAGCTCTATCGCACTGATTACCTGCATGATGATACCCACACCTGTTGCACTTGGGGTGTTTGCCAATATAACCCCCCGATGATGACGATTGCTGACCACTGCTTGAATTATGATAAGACTTGTTTAAGTCTTGCTCCCGGTTTTGCTGATATGATTGTTGGTTGTGACCCTTAGAGTTGTTACCTTCCCACTTTCTTTTATGGTCTCCCACCTTGGTAGCAGATGTTCGTTTAGGCAGAGTCCCCTGTAATACTGCCTGATCAGTAAGCTGATGCGCTAAACGAACAGCTTGTTGAATGGTGGTGGGATTTGCTGAAGTAACCAACCCCTGGATCTGAGGCACTAGTCCTCCAATGTATCTTTCAATCCACTTGCTGGCTGGAGTAGCCATGTGTGGTAGAAGTCTGGCCAACTCATGTGACCGGGTCGTGTACTCTTCAATATTTGACCCCTCCATCTTGAGGTGCCAGTATTCTTCCTCTAATTTTTGCATCTCACTACGAGGACAGTACTCCTCCTGCATTAAAGTTTTGAAGCCATTCCAAGTCAAGGCATTAGCCTCCCCCAATCCCAAAGTCTGAACATTTGATTTCCACCAAGTTAATGCTGGACCCTCCAATGTTCCCGTAGCAAACTTCACCTTGCTCTCGTCAGGGCAGTTGCACATCTCGAACACAGATTCTGCCTTTTCAATCCATCGAAGGAGTCCTATGGCCCCCTCCGACCCTTTGAATTTGTGTGGTTTACAGTCCAAGAACATCTTGAACGTGCATAACTATGGGTTAACCAGTCCCCCTGCCGGACCCTGTGGCCCTGTGGTGTGTGTCTGAGCATATTGTGCGATTGCCTCTGCGACTCTGTTATTGATTAGCTCGTTGAGCTCAGCAACTATCATGTGAACGTTCTCGTTGGCCATTATCTTCCTAATTAAAAGAAATGTTAGAGCATTATCAAAATCCAATGTGACATGTGTAAGCAAACAACAAACATAACATGTAATAAATCAACACAACTGTTGGAAATAAATAATAGCTTTTCAATAGATAGAAATTTTGATTTGAGTACAATACTTTTGAAATCAAAACATAACCTTCCAAACATCTAGTGTAGGAACACAACCCGTTCCTAATAAGTTTAAACAAAACAAGGAAACTCAATCATCCTCAACAGAGGATTCAGGATCAGAATCAACAACTGGTGCTGGTTCCTCCCCTTCTTCCTCTCCATTCTCCTCATCCTCCTCTTCATTGTCTGATGCTACTAAATCCTCCAAGGCTTCTATTCTGCCCTCCAAGATCTCGGCTCGGTTCTCTGAAGCTTCAAGACGACCAATCAAATTAATCATCTCATCCCGCATATCATGAACCAGATGGGCAAGTTCCTCTTACCTCTCATTAGCATCCCATAGTTCCTGAGAGTGTTGTGCGATCCTATCTTCTGCCTCGTACAAATCCTCGCGCAGTTTGGCGATCTCCTCAGCGTCCGTCCTTTGCCTCTTAGGCTCAGGAGCATCCAATACTGGTGGTGGATGTGTAGAAGGTCCCTCAGCAGGGATCTGCTGAGTGCCCTCCACTGGCTCCTCCTCCGGATCCTCATCCGGGTCCTAATCTGGATCCTCGTCTGGATCCTCCTCCGGATCCTCCTCCGGATCTGAGTCATCCCTCTCATATGGAGGAGGAGATGGAATAGGTGGTGGTGGTGATGACGGTGGTGCTGGAACTATCGGTTCCTCGTCCTCAGAATCATCAATGTAAATGTAAGGTACTGATGATGATGCCATGCCTGTTACATAATACCATATGTAAGTGCAGTGCCATGGAATGTGTAAACAAGTCAATTACATAATGTCATATGTAATTTCTAAGTAGTATGTGTAAGCATATGTGTCTAATGTCTAACAGTCATAGTCTAAGTCTACAAATGCAAACCTAATTCGCTATAACCAATGGCTCTGATACCAATCTGTCACACCCCCAATTTTCAACTAACGGAATCATACCGTTGGGAACGTGACAAACCAGGATCTCAGATCATTAGACATAACGAAGACCTCTATATGAATTTCAAAACATACTTTGGTCTTTAAAACATAACATCAGAGTTTTCAAAATTTGCGGAAGCGTTATAAAACCAGTAACAGTTGTAAAATGTAAAATACAATACAAAGTTTTCAAATGTTCAAATTCAAATCACTGAAATGAAATAAATGCATGCGACTCTATCTGCTAGTCCATGCCAGCTCTATTGCGCACCTTAGCGTCCTGAGAAAACATGTAAATCAAGTCAACACAAAGGTTGGTGCATAACACAGGTTTTAAGTATTCACAATGTTCAAAACAACAGTTTGAATATCAAGTTGTAGATAACATAATCACACATGCACAGTCATGATAGCTAGTCATATAAACTATTTACATAAGTGGTCGACACCGAAGCTGACGAGTTGCCATGCTATAGCATGTTTTTGCCTTGCCACTATTGTCTAGCACAACAATAGTAATGTGTGTTTGGTCAGTCAAACACCTGCGTAGATCCCATCTACCAGGTGAGGTTTGTCAAACCTAATAGATCTATTTCCAACTACCACGCTTTGCGCTACGGCAAACTAAACGGTTCGAGGTGTGTAAGGACTTTCAAATTGCTATGTTGTCACATAATGTAAACAGCTAACTCATGCAAGTGATATGTATCTAAAAAGAGTTTGTTGCACATGTTTTCTCCCCCAAAACAGTTTAAAATAAGAAAGGGGACGTGTACGCACCTTTGAGTATTGCAGAATGATCAAACACTCGTAAACTTGCGTAGAAAATCCTCTACGAAGAATCTGTGATTAAACAATAACCTAAAGTTATTCGGGATGTCGTTTTGTGCTTGGAATCACATACGTGTCAACACACGTATGTTAGATTTGTTGAGAATGTGTATACGTAAGTACGCGTGACTTTAAAATCGTTTAAATAAAATCACATACGATTTTATTTAAATAAACGTAATTATACGCGATTTCGTTTTCGGATTAAAATACCATTTTTATCATTCCAATTGGTTCGGGATGAAATTCTGGTTCCAACGAAATTCGAACGGGTTAAAACGGAGTTCGTATGCGAAAGTTATGACAAAAATACTAAAATGGTTTTAATTCCTCAAAAATGGTGGAACCCGGGATCGAACCCGCGACCCCCCACTCCACACACACACATCTAACCATTCCAGCCCGCTAGGGTATCGCACAAGGATTCCAGAATAAATTGTTTTAACTCCACCCCCTAACCGGTTTTCCTTTGCAACTACAGCCGAAGCTTTTAACTTCCAATTGGTCTCCAATTCGAACCTGATCAACCCCTAAACTATGGGGCTATTATTCCTTGAACCCAGACGCATCAATTCATCAATTTAATTTAGAAAGTTTTGTTAAAATGCCATGGTTTTAAGGCTCCAACAGTTTCGAACCTAAATCCCATTTACATCGATTCGAATTCATCCAATTCGATTGTGTTTAACTTGAAATCCATATGGTTTTCATTAAAACAATGATTTCGAAGCTATCTGAAGTCTTAATTTTTACTATCGATTTAATTTAAACCAAAAACCCCTAACTCGTTCATGTTGAAGAACCCTAACAACCGAATTCATACAATTCGTTGTTATTAACTGTAATTAACATAGGATTATCCTTCTTCGGAGCTTTCTGAAGCTAACCATAATACTTAATTTCATTTCTAAAACAAGTTGATCACTAACCCCCAAATCGCTTTACACTAAGAACCCTAGAACTGAAATTCATACAATTCGTGCTTATTTCATGCAATTGACACATGGATTAGTTTAACCGAAGCATTCTGAAACTAGTGGTGATGTTTAATTAGATCTAAGAATCCATCTCAATCAAAACCCCCAAAACCGTATTCATATGAACCCTAGTTATTAGTGTTCCTACAATTCGATGTTAATATACAAATTGATCATAGGTATTAGCTTAGTCGGCGTACTTAGAGTATGTATGAACGATCACTTACTTGATTTGGTGCCTAATTGATGTATCTCGACTTTTAGGTGAGTATTCGGCCGACTCTCGATCGTGTTCTTCTACTCACGGCTTCTTGGATTAAATTGGTATGTGCCTCAGGTTCTGAAAGTGCCGATTGATGATTCTGAGTGATCAATTCGAAGTGATATAGCCTAATGATATGATTTCCTAATGTAACCGTGAACGGTTTCGACTTTTGGTCTAATTGAACCTTTAATTCGATTGATAATGATGATGATTACATCTGGTAACCGTTACTAATCATTAATGCACTGATTATAACAGGTTTAATTCGATTATAATGACCTATTGATTGAGAATTTCAAATCCCTTTGATGTTTTAGCCGAAATTTTGACTAGTAAAAGTCAAAATTGACACTTATAATTATTTACAAGTTAAAACCTTATAATTTAAGTATCTTAGACTTGATTTTACTTAATTCAAATATCTCAGATTTGCTTTTGTTCGATTACCTAGCATTTCGGTTTACAAAGTTGAACCAAAATCCCTAATTGTCACTCATTTGGAATAACTGGAATACTATTGGGCTCAATTAATCCATTTGGGCCAATTGGGCCTACCTTAGGCTCATTGGGCCTACCTTCTGTCCACTTGGGTCTCACAAAATATAATTGGGCCTACCTTGGGCCTTGAATTTGTAATTGGGCCTCCCTTGGGCCTCAGGTTTGTGATTGGGCTTACTTCCTATTCAATTGGGCCTCATAACTACTATTGGGCTTCATTGGCCTACCTTGGCCTTATTGGGCCTTACTGGGCCTTCTTTGGCCTTACTGGGCCTTCTTTGGCCTTACTGAGCCTTACATTACTTATTGGGCCTGTGATCCAACCACTTTCAGTTAACAGGGTTAATCCGAAAAGTCGGATTGTCACATCGAGGTTCTGTCCGACTAGTTTTTGGGAAACAAACAATTATATGTAGAGATTCTGCCCAATTGTTTTCAGGAAACTTAAGAATTATAAGTTGAGGTTCTGCCCAACTTAAAACCTGAAAAACATCACTTTTATAAGCAGAAACTCTGTCCAAAACAAGTATACGAAACCTCAGTCCTATAAGTCGTAATGCCCAATTGTTTAAATCTATTGGCATTGCAAATATTTATAATTCTATTATTATTATTTATATATTTTAAAATATAAATAATATATTTAATAGAAAAGCACTCCTAATAGGTTCAGACTAGAACCGGACTACCGTCTATATTCAGCTACAGGTTGGAGCAGGACAGTTATCAGATTATTATTAATCAGTGAGTCTTCATACTCCTCTTTTTAATGTTTCAGTTTCTAAAACTTGAGGATTCATTACCAAACCCTTTTCAAAATGCATGATATGTCTAAGTATCTATTAGTATTCAAGCATGTGATCTCTATTGCATGAGGGGTTCGAGGTATTTTGGTGGTGCATGTTTAGTGAATTTATATTCAGGTTATTGACTGTTGTTGGTTGAGATTACATGTTCAGTATCTCGTGAATTCATATCCGTCTGTCTCTATTTAGTAAGTTATCTCATTGTAATGTGACTCATGTTGCATGAACTACTTGTGATTACTTGAACTATCATGTGAACTGTATGGAACTCACCAGCACGTTTGTGCTGATCCTTTCCAAAACCAAAACCTTTTCAGGAAACCACAGGTGTATATCATTACGTTTTGCAGATACGTTCAAGATCCAGAAATTCAGGTATGATATCTAGACCATTTGTGTTCTGAACCAGTCGTCAAAGCAAGTCACACCCACTCCTGCCGACGTCCTATAATCCGCTTCCGCAACGCGCCACAAGCTCTGGCGAGCATCCACAGGCGACTGAGGGGGTGGGGTGTGACATCCTTGGAACTAAGCAATCAAACATGTGAGTTTGTTCACACTCACTTTTACATTCTTTGTTTTTGGAATGTTACACATGTACCTATTTAAACTTATTTCATTCTATCACTTATTCAATCTATGATGCAAGCCTTAGACCTAGTTAGTTATATGTGTTAGATGCTATGCTTATACGATGTGTTTATTCTATGTGTGTTGCCACTCAATCAAGCAAGTACTTAGTAGCCTAAGATGTGTTTTATACCATCTTTGCATAGGCTTTTGTCAATGTGTGAAAAAAGTGAAAAGTACACCTAGCAACCTTGTTCAAATACAAATGAATTTGCTTACACTTAGCTAATAATGCCTTAGTTTAAGAAAACTTCTTATCATGGAGCTTACTTAGTTTAAGCAATTGCCATAGAATTTGCTTTTATGTGAACTCTATTCTAAACTAAGGTACGCGCAAACAATCTTTAGACAATAGGAATTCAAATTCATTAGACCTAATGTCTAATATTATTCCATAAACATTATACAAATTCCAATATTGATTTTAAGATCTTGATAGAATTAAGTTTGTGGGGTGGATATGTAGTAACTGGAAGAGTTTAGTACCTATAGTAAGAATTCATGTCTTGGAAAGCTATTCGTATAAATCCCCGAGGTACTGTGGGATCAGTATAGCCTTCATGGGGACTTCTGTTGAGAGTCTTATCACTTATAGGCTTCATATCATACCAAACACTTAAGAAACTAAATGATTCTAATATGTCACACGGTGTTCAATTTTGAACACTATTCCCATTGTTTTCAAACATAATCAAATGATTTGATATTCTGTGATTTTACTCACAGTTCAACTTAGTAAAAATCCTTGTTAGTATTAATTTTGTTAAAATGAACATGTTGTAACTGGAAGGGTGAATACTGGTAGTTGAGACGCCTGTCTACGAAAACGATTCATAATTCCTTATGAGGGACCAGTCTAGCTTTCATGGGGATTCTTAATGAGACTATTTTACCTATAGGTCAAAACATGTTACATTTTGCCAAAAACATTAAGTCTAATAAGCCAAAAGGTGTCTGACTTGGATACTACTTCCTAAGATTTCTAATCAAATTCAAAATGATTTCAATACATTGCTTATACAATTTCAAACCTTGTGATGTTTACCTTTTATGTTTGGTCTGATTATTCAAAATTTTGAAACTTGTATGTGAAATATGTTCGGTTTGAATACTCTAACATTTCTTTTTTACCTGAAACAATGATAGAAGCGAGTATGAGATAACCTTGTAGTTAAGGTATAATCATGACCTGATTACTCAAGGCGTAAGTGCTCCAAAGAGATGGTATTGCAGCTGAATTTTTTGTTAGTACTAATATATATTATCAGAGGTTAGAATGTTATGTGTGACACCCGTCAATTTTAGGTAAATTGCAACCTTTACAACTTTATACTTCACATTCATATTTATTGCATTTCATTTTGATTATTTTTAATTAGATGAGTTTAACACAAAAAACTGCTAAACGATAGTTCGAGAAACTATCGAACCGTACATTGCACATTGGTTTTGGAAACCAAGTGTGGAAGACACATACACAAACTATCATCGATAATTCGAGGAATTATCGAAACACACACGAGTCTCACGAAAGTTGGTGAACGTTGAACAAAACAACTAATTGAACGATAATTGAGCCACACATGACTAAACATTGAATACTTAAAGTTCTAACGATGGTAAACGATGAATTAAAACGAAAAATAATCGAAAAACGAGTTGAGACAATTAAATTGCGCCAATTGGGCTCATCCGGCTAGCCAGGTGGTACGCCGGCCAGGGCTTGGGCCTTGGCGGTACGCGAGGCTTAGGCGGGAACAATTTGAACTCTTCGAGTCACCAGGCGGTACGCCCAAGACGATTCAACCTCTCTAGGCGGTACGCGCGAGGTTTTGAGTAGCTATCGGATTAAAGTAATCCAGGCGGTACACCTAGCCCCATGGAGGCCCGCTAGGCGGTACGCGAGGGAGTCGCAAAAGGCAAAATTCTTATAAAAACAACCCCAACTCATTTCATTCAATTTTCTCTCATTTTCACCGATTTTATAAACATTCTCTCGACCAAACCCCTTGTAATCAGCTTCGAAGCCTCTGTCAATAACGTTTGGAGCCATTCCTTGGACCTTTGACGTTGGTGGATCGTTAGGAGTGTAAGAGGTAGTGTTGGAAGCCATCCACAAGCAAGAACCGACATCATCAGCCACTTGCGGATCCACTAGCAGCTGTTCCAGCTCGAATTTAGCTTCTAAGGTAGTTTTATATGTTTATCTCTTGTTAGATCGTACATACAAAGTGCAAAAACACACATGCAAGTGTGTTTGAACACATGCAACTCTTTGTGGCTCACATGCATGAATTTGTTGGTATTCTTGTGTGATTGTAATGTATTTTTACTGAGATTGAAGTTAGAAGTCATCTAGGATTGAGTTTCGATTGATTTAATGATGATTAAGTGAACTCGCCATAAAAGGAAACTTTTATGTTGCATGTTGTAGATTTGTAATATGGTGTCAAATGTGTATTAAAGTATTTAGAAACACATTTGGATAGTTGGATTTGTGAAAAGTGAGATTTTGATAAGAGGGATTTTGATGTTTTATCATGTTTTGGTGTATTGTAACTATTGAAATATGTTTAAAAGTGGTTTTCAACAAATTTAGAAGCTTTGATTTTTGAAAACAAGCTTTAAAACAAGCACTTTCCAAAGAAGGAACCTTTATTTGGGTGAAATGACATAAATAGTGATTTATGCACAAACGACATGTTTTAAGTGTTTAAATATGTTTTTACAAACATACTAGAGTCATTACTTTTATGAAATGGGAGTTCATAACATGACTTATGGGTAAGCATCACGATTAGGCTCGTAGGATGCATGTTGATGTCCTACTTGTAGATGACACATACAACAAACTAAACACAACAAACATGTCACCAACGATTCGTCGAGTCGACACACAAACACTCGGTTGAACACATCGACACTTGGAGTTCTATGGGATACAATGCACCACAAAACACATACTCACGACCTATATGATTATAGGTGGTCACTAGCAAGTTGCTAGCACTCGCTGTTGCGAATATACAAACGAGACTTGCTCTATCAGGTGAGTTCATTCTACCTTTGAGGGTGAAAACATTGTATGATAAACTGTTTTTGAACAACAAACTTATTTTGGTTACATATGTACATGCATTATCACTATATGTATATGTGTGGCACATATCACAACTCAAAGTACCCAAAAACACACCTCGGACCATTAGTAGCGTAGGGTGCCTAGTGTGGTAATCTTGGATAGTACTATTTGGGCGTAACAAGCCCCACCCATCGCGCTTGGGAGGCCAACCCGACTGGAGGTCGAAATGGGTGCAAAATTTACCAACACATTGCCATTGTCTTGTGTGATGTAGATGGCGGGAGGCACGCAGTCAGCTTCGGTTTCGAACCCACGTATAATATAATTGTATTGACCAGCTATCAATCAGTATCGCAATGTAATGATATGTATTCCTACAAACACTTACTTTAAACATTTGATGTTATTGCTTATGCAAAACCTGTGCTCTCACCAACCTTTGTGTTGACCTTTTACTCGCATGTTTTCTCAGGTAGCTAAGGCACACACACAAGGATTAGGATGCTAGGATGGAGTCCATGCATCTACTTTAGTGTCTAAAGCTATTGAAAATTTAATATCATTTTGTTATGTTATGTATTTCTAAACAACTTAAACCGCTTCCACAACTATTATTATGTACTTATTTGAATACTGTTTTAACTTATGCTTTTGCAACTTATGAATTTAATACTGTTTTGATAACTTTTACATTAAACTTCCGCAACTCTGATTTTACAAAATTGGTTATCCAAGTATTTGGATGTATGTATGCAACCATACATGTAGGTCTCGTAAATGAAACTCGAGACTGCGATCCTGCAGAGGCTCTGACCGGTCTCACATCGTGCCCTTGGAAAGGCCGAGAAGGTGGGGTGTGATAGATTGGTATCAGAGCCTTCGGTTACAGCGAATTAGGTTTGAATTTAGTGAAATTAGTTTATAACCATTGGTCTCCACACCCATAGTGTTAATGGTAAGAGTACTAGCATATATGATCATTTACTACTTGAATACATAACTGTGCGCACACTTATTACACGCATTACAGATATGGCGAAACCATCATCACAACATGTGTTTTCACACGACGAGGAGGAGCCGATAGCTCCAGCACTACCCGCATCACCTCTATTAGTGACCGTAGAGTTACCTGACAAGCGATCCGTACCATTGGATGATCCCGTGGAGGATTCAGACGAGAATCCTGAGGAATGTCCCAATGAAGACCCTGGCGAGGATCTTGAGGAGGACCCTGTGGAGGAGTCACCCGACAATGCATCACCCATACTGGAACCATCTGAGCCTAAGAGGCAGTGTCTTGAGTCCGATGTTTTCGACAGGTGGACTTGAGACCTGGCCTGGGCAAACAATCGAATTGAGTGTCTCGTAGAGGAACTCAGATATACAAATACCCGACATGCAGTGGACCTCATGAATAGAGTGTGCAAACCCTAACTCGACAAGTTTATCATTTTTTTTCATTGATTATATCCTCATCTACTCAAAGACTTGGGAAGTACACAAATAGTATCTTCAATTGGCTCTTGAATTCTTACGGCAGGAGAAGTTGTATGCTAAGCTTTCCAAATGCAACTTCCGGATTTGGGAAGTCCAAGTTTTGGAACATGTTGTTAATGAACAAGGAATATATGTGGATAAATCCAAGATAGAGGCCATCAAGAACTAGGAAGCGCTGAAGACCCCAACTGAGGTGCGACAATTCCTAGGTTTGGCAGTCTATTATCGATGATTTATCGAAGGATTTTTCAAGATAGCCCAATCACTCACAGCAGCTTTCATCCACAAGGATAAGAAAGATCTCTGGACTGACAAGTAGGAAGCTGCATTCCAACTTCTCAAGTAGAAGCTTTGTAGTGCACCTATCTTATCATACGATTTAGTAGTATACTGTGATGCCTCGATACATGGACTCGGCTGTGTGCTGATGCAGCGAAAGAAGGTGATTGCATATGCTTCTCGACAACTGAAGGTCCACAAGAAGAATTACACCACCAATGACTTGGAGCTTTTATATGTGGTATTCGCACTCAAAATCCGAAGACACTACCTGTATATATGGCACGAAGTGTACTATATACATTGATCATAAGAGTCTCCAACACATATTCGAGCAGAAGGAACTGAACATGCGATAGCGTCGCTGGCTGAAACTGCTGAACGACTATGAGTGTGCTATTAAGTATCATACGGGGAAAGCCAACGTAGTGGCCGATGCCCTAAGCCAGAAGAATACCTCGAAACCCTGGAGGGTACGAGCTTTACAACTAACCATCCATCCCAATCTCCCTGAGCAGATATGTAGTGCCCAAGTTGAGGCACTGAAAGAAGAAAACCTAGTGGTCAAGTCACTAAGGAGATTGGAGAAGCAATTGGAAGTAAAAGCCGATGGCTTACATTATTTCATGGAACGCATCTGGGTTCCACACCACGAAAACTTACGAGACCTTGTGATGGACGAGACTCATAAGTCTTGGTATTCCATTCACCCTGGATCAGATAAGATGTATCATGATCTGAAAGTCCTTTATTGGTGGCCAAACATGAAAGCCGACATTGCCACTTATGTGAACAAATGCTTGACTTGCACCAAAGTCAAGGTTGAGTATCATAAACCATCTGGACTACTCACACAACTAGAGATCCCCATGTGGAAGTGGGAACAAATCTCCATGGCCTTCATTACCAAATTACCCCGTACTCCTAGTGGAAGTGACACTATCTGGGTAATCGTGGATCGACTGACTAAGCCAGCGCATTTATTTGCAATCAAGGAAAATGACAAAATGGAAAAAACAGTAGAATCTATGTCAAAGAAGTAGTCTCGCGACATGGAGTGCCAATCTCCATCATTTCTGATCGAGATGCCAGATTTACTTTGAACTTGAAATCAATGCAAAAATCGCTTGGTACACGGTTGGATATGAGTACAGCATACCACCCACAAACTGATGGCCAAAGCGAACGCACTATACAAACCCTCTAAGACATGCTATGAGCATGCGTAGTAGACTTCGGCAACAACTGGGAAACTCACCTACCGTTGGTGGAGTTCGCATACAACATCTACCACACGAGCATAAAGGCAGCGCCTTTTGAGGCCCTCTATGGTAGGAAGTGCCGATCACCCATCTGTTTGGGCAGAAGTGGGCAACAGTTAGCTCAGAGGCCCGGAATTGTGCATGAAACAACCGAGAAGATTGTCCAAATCAGAAGGCGCATGGCGGCAGCTTGCGGTCTTCAAAAGAGCTATGCCGATAAACTCCGAAAGCCTCAAGAATTTTAGGTAGGAGACAAAGTCTTTCTGAAAGTTTCACCGTGGAAAAGGGTTATTCATTTTGGGAAACGAGGAAAACTAAATCCACGATAAATTGGACCATTCGAGATCCTGAAAAGGATTGGTCTAGTGGCAAACCAACTCAACCTACCAGCTGAACTCGATGAAGTTCGCAACGTATTTCACGTCTCGAACCTGAAAAAGTGTTTATCCGATGAGACACTTGTGATTCCACTGGATGAGATTAAGTTGGATGAACAACTACTGTTCGTGGAAGAACCAATAGAGATCATCGACTGTGAGGTCAAACAACTCAAGCAAAGTCGGATTTTGATCGTCAGAGTCCGATGGAACTCGAAACACGGATCTGAATTCATGTGGGAACTTGAAGATCAGATGATGCGCAAATATCCCCACCTCTTCATACAATCAACGTCAAACGCCGACAACAATAAATAAATTTCGGGACGAAATTTCGTTTCAACAAGGGGATGATGTGACAACAGGAAAATTTTTATTCTCAAACATTACCAAAACAACCAAATTTCAGGACGAAATATCTTTCAACAAGGGGATGATGTGACACCCAAAAATTTCAGGTAAATTGCTACCTTTACAACTTTATACTTCACATTCACACTTGTTGCATTTCATTTTGATTATGTTTAATTAGATGAGTTTAACACAAACAACTGCGAAACGATAGTTCAAGGAACTATCAAATTATACATTGCACATTGGTTTTGGAAACCAAGTGTGGCAAACATACACAAACTATCATCTATAATTCAAGGAATTATCGAAACATGTGAGTCTCACGAACATTGGTGAACGTTGAACAAAACAAACAATTCAATGATAATTGAGTTACACATGACTAGAAATTGAATAATTAAAGTTTAAATGATGATAAACGATGAATTATAAACAAAAAATAATATAAACGAGTCGAAACAATTAAATTGAGCTAATTGGGCTCATCCGGCCAGCCAGGAGGTACACCAAGGGCCAGGGCTTGGGCCTTGGCAGTACGAGAGGCTTAGGCGGGAACAATTTGAACTCTCCGAATTACCAGGCGGTACGCCCAAGACGATTCAACCTCTATGGACGGTACGTGCGAGGTTCTGAGAAGCTATCGGATTAAAGTAATCCAGGCGGTACGCCTAGCCCCATGGAAGCCCGCTAGGCGGTACGTGAGGGAGTCACAAAAGCAAAATTCTTATAAAAACAACCCCAACTCATTTCATTCAGTTTTTTCTCATTTTCACCAACTTAATAAACCTTCTCTCGGCCTAAACCCCTGGTAATCAGCTTCCAAGCCTCTGTCAATAGCGTTTGGAGCCATTCCTTGGACCTTTGACATTGGTGGATCGTTAGGAGTGTAAGAGGTAGTGTTGGAAGCCATCCACAAGCAAGAACCGACATCATCAGCCACTTGCGGAGCCACTAGCAGCTGTTCCAACTCGAATCCTAGCTTCTAAGGTAGTTTTATATATTTATCTCTGGATAGATCATACATGGAAAGTGTAAAATCTCACATGCAAGTGTGTTTGAACACATGCAATTCCTAGTGGCTCACTTGCAAGAATTTGTTGGTATTCTTGTGTGATTGTAATGAATTTTTACTGAGATTAAAGTTTGAAGTCATCTAGGATTGAGTTTGGATTGATTTAATGATGATTAAGTGAACTTGCCATAAAAGGAAACTTTTATGTTGCATGTGGTAGATTTGTAATGATTTAGACATGTCAGACATGTCTAGATGGTGAATTGTAACTATTGAAATATGTTTTTGATAACAACATGCTATTTATGGAAACTTTTGAAAATCAAAAGAGGGATTTTGATGTTTTATCATGTTTTGGTGAATTGTAAGTATTGAAATATGTTTAAAAATGATTTTCAACATATGTTTAAAAATGATTTTCAACATACTTAGAAACTTTGATTTTTGAAAACGAACTTTAAAACGAGCACTTTCCAAACAAGGAAACTTTATTTGGGAGAAATGATATAAATAATGATTTATGCACAAACGACATGTTTTATGTGTTTAAATATGTTTTTACAAACATACTAGACTCATTAGTTTTACAAACATAACATTACTTATGGAAAGCATTACGATTAGAGTCGTAGGATGCATGTTGATGTCCTACTTGTAGATGACGCATAAGACAAGCTAAACACGACAACTATTTCACCAACGATTCGTCGAGTCAACACAAGTCAACACACAAACACTCGGTTGAGCACGCCGACACTTGGAGTTGTATGGTATACAACGCACCACAAAACACATACTCACAGCCTATATGATTATAGGTGGTCACTAACAGGTTGCTAACACTCGCTGTTGCGAATATACAAACGGGACTTGCTCTATCAGGTGAGTTCACGGCCCAATTTTATAAGTTATACCTTTAGGGGAGAAAACATTGCATGATAAAATGTTTTTGAACAACAAACTTATTTTGGTTACATATGTACATGCATTATCACTATATGTATATGTGTGAGAGGCACACAGTTAGCTTCGGTTTCGAACCCACGTATTGACTAGCTATCAATTGATATTGCATTGTAATGATAAGTATTCCTACAAACACTTACTTTAAACATTTGATGTTTATTGCTTATGCAAAACATGTGCTCTCACCAACCTTTGTGTTGACCTTTTACTCGCATGTTTTCTCAGGTATCTAAGGCAAGTGCACAAGGATTAGGATGCTAGGATGGAGTCTATGCATCTACTTTAGTGTCTTAAGCTATTGAAAATTTAATATCATTTTGTTATGTTATGTATTGCTAAACAACTTACACCCCTTTCGCAACTATTACTATGTACTGATTTGAATACTGTTTTAACTTATGCTTCCGCAACTTATGAATTCAATTATGTTTTGTTAACTTTTACATTAAACTTCCGCAACTCTGATTTTACAAAATTGTTTTATCCAAGTATTTAGATGTACGTATGCAACGAGACATGTATGTCTCGCAATTGTAACCTGAGACTGTGATCCTGCAGAGTCCCTAACCGGTCTCACGTCGCGCCCTCGGAAAGGCCGGGAAGGCAGGGTGCGACATTTTGTTCTTATGCAGAAGTATATCCTGGTTTGTGTGTACAATAAAATCTGAGTAGGTATCTTGGGTTTTAGTAATTGACAAGTCATGAGGTTCTCGTTCTTGAGTGAGGGTAGGATGAAGAAAAGCTATCTAGTTATTAGAGAACAATTAGTTGGTGAGAAGCACAAGCATCAAATATCCTAATGTAGGAGCATCATATGTACAACTTGTAATGTGTGAGTTTTGTCAAGGAAAGTAGAGTTAAGATTCTGTGATAAAATCAGTTCAATATCGATTAAATCATTCCTATTTCATATCAATGGTATTTTTGTACACAATGATGTTTGAGTACAATATCAAGGAGATATTGTGTTTCCTTGTCCCAAGGTATATGGAATGGCATTGACTTGTGTGAGTCACCATTTTCAAGAGAAGGCATGATGTAGTCTCTTGTAGTGACATTTCCTCAAGTAGTTCACATGGTGCTTATTTAAGTCATTTGAAAATCTTGGTAGAGAAGTTGAGTCAACGTTCAAGTTGTTGAAGATATAGTTTAAGTTCCATGTGGGGAAAGTTGCATGTTTGGAAGAGGAGTTTGTTACTCTTTGGAAGGATTTAACCCCTGGGAAGTTAATAGGTCGGATGGTTGAGTTAACTCATTGGAGGTTTGAGATATTTCAGGTAGTGGAGTTAACTATTGGGAAGTTCGCATTTTTCTTTGGAAGTTATCTTATAGAAGTTTAAGTACTTTATTCTACGAAAGCTTACAATCGAGATACTGGTGAAAATCTTCAAATATTTTAAAGGATTATTCTTTGTAAGCAAAGGTCTTAGCTCCCAAAGCATAAAATTTCTATCTTCTGATAAATAGGTAGCTCAATCAAAGTGTGAGCTATTGATTAGCTGAACAGTAGTTGGGCATTAAGAATTTTAGTAATGATCAAGTTTGGTTATGAGAAGAGAATTTAGAAATTTATAGAGCAATTTTGTACCCCAATCCTGATAGAGGTCATAAACATACACAAGGTGTGGATGCCATGTAACGAGCTGATGAGCAGGCATGATTTCTATAAGTTGTCGAAGAGAATGTCATCTTTTGTAAAAGATGCAGGGTAGAAGTGAATGTGGTTCTGCATGCTAAAGCCATTTTTTGATCCAGCTCTAGTTCTCACATTCAAGGTACCGTTAAGAGTTATGTGTAAGAGCATCGTGGCTAATCTATCGCACTATCAATGAAATTGAATCAGTCACATACCATAGCTAACTTGGTTTTTTGGTGACGTAGACACCCAAAGTTTCCCAAGAGCTTTTGTCAAAAGAAGTTGAATTTATTTGTTTGGTCAATGGTTGACTACAATATATCTTTTGGAATAATTGCCTTGTTGACCATCTAATTCTGCATCGATACATCGTGATTTTCTAGTTATCTTTACCCGATAAAGGTATCTGGAGGCGTTGCACAACCAATCATTACAGTTGTGGGTATATAATTTTAATATAAATGATTTAGGTAAAAGATTCTCATGGAGAGTGTTAAGTAGTAAATTCTGGTTGATGCCTAGGTAGTTGGTTATATGTGACCAAAGTTGTCGTACTCTATCATTGTTTCATATTATTATTAGGTTAAAGTCGGATTAACAATTCTGAAAAATAATGAAGAGTGGATTAAAAAGAATCTGATTTCGGGTTGAATCGCCTTTTCGTACGTTTTAGCTTCGTATAGGGTAATCTTCAAGAAGAATATAGATGTGATAGTTCTACATAGAACCACACTGAGGATAAACTTTGGTTGCATGAAGGAAACAATGAGATAGAGTCTATGACAGGGTAAGGATAAACTACATGGGTAATTATAGGTCTTATGGATAACATTTGAGTAGGTGTTTGATTAACCGTCTAAAGTTTGTGTTGGCATCTTCCTTTGATATTTATTTAGGGGACTTTTTTTGATTATATACATTGGATTATCTAGTTATATAATCCACATTTGAAATGTGAAATAGGATAGATATCACTGCACCATTTTATGAGTGTTGAGCTCTCATAATGGGAGAGTAAGCACATGGTGCATTTTCACTTAGGGTGGATTGGTGAGGATTTGTGCGTCTAAATATGTATACATGTTTGGTGATTTCCATGGTATAAGAAGTCGTTTGATTATTATTTAAATAGGTATACGGAATACGTTGAAGTATTGGTGTTTACTATTGTTTTAATTGTTGATCGGGTGATAGAAACTTACAGATTTAGAAAGTGAAATTAGTATAGAAAAGAAATTAATAGCCACAATGGAATGGATCATTGTCTTACCAGAATTTCTCATTTATGATTCCTGTACCCATGTCATGAGGATTTCCTACAGGCATAATTATTGTTTTTGTCAAGATAGTCCTCTAGAAAAAGTTATGATGAGAGTCTTGGGCTTACTAGGAATCATGTGTGAGGGAGAAATGATGGATATATCCAAACTATCGATGAATGTGATAAAAATCTCGATTAGTTGAGATCAAATGGGGTTTCTATTTGATAAACCCAATTTTGTTGTCAACATGTGGTGTCTTAAAGATGTAAGTAGTTTAGAATTTGTGAGAATTGTGCTGGATGAAGGGTCGATATAATATCCTAAGCTCTAACCCTAGTGGGCATCAATATAATACCCTAAGCTCTAACCCTAGTGGGCAAAGTTTTCCAAACTTCACTTTAAAATAAGGAAATGCTCATTGCATCAATTCAATCCTTGTTCATTCTTTCCTTTGGATTCAGTTGAAAAGTTTCATTGGTAGGTGGATGTGCTCATGTACACATTAACCTTGATGTAGAGTCATTGACTTGATTTACGATTATGAGTACTCATGTGAAGTGACAAGGTTGCACCATTGGAGGTTATATGAATGTACGACGACCAGAAGGAAGAAGAGAAAAATTACGAGTCTTTATCCTTCCTTCCATCAGGTTGTTAGTGCTGAATGAAAATATAATCCTTTGTAAGGTGTTTTCGATATCTCCTATAATTTTTCTTTACGGGTTGGGTTTGCTTTGTAGTATGAATATTATATTTCGTCAAAATTCATATGTACCAATAAATTCACAATTATGTTGGCTACTCGTAACTGTCAACTTACCTTACATAATCATTTGGGTTCCTCCTATCTCAAACTAGTAAGTATTTATGAGGTTCAGAGTTTTATCCATAAGGGCATCACGAGTCCACCCTATATGGTTGAGAGTTATTCGAAAAGAGTGTTTGAGAAAGTATTCATTCGAGTTGGATGGTGCTAGGAAACTACTCAGAGACCTGGAAGTGTAGTCCCCCATCTCATAAAGTATCCCTAGAGTATTGTGTATCGTACAATCTCTTTAAATCTGGTATTCTCATTCCTAGTGGTAACGTGGGCCGCATCATCCTCAACTAGACTCCCTGGTAGCTCTTCTAGATTGGACACGAAATTCTCTTCAATGTCTTTTTTTTTCTGACACCATGACCTCCTCCACAGTATCACTAGACACCTCGATGAGTGACGGTGTCTCTGCTGACGACAGTGATGGAGGTGGTGTGAATAAGGCATAATCCTCTTCTGATGTGATGCCCGATCCCGGACCCCCGAGATGGCGTCACTGATAACAGTTGGAATTGACTAGAACACAAAGTTATACAAAGTTACAAGGCAAAGGAATTAAACAATACTTTAACTTATTTTATTAGTAAGCATTTACATCCAAGAAAAAAACTACAATATAGTAGGTTCATACTAAGCCGGTACAAAACTCCTTAAACAAGCCTTTCTTATGCCGGTTATGCCTTAGCCTTCCCTTTGCTACACGAGGCATTATTCCTCCCTGGTATGCATATTCAAACAAGTTAAAAACTGGTGAGTTCTAAGTTTTACGAACCATATTCCATAAAAATTTGCACGCATAAAATAATAGTTCATCAAATCATTATGAATAAAGTGTACAATATCAAAAATAACGACAGTAATACCATATATGCATTACCTACTAAACCACTGCCCCAGAGGTCACGCACCCTCTGAAGTGATCGTCACCATTTATTCAGGCCCTGTTATAACCCGCCATAATAGTCTTATTCTAAGTAATGCTTAATGAAAAGGCTATTATAATGGGTTTGAAAACCATTTTAAAAATATTTTTTGTACACCTTTATTCAAAACATTTTTACTACTACATGCAGTACAAAAACAATTCTCAGCACTGCAACGCTCAACTGTTTCCCAACTGCAACCGGGACTTCAAAACTACCTTTTCTCCTTGACCGCAGTTGGGACTTATAACATTCTTTACCAACCACAGTTGGGTTAAAATCATTTTCATAAAATAGTTTTATAGCATGCATATCAGCCAAAAATGATAAAAAATTTCAAATAGGGCTATGAAGAACTCACCTGACTTGATAATACTTGATCGATATAACCTCGATCTTCTAGCCTTATTCCACATAATCAAATATTTCCTAATATCACAAATATCCTAGTGGAATCATTACATGAGCAATAACACTAATTTGGGTTTCTAATCGAGCAGCACAACGACTTAAGTTAAGTTATCCTTTATACAAGTGTTTAGATCGTTTCATTAACCACGAGGTAATATGTATATAAACATCTTATAATAAACTTGCTTAACATGTTATCATAGCCTTTTGATAAGTCTTGTGTTACCTTAGGAAGATAACTTAACTAAATGAAAGCTTTAAAGCCTTACCTCTTGATAAACGAGCAGAGTTCCATTTAACGTTCTGATAGCGTTCCAAGTGTAATCCGATATTCCCCAACACTTATAATAATTTTAAAGGAGGCTTAGAGGGATATTTTGGTTGAGAGAAAAGCATGGTGTTTGAAAGGAATTCGAAAAAAATGAACCTGTGAAGTCTATTTATAGGAACATGCATGCGAATCGAGGCACAGGGGTTGTAACATGTCAACAGACATGTGGCGGCCTCTTGTGACGCGTGAAATACCTCCTCGACACATGTCATGGCATTTTGACACATGTCATGGCAGCTTGACACGTAATCAATCTCGCGCGGTGCGTTCGAAACTAGTTTTTGCGATTCCCGCTTAACACAAACTCCGTTTTGTGAATTGTTTTCGCCTACGTTCATGATTTTCAGAAACCTATCCAACCATATAAATTTAATAGTTTGAATCCATAGGGCAATTTGGGGTCAGCTTATTATGCTCGTTTTAACTACTCGGTTTAGCATATCTTTCATTATGTGAATTGTTTCCTTATTCTACTTTCACCCAAACAAATCATTTTTATATAATGTATCGATTGTGAGCATGACTTATTTGTCTCCTTGAAAAATTATCATCGTCATATCCTCCCATGTATTTTGCATATCAAAAGCTTCGAATTTTTATCGATTACGTCTGTTGGATTACATGGTTAAAGTGAATTTAATATGCCATACATAAAAGCACATCCATTGTATATCAAGAATCAATTACATGGAAATTGGGATGTTACAAGTCTACCCCCCTTAAAGAAGGTTTCGTCCTCGAAACCTCCTCATTCATTAAACAAGAAATGATAGAGTTTCCTCATCTCATTCTTAGCTTCCCATGTAGCCTCAGATCCTTTTTGATGCTCCCATTGCACTTTTATATGTTTGACGACTTTGTTATGTAATCTTCTCTCTGACAAGTCAAGTATTGTGACAGGTCTCTCAAAATAATTAAACTTGTCATCAACTACAATATCGTCCAAAGGTATATGTGAAGTTTTGTCTGCCAAACCTTTTCCCAAATTTGATACATGAAAGGTTGGATGTATTCCATTCAATTCCTGAGGCAAATCCATCCGATAGGAAACTTCTCCTACTTGGGCAATATATGAAAAGGTCCTATATACCTTGGACTTAGCTGGCCCCTTTTCAAAATCGTATAATTCCTTTCCATGGCGAGACCTTTACATGTTGATAAACTCACAGGGGCTAGTGTCCAAGACCATTGTTTTATGTGGTCCGAACATCACAGACTTCCAACATCCAGTGTAATTGTTAGACAAAAAGTGTAACATCCATCTCTGCCATATATTATATTGATGCCTTACGAGTATTGGTGGCTTAGTAGCAGAGCCGACGTTATGGGGGTCTAGAGTAAATTTTTCTGCAATTATGGTTACAAACGATACGAGCAAATCAATGAAAGATGAGTTCTCAAGGTAGTTTGTTTGAATGGATTTGAACAAAATTTTAGTTCAAAACCAAGCACCTGCAGATTTTTGAAATCAAAAGAGACAAAAAGCAGAAAACTAAACAACAAGATATTAAAGAGAGCTATGAGTTTTAGACTTGAGATCTGATTCGTCCAACCGTTTACTGGTGAGTCAGTTTTAGCATGACCTGAGTCCATCTCAGGAACATCATGTACCCCTTTTTCATGGTTATGGGGATTTCCAGCCTCATTTTCAAGAACTTCATTGGTTATTGCCATATCTGGAGTCTTAGTGCCTGATCCATCCAGATGAAAACCCATTGGGCTTTCATATGAGATGGATGCTCCAGAGATATGATTATGATGTCTAGATGGGCTGGACACCCTGATCTCATCCTCTTCTCCATGGGTAGGAGATTATGATTTTGAGCAGTGGTTTGAAGGAACTGCTTCTGAATTGGTGAGGGTGGAGGTGAACAATGTGCTCTAAATTAGAATCAATCTCATGGAGAACTTGGGTAGTAGAGTCAAAGTCTTTTTGTGGTGAAGAAACAAAACTGTCCATGGGAGATTGGATGGCCATCTGAGTGCCAAGTGACACTTCAGTGGTTTGCGTTATCCCTTTGGAGTACAACATCATCCTGTAGAGAGGATTGATGTGGAGCTTGATGGGGTTGAGATTCAATATCTATCTATGAGGATGGAACAGATGGATCTACCTGTCCAGTGGGGACATACACTTTTTTAGGGATCTCAACTTCTTGAACAGTCTCTTTGGGCTTTTTAGGTTAGGTGGCTTTGGTAGATGCTTTTCTTTTGGCAGGTACCTTTACAGATTTGGAGGAGGAGGTGGACGTGGGTTCACCAAGAACGGTTGTGTCCTCAGTGTCATCCATAAGTTTGGCCCCAATGTTCAGTCTAGTAAACACTTGCTTGTCAATGCTCTTGACATTAGAAACATGAGCAATATGACAAACATTGTTAACATCAACAAACAAACATACCATCACAAAACGAGGATACAACAAAAATTTGGGACTCTTTGGTGATGTACTAAGTGGTCAAAATTATTTGGGACAGATTGATTCTTTCATTAAAAAGAATTGCATGAATGACATATTGCATGTCATACGACATTTCTCCCAACTAGTTGTCTTAGGATAGAAGTAGGCTTTGTACAAGGTTCTGTTCTTCAGGTCTCCCTGATAATCACACTGAACAAAAAATATATGAAGAAGTTGAGAGGAACATTTGTAGGTGCGTCAGTATCACCCAGATTTAGGGCAACACTTATTTTGTAGGGGATGATGGAGACTTGTTGTCCAGCAACTACCGAGGTTATGCTTTCAACATAGTCATCCTTCGACACCAAGGCAGAGTTTGCCCAGAACTGATTTAGGGCAGATTCAGAGATAGGAGGGTCGATAGTAAGAGCAGTGTGAACAAAGGAGTTTACCAGAATGTCGAAGACCTCATCGTAGTGAGGGTATTCAGAAGGCTTGGCAAGATAGGCTCCGAGGTTGTGAACCGGATTGAGTTTCAAAGCTTTAGATGCCATGAATGCAGTGATTAACGAAGAACAGTTTCAAGAATAAAGTCCGATTACAAAATTTTGCCTTAAGTTTAGAGAGATAAAAAAGGAAAACTGTACCGATGCAGATGGGTGTGGTTTCAATAAAGAAAACCTCCACTTCTTATAACAAACATAAAGTTTTACCATAGGGTTTTACCCATTGGACAAACCTATAAGCAAGAGAGAGAAGGACAAAGGACAGATAAGTACATTCATGCACACCCTGATGTATTAGACAAAGCTTTGTTAGGAATGAAGCCTGGTCCGATGCTGTTACACACTATCATCATGAGCAGCAAACTGAGACGAAGTCAGTGTAAGTGCGTCGTGTCGCACCCCGGCCTTCACGGCCTGAACGAAAGGGCGCGACTGGACTGATCTGGCAGGATCGCAGTCTCCGGTCACACAATGTTGCGAGACCTACATGTCTAGTTTCATACGTACATCCAAACACTTGGACAAATCCGTTTGGTAAAATCAGAGTTGCGGAAGTTTAATGCGTAGGTTATCAGAACAGTTAAAGTTCATAAGTTGCGGAAGTGTTAATAAAGTAGTCTTCAAAATAACATAAGTTTAAAGTTTGCGGATACGATTAAAGGTGTTTACAACATATGACATAACAAAATGATAACAAATGTTTAATGGATTAAGACACTATAGTAGATGCATGGACTCCATCCTAGCGTCCTAGATTGCTCATGCACGTGCCTTAGTTACCTGAGAAAACATGCGAGTAAAAGGTCAACACAAAGGTTGGTGAGAGCATATGTTTGTATTCAGCAGTAAACATCAAAATGTTTAAAGTAAGAGTTTTGCAAATGTACATATCATTACCACGCAATATCCATTGATAGCTAGTCAATATGAGTTATACCATATGCGTGTTTGTTAGTATATATTTGTAATAGATTGCTATTCAAACATGTAAATTATAGAAAGTTTTGTAAAGTTTAGTTTTGTAAAGGTTTTGCAGAGGTTCGTCTGGCCCACGAACCTAGGCAGGTTCGGCGTACCTATCACATTGATAGGTTTGGCGAACCTACAACCTTAGAAAGGTTCGGCGAAACTATAGGTTTGGCAACCTAGGTTCGCCCAGCGAATCTCAAGGTTCGGCTGGCAAACCTAAGGGTTCGACTAGGAATAGGTTCAGCTGACAGGATATATAGAAGGTTTGTCTGATTTTATCATAACTTTTGGGAAAATTTCAGACAACTTCAGAAACTGTGTGTATTTTTCTTTGTGTGAGATTTGTAAACATTGAAGATTGATTAATCAAATGAAGATGTTTATGAAATTGCTTGTTACTCTTTGATTCTTATAGATTAAACATGGATTCCGCACGTGTTTAATTGTTCATAGAGCTTCTTGATAAGATCTAGATCAGATTCATCAAACCAACAGTGGTATCAGAGCTTTTGGTGAAGTTCTATACAAGTTTATCAAAGAAATTCAAGTAATTTGAAGATTTGAAGATTAGAAGATCAAGTTATGGATCAAAATTCTTCTTTTCATTGTGATTGATTGTTGTTTTGTGAGCAAATTCATCATCAATTGTTGTGGAATACTATAATTCACGAATTTGTGGTGTTGATTTGAAGAACTGGAAGGATTTTTTTTCGAATTTTGGAAGGTTTTCCTCCAAAATTTTGAATTTTGCAGTACAGGTTCGGCTCGAACCTGTGGAAAGGTTCGTTGTTCAAGACATTTGTCTGAGGTTCGTGGGTATTCTACAAGGTTCGTCTGAAGGTTTTCTGCAAGGTTTGTTGATTTTCAGCAGAGGTTCGTCTGACTTGAGGTTCGTTTGTCTAAAGGTTCGTGATCAAGGTTTGTTGCTTGAGGTTCGCAGACTGAGTTCGTGTGATTTGAGGTTCGTGACTTAAGGTTCGTGTGGTTAAAGGTTCGTGTCTGAGGTTCATGGGAATTGAGGTTCGTAGCTTAAGGTTCGTGTAATTTGAGGTTCGTGTCTTCAGGTTCGTCAAGTTCACAGGTTGTTGAAGGTTCGCCTGATTAATTGGTTCGTGAAGTGATTTTTCTGAAAAGGTTCGTTGTTAAAAATCTTGAAATCATGGCGGAGATGTATGCTGCGATGGCAAGTCAGAATTTTAAGATTCATAACATTCTGATTAGTGAAACCGAAGTTGGAAGCATGAATAAAGTTCCTAAGTTGTTGGATTTGGCAGACTATGACAATTGGAAGGGTCGTTTTGAAACACACCTTAATGGAACGGATACTAATCTTTGGGAACAGATTTTATCTCCATATGAAAGACCTAGAGTTATTGGAACTGATTTGTATCAACTCTTAGAAAGATTAGATGTTGATGAAAGAAAGAAGTATGATTCGGAGAAGAAGGCATACTGGATGCCAAGCCAAGCCATTCCGAATCAGATTTTACATCAATTTGATGAGCACAAGACGTCTTATAGTCTATGGAATGCTTGAAAGCTAGAGTTGAGGGAAATACAAATCTGAAGAAGATGAAAGCTACAGACATTCGCAAGGAGTTTGAAAACTTCAATTTTATAGGCAATGAAAGTCTGGAAGCATTGATCACTAGATACAGACATCTGCTAACAGAAGTTAGAAAGTGTGGCATCGAATATACTGAAGATGAAAAGATTGATTGCCTTGTAGATGCTTTGCCTGACAAATGGAATTCTTTAGTTCTAATTTTGAGAGAGAATTTAC
Organism: Mikania micrantha; assembly: GCA_009363875.1. NCBI lineage: Eukaryota > Viridiplantae > Streptophyta > Magnoliopsida > Asterales > Asteraceae > Mikania > Mikania micrantha. The sequence continues at coordinate 37,068,871 of CM018683.1, read as the reverse complement.
CAGGAATGACCTTGGTAGAATTTGTTCAAAAGCTTGAAGAGCAAGAGATGAAGGATAAGCGAAAAGCTCGAAGAGTGAATGTTACACAAGATCCTTCATTATATGGTGGATCTGTAGTTACACCACCGGCTTCATCTGCCAAGATTCAGACAGGCTCCATGTGCCTGGTATGAGACTTTATCAACTCATCTTATTGAACATGGATTCAATAGGGGTCAGATTAACAAAACATTGTTTTATCGGGAAAAGGGCAAGGATATTCTTCTTGTTCAAATCTATGTGGATGATATCATCTTTGGATCTACCGATGAGCAATTGTGTTTGGAGTTTAAAGAGGTTATGGTTGAGAAGTTTGAAATGAGTGCCTTGTCAGACATCAAATTCTTCTTGGGTTTACAAATTGATCAGACTGATGATGGAATCTTCATTCATCAGCCAAATTACATTCAAGATGTGCTAAAATGATTTAGCATGCTTGATTGTAAACCCATTTCCACGCCCATTCAGCCCAATCACGGGATTGAGCCTGATATTAAGGGGGAGCTAATCGATGCTACTTTGTATCGTGGAATGATTGAAAGTTTGATGTATTTGACTGCCTCAAGGCCAGATATTGTATTTGCTACAAGTATCTGTGCTCGCTATCAATCAAAACCTAAAGTGTCACATCTGATAGCAGTCAAGAGAATTCTTCGTTATCTGAAGGGTACACCAGACACCGGTCTGTGGTATCCTAAGGATGATAACTTTTCCCTCAATGCCTATAGTGATTCTGACTATGGAGGATGCAAGACTGATGCTAAATCCACAACTGGAGGTGCACAATTCTTAGGGGAGCGGTTAGTCTCTTGGCAGTGCAAAAAGCAGACATCTGTTGCTACTTCTACATGTGAAGCTGAGTATGTAGCGGCTCCCAGTTGTTGTTCACAAGTTTTGTGGATACAACAACATATGAGAGACTATGGTTTGAATTTTCTGACTACCCCGATTCATGTTGACAACGAGGCTGCTATTGCTATAACCAAGAATCCGGTGTATCATTCACGATCCAAACACGTTGATATTAGGTTTCATTTCATACGAGATTGCTATGAAAAGAAACTTATTGATGTGGTGAAGATACATACCAATGAGCAACGAGCAGACCTTCTCACCAAGGACTTTGATAAAAACCGTTTTGAGTATTTACTCAAATTAAATGGCATTCGGGTCAAGGGTGAGGTAATTCCAAATCAATCTCCTTCTTAATCAATTTTTATTGAATTAACATCAGATATTTTAGTTTTTTGTTGTTTTATGTTTTTAGTTTTTAGGGGGAAAAAATTTTGAAAAATACAAAAACATTTAAAAAATCAAAAACACAAAAAAATTAAAAAAATTAAAATTTTTGAGAAATTGATTCGACCAAGTGAGAAATGATAGTACAATTTGCAATTGGAAACACATTTGTATCATACAAAAACTTAAACATAAAGAGCAGTTACAATTACTAAGTTTGATGTGTTAGTAGGTCTATAATTTAGTTAAGATGAAATTAAACAAAAGTTTGATTATGCTTTATAACAAACAGATGCTTAGAATACAGTACTTAGTTTTGTCTTGAATGAGTGGTAATTTTTTTCTTACCAAATGTTTCTTGAACAAAAAGTCAAGTTACTAGTTTTGATCATGTGTTTAAATTTTCAAAAGAAATTCTAATTGTGTTTTTCTTTTATTTTAGTTTAAAGCTGAAACATTCTTTGCGTATACTTGCGTATCGACCTGATTGTTATTGCTTTAAACAATTTAAATTTGTTTTTCTCGGTTCTGATTAAGATTTGGACAATCTCTGCGTATATGAAAATATCGATCTGATTATTATAAGCTTAAACTTAAATTATTTTTTAGTTCATTATTTGAATCATCTGAAAATATGTAAGTATCAACCTTGATTTCAGATTTTGAACAAATTCAAATTATTTTCTTTTTTGTTATTTTCAAAAAGAAATTCTGCTTTATGTTTACATGATCAAGCTAGTTAAAATTGAAGTAATTAGTTTCAAGAACATTTGTGTTTGATTAATTATTCACAAATCGGGGATGTGTTCAAGTAAATGGATATTATAAGGTATTTGATGATTTTGTTTTAATTGATATCTTAACTAAGTAATTAAACTTAAAGAGGATAAATACTGACCATCATCTTTGAATTGTAATTTGCTAATAAATATATTCATTAATTTAATCAGATGTGTTGATAATTGTAAAACAATATGATCTCATGTCTGGATCTTTCTCAAACAAGAAAACTGTGATTGTTTTGTTATTTTAGTTAGTTTTGTTAAATTTGTAGTTTAGTTGTTTTAAAAATTTTTGAAAATTTACAAAAAGATTTTATTTTTATCTTATGTTAAATCAATAATTTTTGATTATTTGTTTGACTTTGAAACAATTAAAACCTTGGTTTGTTTTGAAATTTAAAATAAAAATCAAATTTTTCAAAAGGTTCGCCTAAATTGGTTTGTGAGAAGGTTCGTCCATTTGGTTCGTTGGACAGGTTCGTTGAGAAGGTTTGTTGGACAGGTTCGTTGAGAAGGTTCGTACAATTGGTTCGTCTAATAGGTTCGCTCAACAGATTCGCCTGAGAAGGTTCGTTGACAGGTTCGGTCAACAGATTGATCAAAGGTTTGTCCAATAGGTTCGGTTAATAGGTTTGCATAGAAATACCAGGTTCGTGATCAAGGTTCGTCACTTTCATCAGTTGATATCCGCGAACCTGCAAGACTTGATTTTTCGATTTTTGATCTAGAATCTCCAAAGCTTTTTGCCTGATATCATTAGACTCGTAATCAAATCGTGATCATTTTTAGGTAAAAATCTTAGCATTTGACCGGCTGAATTAGGAAATATGACTGGTTTTAGAGTTTTTAAAGTCGAACCTTTTTTGTTTGAGTCAAAACCTATTAAAATCTAAGTTTTAGACAAATTGCTTTTATTAAATTTGTTCATCGGTGAGTTTCGAACCATGGGATGTAAATTTTTTCATTTAATTCGAAGATTTGAAATTTTGATCTTAAAATTGAAAAAGGTTCGCTGGATGAACAAGGTTCGCTGGATGAACTAAGGTTCGCTGAATCTTGAAGGTTCGTCTGAACCTGATAGGTTCGTGGCTAACCTCTGGTTTTCAAAAGAACCGAACCTTTGTTGGTCAAGGTTCGTTTGACCAACAGGTTTCTTTGATTTGAAGGTTCGTTCATTGAAGGTTCGTTCATATAAGGTTCGTTCATCAGAAGGTTCGTTCAAATTGAATAGGTTTGTCTGAACAACATGTTCGTCTAGAATTAGGTTCGTCTTAGGGAAGGTTCGCTGAGTTCAACACTTCGAAATTTTTTTAATTTTTTAAAATTTTTTTTTTAAATTTTGTTTTAATTTTGTTTTCTTTCTGATTGTAGAAATGGCGAATCTGACCTTCGAGGACAAGCATAATGTGTGTGCATACTTGGATCCTACAACCAGGAACGACAAAGATTTCAGACCAATGATAGAGTTTCTTAGACAATCAAGGATCTATCATGCTATCTCTAATTCTTGCCAGATTTACCGATCACACATTCAGAGCTTTTGGGAATCTGTTAGGCTGATATCTGTTGATGAGGAGTATGTCATAGAGGTGAATGTGCTTGGACAAGCAATTCGTATTACCGAAGCTGACATCAGAAGGGCATTGCAATTCGGAGGAGAACCTGCTGGTATGACACTCATACTAGAGAGGTGCATCAAAGGGTGTTTCTTGAGGATTAGATATTTTGGAGCTTACAATGTTATATCAATCAAGAAGGGCAAACTTCATCTTCATTGTCTAAGTATGAGGATGGGAACATTCGATGAGTTACGGGATTTGATGCGATCAGCCATGGTAGCATTGATATTGAACAAACCGTTCAATTTTTCTGCTACGATTTTCTGCTACATGTCTGACAATATTACAAAAGCCAAGGATAGATTTTATATGTATCCTCATTTTGTTCAGATGCTGATTGATGAGAGACTGCCAGAGCAGATGTTGCCAAGAGATGCTGCAGATCTTCTCAAGCTCAAACACATGACTGAATCAAGTCTTGGTCAGGTCAGGGTGTACCAAAAGAGTGGTGATGCTGTGCTGGAAAAGGACCTAGTTGGTCACTGTGCCAGGGCTAATTACGTAGCTCTTGAGGGTGATGCATGGAGGCATGCAGAGTCTGGTTCTGATACTGAAGCATTCAGTGATGATGATGATAATCAGCCACAACCACCACCACCTCCTCCAAGACAACAACCAAGAAAATCACCTGCTCAGTCTTCTCATTCACAACAACAAAGCCAATCTCAGACTCAAGGACCAAGTTTAACTTCTATTACCTTGGTGCCTCTTGATGTTATCTTTCCAGATCAACAGGGTGAACACAGACAACAAGAAGATACTTCTGTTCATGTTGATGCTGTGGTTGAAGATGAAGACGAAGAGTCTTCTGATACTGAGTCTGAGTTAGAGACGATTGTACAAGGGAGTACAATGATTAAAATATTGAAAAAGAGGACTGCTCCAGAACAATCTACAGAAGCACGAGAAGAGAGAGGTGATCCTGATTTTGTAGCTGAAGAGCCTGAATCATCTAGACCAAAGAAAATGAAGAGAATGGCTAAAGGACTACCAAAGAGGAAGGCTAAATCTCCTAAGATCATTGTATCTTCATCTGTTGTTACTTCTATAGCTTCTTCATCTATTCCTGTTGTTACATCTTCTCAAGCTGCTACAGTTCCTATTTTTTCTTCACATACTACTATTCCAGTTTCTGTTTCTACAGTTTTAGGAGGCTTTGGGCAAGCTCCTGAGTATGTGAATGTAGCTTCTTTTGTTCCTTCGTTCATGGGGACTACAACAGTGACAACATCATTTCAGGAGACTTCATTTCATCAAGCTTCTAATTCTAGAGATGATTCTTTATTTGAAAGTTTAGATGACTTGGGAGATCTAAATTTCACTGTTGATTATGATGACACTGAGCTCAGAAGAAGAATTTCTATGCTTTCAAAAGAGTTTGATTTATACAAGATGGAAAAAGAGAAAGCTAAAACTGATCAACCATCTTCATCAGGAACAAGTGAGTTAGATGAGGTGAAAAGTCATATTGCTCAGTTAATGAAATGGAAGGAGGAAGATGTAGTTGAAAAGAAATTGCTAAATGAAAGCATTGCTTCTTTGGAATCTATGATTGAGATTCAGAATGTTGATATTGCATAGTTGCAGAATCAGAATAGTGATTTAAGGCAAAGGATTGATGATTTGCAAGTCAAAAGTTCTCAAGCTGAAGCTTCTGATGCTGGTAAGGTGTTTATTGATGTGGATGAGGAGGAAGAGGAAGAAAAAGAAGAAGATGAGAAGGTGGATTATGGGAGGTTATAGTGGTGGATCTGGTGGATTGAATTCTATGACTGGAGCTATGGTTGTCTATGATTCTTCTAAGATTACTATGGATGCTACTCCTGTAACAGTTGTATCTTCTGATAGGGCTACAGATTGTATTGATGATGATTTTGAAGATTTAATGGAAATGGAACCAAAGCAGATTATCGATTACTCTCTGCCTATATTTCTTGATTTGTTTAAGCAACATTTTAATATTGATTTGCAGAGATTGATTGTTGAGATATTAGTGGAAAAAGACTTGGAAGAAGGTGAAATAGCTGGAGGTTATTCCGCAAAAGATTTTAATGATATGTTTGATGTTGATGCAGATCAAATGTTTGATTTTGAACAAGATGATTATTTTGACTTATTTGATTTTGAGAAGGATGAGCCAATTGATGAAGATTTGTACAACCTGAATACGTTAAAGAAGATTTTTGATCTTGGAGGCGTGTCAAAGACATCATTGGCTAATGTTAAAGAAAAGACAAATATGGATTTCTGGAAAGAAAATCAAGATGAGATGAAATACATTGTTAATCATTTATACATCTTCAAGCAGATGATTGAAGCAATAGACGATAAAGTTCAAGACAACCAAACTAAACAATTCAAAAGATTCAAGATTGGATCCAAGTCGAAGATGATTGGAAGAATTGTTAGTTATGGTTACTTTCATAATATTCCGGGAATTCTGATAGATAAAGGATGCTATGTGGTAAAGCGAATTGACGGATGTCAGTATTTTGGTAAAGCTTTAGATTTGATGAGTTTACCATCTTTTGAGTGCATGGAGTTGTCAAGATTGAAAATGATCAAACCTATTCAGACTAAACACAATGAAACTTTTGAGAAGTTATTGAAGAAAGAAGCTAGGTCTGGATGGAGTTTGCTTTCTCCTCAAGTTAAAGACAAGATACATGGATATGCAAAGCCAAAAGCATTCAAGAGACCAAGGTTAAGGATGATGGAACAGAATTGGAATCCGTATTTCAAATTCTGGTTTTATGATGAGAAGACAGCTGAAGAAGTAATTTTGTTGAAACAAGAAGATTAATGGAGAGTAATCAGATTATTAGATCCAGTTTGGATTGTCAATTGCTCAAAGGTTGATATTGATTTACTTAACATGGTTGAGATTTTTGCTGCAGAAGGTTATCATGATGTGGGGATAAGCTATAAAGACATGGCAGTTCAATTTCAGACCATTGCTAGAATGTGTTATACTTTGGTTATAAATTTAGGTTGGAATTGGGAAGATGTGAACTATCTTTATGTAGAGCTTATGAAGGTTCAGAAGGAAATGGATGAGAGAGATGCTAAGTTGGAGGCTGAAAGGTTAGCCAAGATTCCTCGTTCGGTTGATAATGTTGTTGGAGAAACTAGTAGAGTTGATGACAAGACTGAAGATAAAGCTGAAGACAAAGACTAAAGATTTTTGATAGCAACTATTAAGGGGGAGTTTGTTAGTACATATTTGTAATAGGTTGCTATTCAAACATGTAAATTATAGAAAGTTTTGTAAAGTTTAGTTTTGTAAAAAGGTTTGGCTTAGGTTCGTCTGGCCCACGAACCTAGGCAGGTTTGGCGAACCTATCACATTAATAGGTTTGGCGAACCTACAACCTTAGAAAGGTTCGGCTGGATAACCTAAGGGTTCGGCTAGGGAATAGGTTCGGCTGACAGGCCTGTATATAAAGAAGGTTTGTCTGATTTTCTCATAACTCTTGGAAAACTTTGGAGAACTTTAGAATTCTGTGTGTGTTTTCTCTGTGTGAGAATTCTCTATATTAGAGCTGTAATCAATTGTGATTGATTAATGAGATGACAATGTTTATTGAATGCTTGTTCTTCTTTTATTTTTTATAGATCGAACATAGATTCCGCATGTGTTTGATTGTTCTAGGACTTCTTGATACGATCCAGATCGAATTCACCAAGACAACACATAATAATGATGTAACAAAGGTTATACCTTTGTTATTACATCTACATCCGGTATGCTTAAAATAATGTTTATATCTATGTGATCTATCAAGTGTGATAACAATGATTGTGAAATATCAAAAACAAGTAAGACAATGTTTCATGATAAAAGCAATTGCTTTTGAGATATCAAGGGGATTGAGATGACAATATATATACATCTATGGGATGATAACATAAAACTACATTTGATTACTAGTAAGACTGCTTGTACTATATCACTGTGATCATGTGACAATTGAGAATTCAACTGCATTAAGTCCCTTTCATAGTTCATTTACCATTAAGTGGCAAAGGTCAAGCCGACAGTAATGTATTGGTACCATAAGTTTGAAAAACTTCCAGTGAGTAAGGTCGGTCGTTATGTTTAACATAAATAAAATTTGGCTGGTATCGTATGACCAGTAACAGGGCGGCAACAGTCAGGTTTGGTAAATAAGACTGAAGATAAAGCTGACGACAAGACTGAAGACAAAGCTGAAGACAAAGACTAAAGAGTTTTGATAGCAACTATTAAGGGGGAGTTTGTTAGTACATATATGTAATAGATTGCTATTTAAACATGTAAATTATAGAAAGTTTTGTAAAGTTTAGTTTTGTAAAGGTTTTGCATAGGTTTGTCTGGCCCACGAACCTAGGCAGGTTTGGCGAACCTATCACATTGATATGTTTGGCGAACCTACAACCTTAGAAATGTTCGACGAACCTACAGGTTTGGCAACCTAGGTTCGCCCAGCGAATCTCAAGGTTGGCGAACCTAAGGGTTCGGCTAGAAATAGGTTCGACTGACAGGTCTGTATATATAGAAGGTTTGTCTGATTTTCTCGTAACTTTTGGAAAATTTTCAGACAACTTCAGAAATTGTGTGTATTTTTCTCTGTGCGAGATTTGTAAACATTGAAGACTGATTAATCAAATGAACATGTTTATGAAATTGCTTGTTACTTTTTGATTCTTATAGATTAAACATGGATTCTGCAAGTGTTTAATTGTTCATAGAGTTTCTTGATACGATCCAGATCAGATTCATCAAACCAACAGGGTTCGCAACCGAAGCTAACATGCTGCCCCCCCGCCATATCCATTCAACAAGATATGGCAATGTTGTTTGGTCAATTATGCATTGTTCTGACCTCCAGTCGGGATGGCCATACGGCGCGCAACAGTGGGGCTTGTCAGGCCCAAATAGTACTATTCAGAATTACCACGCTAAGCGCAACGCGCTATTAACGGTTCGAGGTGTATTTAATAAGGACTTATCAGTTTTGTGGATGAATGCCACACATATGCATATACGATATTGGCATGTACAAATGTAACCATAAAGTGTGTATGTTGTTCAAAAATAGTTGTATGCAATGTTTTCTCCCCCAAAGGTAGAAAAGTAAAAAGGGGCCATGAACTCACCTGATGAAGCAGTTCCAGTTATATGCTAGCTACTTGCGAATGCTAGCACCTGCTAGTATGCACCTATAACCATATAGGTTGTGAGTATGAGTTTTGTGTTGTGTTGTAATCCATACAACTCCAAGTGTCGGTGTGCTCAACTGAGTGTGTGTGTGTGTGTGTGTGTTGACTCGTGTTGACTCGACGAATCGTTGGTGACACATTTGTTGTTTTTATGTGTCTTAATGCAAATAAGACACCAACACGCATTCCTAAACATGATGTTTTCACAAAAGTCGTGTTTCGAAAATTGTAACGTTTCTGTTTCGGGGAAACTTTCTATATTTAGAAAGTTTCTATTTTTGGAAAGTATAGTTATGAAATCCTATTTCATAAAACAAATCACTCTAGTATGTTTGTAAGAACACGTTTAAATACTTAAAACACGTCGTTTGCGCATAAATTGCCATTTATGCCATTTTGCCCAAATAAAGTTTCCTTATTTGGAAAGTATGCACTTAAAAACTCGTTTTCACAAACCAAGTTCCCAATATGCTTAGAAATCATTTTTAAACATATTTCAATAATCAAAGTTCATCAAAACACTCAAAAACATCAAAAGCCCTCTTTTGATTTACAAAAGTTTCCATAAATAGTAAGTTTATACAAAATCATGTTTTTGACAAAATCAAACATCCAAATGTGTGTCTAAAACTCCTCAATACGCATTTCACAACATCTAGACATGTCTAACATGTCTAGATCATCACAAATCTATGACTTGCAACATAAAAGTTTCCTTTTATGGCAAGTGTACCAAAATCATCACCAAATCAACAATAACTCATCAAAATCAATTCTAACCTTTCTAAACTCTAAAAATCAGTAGATCTACAACAAACACATCAAATCACCAACAAATTCGTGTTCAATTGCCACATGGAGTTGCATGTGTTCAAACACACTTGCATGTGTGTTTTTACATCATGCATGTACGATCTAGCGCTAGCTAAACATCGAAAACTACCTTAGATGCTCTTAGATGATGGGATTGAAGCTCATTAGAAGCTACGAGTGGCTAATGAGAGTTCTCTTGCTTGTTGATGGTCTCCAAGAATTCCTTTGATGCTCTAATGGCTTCAAATCACCAAGAAATGCAAATAGATGGCTTCAATATTGATTCTAGAGGTTCGGGGTGTGATTTGAGTGTGTTTTGGTCGAGAGAGTTGGTGGAAATTGTAAGAGAACCGGATATAAATGAATGGGGTTGATTTTTATAAATATTTTGATCTGCATGGCCTTCGCGTACCGCGATGGGTCCATTTTCTTGTTTTTCGATTTCGTCGATTCGACCAAATCTCTCGAACAATAATTGAATTGTGCATTACACGTTGATTAGGATTAATCAAGCATCCAAACATTTCGTAAACACGAACACAAACGATCTCCAATAATTCGAGAAATTATCGAAACACACACACGAGTCTCACGAACGCTGGTGATCAATCAAACTTATGTTCTATCTTATGATTATGTGCTAAACACGCGCTAGATGTTTAGGATAAACGTTGGGAATCGAGCACAAGCGAAACCGAATGTGCATCATCTGATCTTCACGTTCCCACGTGAATTCAGGTCCGCGTTTTGAGTTCCATCGGACTCTAACAATCGGAATCCGACTCTGTTTGAGTTGTTTGACCACATGGTCCATGATCTCTACCGGTTCTTCAACGAACATTAATTGTTCATCCACCAGGATCTCATCGAGTGGGACTACAAGTGTTTCATCTGATAAACATTTCTTCAGGTTTGAGACATGAAATACGTTGTCAACTCCATCGAGCTCGGCTGGTAAGTTGAGTTGGTATGCCACTGGACCAATCCTCTTCAGGATCTCGAAAGGTCTAATATACCGTGGGTTCAGTTTGCCTTGTTTACCAAAACGAATGACGCCTTTCCAAGGTGAAACTTTCATAAGGACTTTATCTCCTACCTGAAATTCTAGAGGCTTTCGGTGTTTGTCGGCATAGCTCTTTTGACGATCGTGAGCTGCTGCCATACGGTTCCTGATTTGCACGATCTTTTCCGTAGTTTCATGTACAAGTTCCGGACCAGTGAACTGACTGTCGCCCACTTCCGCCCAATAGATAGGTGATCGGCAACTCCTACCGTAGAGGGCCTCAAAAGGCGTTGCCTTGATGCTGGTGTGGTAGCTGTTGTTGTAGGAGAACTCCACCAACGGTAGGTGAGTTTCCCAGCTCTTCCCGAAGTTTACTACGCACGCCCGTAGCATATCTTCGAGGTTTTGTATGGTGCGTTCGCTCTGGCCATCAGTTTGTGGATGGTATGATGTACTCATATCCAACCGCGTACCAAGCGACTTTTGCAATGATTTCCAGAAGTTAGAGGTGAATCTGGAGTCTTGATCCGAGATGATGGAGATTGGAACTCCATGACGTGAGACTACTTCCTTAACATAGATTTTGGCTAGCTTTTCCATCTGTTCATTTTCCTTGTTCGCAGGGAAAAGTGCTGATTTAGTCAGCCAACACAATTACCCAGACAGTGTCACATCCACTACGGGTACACGGTAATTCGGTAATGAAGTCCATAGATATTTGTTCCCACTTCCACATGGGGACAGAGGAGTGTCGCTCCTTTCACCGTTGATGCCTAGGGTTTCTCCGCTAGGAAGAGGTATGCGCACAACCTTGTCGTGGCAAATGATTTCAGCTTGGTTTTTAGACAACCTTGTAACTGGCATGAGGTCTATCCTGAATTTATGGTTTGCTAGCTCTAAAGTGCATTCTCCTAGAATGTGATTAGTTACAATCAGTTTACCATCAGCTAATCCGACGGTGTATTCATCCTCTAATGATATTGGGGTTATGACTAGTATTTACCAAAACGCTTAAATATAAAACTTTTCTCAATTCCAGTATCAAACAACACAGAAGCTTAATGATCGTTTAAGAGATACATACCTGTTGCAAGGTTAGGATCATTTCTGGCTTCCTTAGTCCCAATTACGAGGGCTCGTCCCTTCGGACCGTTGTTGTTCTCGTTATTGTTGTTGCTCTTCAGATGTGGGCAGTCTTTCTTGATGTGTCCTTGCTTTCCACATTCGAAGCAACTCTTCGGTGCTTCGTTCCCATTGTTTTTCACATGGGGGAAATCCCTCTTGAAGTGCCTTGGCTTTCCACATTCGAAGCAACCTTTTGGTGCTTTGTATTGATGTTGTTGTGGCTGTGGAATTTTGGTCACTAGTTCACCCCTGCAGTCCCTAGCTGCGTGACCTTGCTTTCCACACCGTTGACACCGGTATCTTTCACACGGTCCTCGTTGATGATGATAATCATAGTTGTTGCACTTTGGGTATCTATCGACATAGGCACCCTTAATTTGAGTGGTTTGAGTAAGCGAAATGTAGGTTTGGGGTGATCCAAACTAATGTCGTATTGGTGGTTGAAGAGTGGGGGTTTCGTTTAGAGAGTTATCCCATTTGCGTTTGTTGTCGGTGGTTTTGATTGCTGAGCCACGTGGAGGTAATAATCCTTGAATAACTGTTGTATCGGTCAGTTAATGAGCTAAGTATACGGCTTGTCTTAAGGTGGTGGGGTCAGCGGATAGTACCATATCCCGAACCTGTGGTGTCAATCCCTCAATGTATCTTTCGAGATGTTTGTAGGCTGGGGTCACCAATTCTGGGCACATGTGTGCCAACTCATAAGATTGAGATGTGTATGCTTCGATCTCATAACCAATCATCCTGTGGCTCTGAAATTCCGCTTCCAATTTCTGAACTTTGTCGTGAGGGAAATATTCGTGGTTCATCATCCTTTTGAATTCTTCCCAAGGTAGAGCATTAGATGTTTCTCGTCCTATGGTTAGAACATTCGTGTCCCACCAAGTTTGACTGAACTTTGTCATGAGCGAATCTCAAGGTTGGCGAACCTAAGGGTTCAGCTAGAAATAGGTTCGGCTGATAGGTCTGTATATATAGAAGGTTTGTCTGATTTTCTCATAACTTTTGGGAAATTTTCAGACAACTTCAGAAACTGTGTGTATTTTTCTCTATGTGAGAAATCTCTGTGTGAGATTTGTAAACATTGAAGATTGATTAATCAAATGAAGATGTTTATGAAATTGCTTGTTACTCTTTGATTCTTATAGATTAAACATGGATTCCACATGTGTTTAATTGTTCATAGAGCTTCTTGATACGATCCAGATCAGATTCATGAAACCAACAGGGTTCGCAACCGAAGTTAACATGCTGCCCCCTGCCATATCCATCCAACAAGATATGGCAATGTTGTTTGGTCATTTATGCATTGTTCCGACCTCCAGTCGGGATGGCCATACGGCGCACAACAGTGGGGCTTGTCAGGCCCAAATAGTACTATTCAGAATTACCACGCTAAGCGCAACGCGCTATTAACGGTTCGAGGTGTATTTAATAAGGACTTATCAGTTTTGTGGATGAATGCCACACATATGCATATACGATATTGGCATGTACAAATGTAACCATAAAGTGTGTATGTTGTTCAAAAATAGTTGTATGCAATGTTTTCTCCCCCAAAGGTAGAAAAGTAAAAAGGGTGTTGGTTTGGTGAAACCGTTCAGGATCGAAATACAAGCTCTACTAACTATCAAATACGTGCGGAATCCATAGTTGATATGTATAAAACTCAAGAACACAAGCAATTCAATAAAAACTTCTTGTATTATCAACAAATGATTACAAGATCACTCAAAACTAACAAACTTCTCACACAGAGAATTTCAGCAGATCTCTAAAAGCACTCAGCAAAAGTCTACTGAAATAACAAACAAAACAACTATATATAGTTACAGACCAGCGAACCTTAGGTTCGTGAGCCGAACCCTAAGGTTTGCTAAACGAACCTATAGGTTTGACAAACGAACCTTATCAAGGTTATAGGTTCGCCGAACCTTTAGACAAAATAGGTTCGCCGAACCTGCCTAGGTTCGTGGGCCAAACAAACCTTGACAAACCTAGCCGAACCCTTTAACAAATCAAAATAAATACAATTTTTGAATAGCAAACCATTTCAAATATGCACTAACAAACTCCCCCTAAATGTTTGCTATCAAAATCTTCAATCTTTGACTTCAGTTATTTCTTCAACTTTATCTTCAATGGTTTCTTCAACTTTGTCTTTTAATCCACTCGATTCACCAACTTCAGCAACCACATTATCCACCGCTCGTATCACCACCGAACGTGGTATTTTAGCAAGTCTTTCTGCCATCAATCTATCATCTCGTTCATCTCTTTCCTTTTGCAATTCCATCAATTCAGTATACAAGTAATTCACATCATTCCAATTACAACCAGAATGTATACGCAAAGTAAAACACATTCGTGCAATGGTCTGATATTGAATTGCCATATCTTTGTAGCTCACTCCAACATCATGAAATCCATCTTCAGCATATATTTGAGCTGAATCCAACAAAACAATATCATCTCTTGAGCAATTCACAATCCATATCGGATCAAGCATTCTTATCACCCTCCAATCATCATCTTGCTTCAATACAATCACACCTTCTGAAGTTCTTTCATCATAAAACCAAAACTTGAAATATGGATTCCAATCTTGTTCAACTTTTCTGAGTCTTGGTCTTTTATAAACTTTGGGCTTCACATAATCTTTGAATCTTTCCCTGAACTGGGGAGATAACAAACTCCATCCAAAACGACCTTCTTTCTTTAACAAATTTTCAAAAATTTCATTGTGTCGGGTCTGAATAGGCTTTATCATTCTTAATCTTGAAAGACCTTTGCATTCAAAAACTGGTAGACTCATCAAATCAGTAGCCTTTCCAAAATATTGACATCTATCAACCCTTTTTACTACATAACAACCTTTATCAGACAAGCTTCCAGAAATGTAATGAAAATAACCATAACTAATAATCTTCCCAATCATCTTGGATTTAGATCCAATCTTGAACTTTGTGGATTGTTTAGTTATGTTGTCTGGATCTTTATCTTCATACACTTCCCTCATAATTTTGAAAGAATGCAAATGATCAATGATATACTTTGTTTCATCTTGAAATTCCTTCCAGTAATCCAAATTCGTCTTTTCTCTAATTGGATTCAAAGTTGAGCTTGACATACTTCCAACTTCAAAAACCCTTTTCATCATGTTTAGATTCAGCAATTCTTCATCAATAACATCTTTATCAAAATCAGACAAATCACTATCATCATATTCTTCAAAATCAAACATCAAATCATCATTATCATCCTTATCGTCATCAAAAACAGATTGATAATCTTGAAATGAATAATCACCCAAAATTTCTCCTTCTCTTTCTTGATAAACTTGAATCTCAACAATGTTTCTCTGCAAATCTATATCAGAATGAATTTTAAATAAATCAAGAAAAGTAGGCAGAGAATAATCAAGAATAGCCATGGGATGTTCTATTTCATCTAAGTCTTCAAAATCAACTTCAGTACAATCCCTAGCTCTATTAGAAGATACAGAAGTCAAAGGAACAGCATCAGCAGCCAATATAGAAGGAGTATAAACCACAATTGCTCCAGTCACAGAATTCAAACTACCAGCACCACTCTCAACACCACCAGCACCATCACCACCAGTCTCATCATCACCATGGAAATCCAAATCATCTGGATGTTCATCAACATCGGTATCTCCATAATCAACTGCTTCTTCATCCTCTTCTTCTTCTACCTTCTCTACCTTCTCTACCTTCTCCTCTTCTTCTGCATCAATATCAACAAACACTTGATCAACTTTTGAGCTAGATGCTTCAGACTTTATGACTTTAGATTCCAACTTTTTGATCTTGAATCTTAAATCAGTGTTTTCATTCTTCAGATCAATAATATCTTCAAATTGTAGTTTAACCAAAAACTCCAACTCAGAAATTTTATCTTTCATCAATTTCTTCTCAGCAACCTCTTCTTCCTTCCATTTCATCATCATATCCATTTGAGTTTTTAACTCATTTAGCCCAGAACTAGAAGAAGATGGTTTATCAGCAACAACCTTTTCTTTTTCTTTCTTGTATTCTTCAAATTCCTTTGAAAGCATAGACAATCTTCTTTTAAGATCTGTATCATCATAATTCACAGTAAAATTAATATCACCCAAATCATCAAGCCCTGAAAATAAGTCATCTCTAGGAATTGAATCCTGAGGAATAGAAGTCTCTGGCACTGAAGTAGTTACAGTAGTGGCTTCTACAAAAGATGATGTGAAAGAAGCTACATGTACAAACTCAGGAGTTTGTACAGTAGACACATGAGTAGTAGTCACAGAAACTGAAGTAATAACTGGTGAATCAAGAATAGAAATTGATGTAGTAACAACTGGAGAAACAGAAGCAGGAACTGAAGTAACAATCACAGGTGAAGACACAATGGTCTTATCAGTCTTTGTCTTTTTCTTCTCATAAGGCCCTCTCTTGGCCATTCTTTTAATCTTCTTTGGTTTAGAAGATTCAGGTTCATCTGGTACAAAAATAGGATCTTTTTTCTCTTCCTTCTCCTCAGCATCCTTTTCAACAAATTTTCTTTTCCTTCTCTTCACCATTTGATTTCCTTCCTGAACCATCTCATATTCTGACTCTGTGTCAGAAGATTCACTTTTATCATCATCAGCAGCAACAGTCTCTGTCTGCATCCCAGATACATCAACTTCCAGAGGTTCTTGAGAAGATTGTTCTTGTGATGATTTGACTTGAGAAGTAGATTGAGAAGATTGACCAGTAGTCTTCTTCTTTGGTTGTTGCCTTGGAGGAGGTGGAGGTGGTGCTTGAGTATCATCAGCTTCAACATCTTCATTATCAGACTCTGAATCAACATGCCTCCATGCATCATTCTCAGGCGCAACATAATTTGCCCTGGCACAATGAGCAATCAAATCCTTTTCTTGTACAGCATCCCCAGTTCTTTGATACACTCTGACTTGACCCAAACTTGAATCAGTCATTTGTTTAAGCTTCAACAAATCTCCAACTTCCCTGGGTAGCTGACCTTCAGGAAACCTCTCATCAATCAACATTTGCACAAATCTAGGATACATGTAAAACCTATCCTTAGCCTTTGTGATGTTGTCACACATATACCGAAAGATCATGCCAGAAAAATTGAACGGTTTGTTCAATATAAGCGCAACCATGGCAGATCGCATCAAGTCCCTCAACTCATCAAATGTGCCTTTCCTCATGCTAAGGCAATGCAGTAACACATGTGCTAGAAACTTATATTGCAGTGGTAGCTTTCCCTTCTTGATTGATATGGAATTATAATCTCCGAAGTATCTGATGCGTAGAAAACAACCTTTGATGCAACTCTCAGGAATAAGAGTTACACCATCTGGTTCACCTCCAAAATGTAATACCCTCCTAACATCAGCCTCAGTTATACGAATTGCTTGTCCAAGCACATTCGCATCAATAGTATATACATCATCAACTGAAATAATCCGAGCTGATCCCCAAAAGCTCTGAATATGTGATCTATATATCTGCACTGAACTAGAAATAGCATGATAAACCCTTGATCTTCTGAGAAACTCGATCATTGGTCGAAACTCTTGACCATTCTTGGTTGTTGGATCCAAGTGTGCACAAATATTGTGTTTGTCTCCGAAAACTAAGTTCGCCATTTCTACAAATAGAAATAAAAGAAATTAGAAACAAAAATTAATTAAAGTTAACAAAATAAGAAAAATAGAAAAATTTCTAAGTAAAAACAGCGAACCTATTCTTCTTAGACGAACCTTACTTCTAAACGAACCCTACTTCTAGACGAACCCTATAATGACCGAACCTTGCAATGACCGAACCTTGTCCTGAACGAACCTTTTAAATGAACGAACCTTGTTAGTCAAACGAACCTTGACCAAAAGATTCGTTGCTTTTAAAAAAAACAAAGGTTCGCCACGAACCTATACAAAACTAACGAACCCCCAAGGTTCGGCGAACCTATACAAATCCAACGAACCCTCAAGGTTCGGCGAACCTATACAAATCCAACGAACCTTTAAGGTTTGGCGAACCTAAGGTTCGTTCAGCAAACCTGTTCATCGTCCCAATTTCAACATTTGAATCAAAAAATTCAAAAACAGTTAATCTGATGAAAAAAAAATCATGCACTTAAGTTCGAAACTTATCGATGAACAATTTTAACAAAGATGGTTTATCCAATTTTTAGATTTTAACCATATTAAAGTCAGATTACAGATTCGAACATAAAAACTCTAAAAACTCTCAGATCTCTCAAATTATTCGGTCAAATTTCAAAATTTCTACCTAGAAATGTTCACGAAATGATTCTGAATCTAATGATAACAATCAAAAACTCTGGGAGGTCCAAGATCGAAAATCGAAAAAATCCTTCAAGGGTTCGTCGCCTGTGATCAATATGAAAGTGACGAACTATTTTCACGAACCCTTTATTTATATGTCACGAACCTTTCCAGCGAACCCTCTTGACGAACCATCTTGCGAACTATCTCTACGAACCCTAACTGACGAACTATCTTCACGAACCCTATCAGCGAACTATCTTCACGAACCTATCAACAACCTATCTCAGCGAACCTTACCCACGAACCATATCAGCGAACCTTCTCAAAACATGATTTTTCTTTTAAAATTCAAACCAAAATTCATATTTAATTGTTCAAAAGTCAAACAAATAATCAAACATTATCAATTTAACATCAGATTTTTAAAGAATAAAAATAAAATCTTTTTGAATTTTTAAATTTTTAGAACAATTAAAATGCAATCTAACACAATTAACAAAAATCTTTTTGTTTGAGAAAGATGTAGACATGAGATCATATTATATTAAAATTTTCAACATATCTGTTTATATTATATAACAATTATTTATAAATTACAAGTCTACAATGATTGTTAATATACTTTTCCTTTTAAATTTAATTACTTAGTAAAGAAATCAGTTTAAACAAAATTATCAAACATTTTATAATAATCCAATTACTTGAACACATCCCCAATTTGTGAATAATTAATCAAACATAAATGTTCTCAAACTTATAATATCAATTATACCTAGTCTGATCATGCAAAAATAAAGCAGAATTTCTTTTTGAAAATAACAAATAGAAAAACAATTTGAATTTGTTCAAGATCATGGAATCAAGGTTGATACTTACGTATACTCAAATGATCCAGAAAATGAACTAAACAATAATTTAAGTTTAAGATTTAACAATCAGTTCGATATTTACATATACACATAGATTGTCCAAATCTTAAACAAAACCAAGAAAAACAAATTTGAATTGTTTAAAGCTAACACAATCAGGTCGATACGTAAGTATACACAAAGAATGTATCAGCCTTAAACTAAAATAAAAGAAAAAACAAAATCAGAATTTCTTTATTAAAAAATTAAAGACATGATCAGCTAGAAATTTGACTTTATGTTCAAGAAACATTTTGTCAAAAAATTACCACTCTTTTAGGACAAAACTAAGTACTGCATTCTAAGCATTTGTTTCTTATAAAACATTATCAAAAATTTATTCAAACTTATCTTTACTAAGTTATAAACCTATCAACACATCATTTATAGTACTTGTAATTATTTTATAAATTTTAATAATACAAACAGATATATTTCCAAATGTAAATAATGTACTATCATTTCTCACATAAACAAATCAATTTCTCAGATTTTTAATTTTTTTTTCTTGTTTTTGTGTTTTTGATTTTTTTAATGTTTTTGTATTTTCTAAAACTATTCTCCCCCTAAAAACTAAAACACAAAAAAATGAATAAAAATCTGATGTTATTTCAATAAATTTGATTATGAAGGAATTTGAGTCTTGATTACCTCACCCATAACCCTAATTCCATTTAATTTGAGTAAGTACTCAAAACGTTGTTTATCAAAGGCTTTGGTGAGAAGGTCTGCCCTTTGCTCGTTTGTGTGTATCTTCACAACATCAATCAGTTTCTTTTCATAACAGTCTCGTATGAAATGAAACCGAATATCAATATGTTTTGAACGTGAATGATACACTGGATTTTTGGTAATCGCAATTGCAGCCTCATTGTCGACATGAATCGGGGTAGTTAAGAAATTAAGTCCATAGTCTCGCATCTGTTGTTGTATCCACAAAACTTGGGAACAACAACTGGCAGCTGCTACATATTCAGCTTCACATGTAGATGTAGCAACAGAAGTTTGTTTCTTGCACTGCCAGGAGACTAACCTCTCCCCCAAAAATTGAGCACCTCCAGTAGTTGATTTGGAGTCAGTCTTGCATCCTCCATAATCTGAATCACTGTAAGCATGAAATGAATAGTTTTCATCCTTAGGATACCACAGACCGGTGTCTGGAGTACCCTTCAGATAACGTAAAATCCTCTTGACTGCAATCAGATGAGAAACCTTTGGTTTTGATTGATAACGAGCACAGATACTTGTAGCAAATACAATATCTGGTCGAGATGCAGTCAAATACATTAAGCTCCCAATCATTCCACGATATAATGTAGCATCAATTATCTCCCCCTTAATATCCGGCTCAATCCCGTGATTGGGCTGGATGGGCGTGGAAATGGGTTTACAATCAAGCATGCTAAATCGTTTTAGTACATCTTGAATGTATTTGGTCTGATGGATAAAAATACCATCATCAGACTGATCAACTTGTAAACCCAAAAAGAACTTAATGTCAGACATAGCACTCATCTCAAACTTTTCAATCATAACCTGCTTAAATTCTAAACACATCTGCTCATCGGTAGATCCAAAGATGATGTCATCCACATAGATCTGAACAAGGAGAATGTCCTTGCCCTTTTCCCGATAAAACAGAGTTTTGTCTATCTGACCCCTATTGAACCCGTGTTCAATAAGATGAGTCGAGAGGGTTTCATACCAAGCTCGAGGAGCTTGATGAAGACCGTACAGTGCTTTGTCGAGGATATAGACCTGATCCCGGTGGATAGGATCCTCAAAGCCCGGTGGCTGACACACATACACTGTCTCTTTCAATGATCCATAAAGGAATGCAGACTTGACATCCAACTGGTATACTTTGAACTTTTTGTGAGCAGCAAAGGATAGAAATAATCTAATCGCTTCAAGCCGCGCCACAGGTGCAAAAACCTCGTCATAATCAATTCCTTCGATTTGTCTGAACCCTTGAACAACCAAACGAGCCTTGTTTCGAACAATTACACCTCTATCATCTCGCTTACACTTCAACACCCACCTGGTGCCAATCTTCTTTTCACCTTTTGGTAAATCTACCAAATGCCATACTCCAAGTTTCTGAAACTGATTAAGCTCCTCTTGCATGGCCTCCACCCAGGCAGGCTCACGCAGTGCTTCAGTTACAGATTTAGGCTCAATCTGAGAAACGAATGCAGAATGCATCCATAACTCTTGAGTCCCATGATTTCGCTCCAGCTCAACGTACAAACTCTCCTCGTTTGTAACTTGCCTTCTCGTCTGTACTCCAACAGACGGATCTCCAATAATCTGCTTCACAGGGTGATTCACATGGACTCTAGACACTGGCACTTGCAGGACACCAACTCCATGATCAAGATTTGTGATATCTTGTTCTTCATCTTGATCCTGAGAAATTGCATCTTCAAAAATTTCTTGATCATCCTCCGATGACCAGTCATCATTAACTGCTTCAGTAATGCCTTCCTCAGTTGGAGAATTATCTTCAACTTGATGAGAAACTTCTTGATCTTCAGAATTTTGTAAGTCATATAACATCTGCAAAGAAATTTCATCATCAGTAACAGTAGGAGACAAGTTAAAAGACTCGAAAAGTTTATCATAATCGAATAACCAATTTGGACCTTTGCCTTCCGGTATAGGTGTATGTCGTTGAACATCCACATTATACCAGAGTTCCACAACACCCGTGCGTTTGTTAAACACACGTTTGTTTGGTAGGCTATAACCCAGAAAGAAACCTTCTTCAACCTTAGAGTTGAATTTAGCATCTTTCTTGAGCATTGTACAAGGAGCCCCAAAGGGTTCCAGGTGTTCCAAATTTGGTTTCCGATTCTGAAGAAGTTCATAACAAGTCTTTTTATGTCTTTTGACTATCAGCACTCTATTAAGGGTAAAACAGGCGGTCGCTACGGCTTCACTCCAGAAAGTAATGGGCAGCTTCGAATCAGCTAGCATCGTTCTAGCAGACTCTATCAATGTACGATTTTTCCTCTCAGCTACACCGTTCATTTGTGGTTCATACGGTGCGCTAAACTGCTGCTGAATCCCTTTAGAATCACAAAAAGCTTCCATGTTCTGATTCTTGAATTCTGTCCCATTGTCTGATCGAACCCGCCTAACCCTTAACTTGTACAAAGTCTCCAATCTGTTCACAATCAACACAAAATTTTCATAAGTTTCTGATTTAGTCTTTAAAAATAAAACCCATGAAAATCGAGAAAAATCATCGGTCACAACAAAACAATAAGATTCACCACCAATACTCTTCACATTAATCGGTCCAAACAGATCCATGTGAAGGAGTTCTAATGGTTTATCAATAGAAAAGACAGTTTTAGACTTATGCGACCTCCTTTTCTGTTTTCCTTTTTTACAAGAAACACACACATCAGGTAATCTAAAATGTTTAACATGTACACCATCAACCAAATGATTATGTACAAGATAATTCATTTTTCTGATGTGTATGTGACCCATTCGTCTATGCCAAGACCAAGTATCCTGTTCTGTGGCCTTCGACACTAGACATGTTTCAACTTGATTTACCGTCTCCGCCTTAGCCATGTCCAACACATATAAGTCCTTATACCTGTCTGCAGTCATCAGAATCCAGTCATCAGGAATTTGAATACCTTGTTTGAGCACATAACATTTCTTGTCATCAAACAACACCTGATAACCTTTATCACATATCTGTGATACACTTAAAAGATTGTTAGTTAACTCCTTGCAGAAATTGACATTATCAAACGAAACTTTACCGTTAGTCAAACTACCACATCCAGTAATCTGACCACCCTTATCTCCTGCAAAGTTAACGTAACATCCTTTCATCTCCTTGAAATCTCTCAACAGTACTAACTCTCCTGTCATATGCCTGGAGCATCCACTATCAACAATCCATCGACTGTTGATATGGCCCGTGAATGCATCCTGCATTATAAATTAAAACAAAATTTGATTAGTACCAAAAGGGATGACTCCCGCCTTTTCGGCGTTGAGTCTCCCCGAACCGCCACCTGCCGTTCGATCTTGATGAATTACTTGAAGAACCATCTTCCAAGTATTCATCATCTCTCAAATCAAATCTATCTCCTGACCTGTATCTGGATTTCCAATAAGAATTTGAATTTGAATTTTGTTTTGAAAAATCTTTATGATGAAAGTTATCATAAAATTCATCATCAGATGATGATGATCTGTTCAAAACCTTTTTACATTTTTGTTGATTATCAAAAACTCTTTGTTTATGAAATTTTTCATCCTTAACCCAGATACACTCAGGATCAAATTTCCTGAGAATTTTCATCTCATCCTCACTAGGCTTTACCCTCATAGGAGTTCTATCAGAATGAATTACCCGAATGTCATTAGAAGAAATTTTCTTCTTAACCTTGTGATTTGGACAATTAACAGAAATATGCCCTTTTCCCCCACAAGTGAAACACTGTCGTGTTTCTCGTGGAGTAAAAGTATGAAATCTGTTACAATTATCCATATCACATTCAGCAATGACATGTCCCTGTTTCCCGCATCTGTAGCATTTCCTTGATGACACCTTCTTTGGCTTTTCATCACACCCCTTAGATGAATCCAAAGATTTAGATGCTACAGATGGAGATTGACTCTTTTTCTTCAAATCAGTGACTTTGGTTTTAACATTCTTTTGAAAATTCTTTGAAGTTCCCTTGTTTCCAATCCCACTTTGATTAACATTGTCAACAACTTTGACAAACTTTTTGTTAATTTTTTTAACAACTTTCTCTGGTTTTTTAAAAACTTTGCTTGACTCTCCTTTTTGTGTTGTTAATGACTCAACAAACACAATTGGCTTAACAGTAGAAGTAGTCTTGACTTTTAGGTGTGATTTTGAAACAGACTTGTTTTTAGTCACAGAATTCCCAACATTCTTTATTTCAGATTTTGATTTCTGAAAAACTTGATTCTTCTTATCCACAGACTTGTCCTTTTGATGACCAATCATTCTTAGAATATCATCTGAATATTCTAAATCAGTGATGTCCTCAATGATAGGAGCATCATTGTCAACAAAATCACTCTCATGATCAGATCCACTCTTCTTTAATGAAATAGGATCAACTTCTAAATCAGGCTCAAGTTGTGGCCTTGGAACAAAACTAGAAGGAGGTGGAACAGCATGAAAACCAATCCCAGAACTATCACGTGAATTTTGCAAAGCAGCAAAATAATCAATGACATATGCGGAATTCTGATAGTTTTCAAGCTTGGCTTTGTTTAATTCAGCTTCAGTTTTTGCTTCTGCCAATTCCACTTTTAACTTCTGAACTGAGTCTAAATGTACAGAAACTGCATAATTGTTTTGCAAAACCTTGATTTTCAAGTCTTCATTTTCTTTGCTAAGATCTATTATCTTCTTATCAAATGCCTTTTCTTTAAAAATCAACTTTTTGTTTGCCTCTGTGCATTCCCTCAGATCAGAAGTTAACTGAGAATTCATTTCTTTAAGTCTATCTATCATCTCATACAAATCACTTTGTACCTCAGTCATCTCATCAATTTTCTCTTTTCCTTTGCTAGATTCTTCTTCTAAAGAAGCCATGAACGCGCACCCATAAGATCATCATACTTGACACCCCAATCATAACCTTCATCAGCTTGACTCACAAGTGCTTTAGACGTTGATTCCTCAGTTTTCTCTTTCTTTTTCTGATATTCTTCCTTAGGCTTGAAAGGATTCAAGTTTCCTTGCTTCTTGGGATTCTTACATTCTCTTGCAAAATGACCATGTTCTCCACAGTTATAACACTGTGTTGATTTTGGATTAAATCCAAACTTTGTGTTCCGGTCAAAAGTAAATTTCTTCCCTGTTTTCTTCTCATATCTGTTAATTCTGCGAATAACACTCGCCAGCGCCCACTGAGTATCTATCAGCTCCATCTCATCCTCATCTATCTGAGCATAGTCTTCAAAAGTCAAATTGGCATTTCCAATTCTTCCAGCTACTTGCTCATCATATGCACTCACTACACATGATAAAATAGACATGTGATCTTTTACTGCTTCAACTGTTACTTTTCCCAAATTTGAAGTATTCAGCTGTACTGGTGGTGATGTTGATTCAGACTTTTTCTCATTAATCGGACAATGTGAACTAGAACTTGAAGATACAGAAGAACTCTGAGTAGTTTCAGAAGTTCTGGACACAAAAGCAGTCTGTATCTTTGCAGATGCAGCAGGAGGTGTAGCAACTGAACCACCATATAAAGAAGGATCTTGAGTAACATTGACTCTTCTTGCTTTACGTTTGTCCTTCATTTCTTGTTCCTCCCGTTTCTGAATAAATTCTACCAAAGTCAATCCAGGTAGATTCTCTCTCAATATCAGCACCAAAGAATTCCACTTATCTGGCAATGCATCAGCTAAACAGTCTATCTTCTCATCCTCAGTATACTCAATGCCATATTTCCTTACTTCAGTCAACAAATGTCTGTATCTGGTAATCAAAGCATCTAGAGTTTCATTTCCGATGATGTTGAAATTTTCAAACTCCTTTCTGATGTCAGTAGCTTTCATTTTCTTCAGATTTATATTTCCTTCAACTCTGGCCTTCAATGCATTCCACAAACTGTATGCAGTCTTGTGCTCATCAAACTGATGCAAAATTTGATTTGGAATAGCTTGACTTAATAACCAGTAAGCTTTCTTCTCTGAGTCATATTTCTTCCTTTCATCTACATCTAACCTTTCCAAGAGTTGATACAAATCAGTTCCAACTACCCTTGGTCTCTCATAAGGAGATAAAATCCTTTCCCATAAATTTGTATCTGTGCCATTAAGATGGGTCTCGAATCTTCCTTTCCAGTTATCATAATCTGCTAGATCTAATAGCTTTGGCACCTTGTTAGTACTTCCAACTTCAGTCTCACTGATTAAAATACTTTGAAGTTTGGTATTCTGACTTGCCATAGCTGCGTACATGTCAGACATAATTTCTGAATTTGAAAGCAGCGAACCTTTTCAGATTTTCAACTAGCCGAACCTTCAACTGATCCTCAGACGAACCTTTAGACAAAAGTCTAACTCAGCCGAACCTTCAGCCGAACCTATGGACTAAATTTTGCTTCAGCCGAACCTTCAGAAGAACCTCAGCCGAACCTATGGACAAAATTTTGCTTCAGCCGAACCTTCAGACGAACCTCAGCCGAACCTATGGACAAAATTTGTCTTCTGAACAGCGAACCCTTTAAGCAGCGAATCTTTGAAACTCACGAACCTTTGCACAACGAACCTTTAGTTCAACCGAACCCTCAGCCGAACTATGAACAGTAATCAGCGAACCTTTTCCGAACTATCAAACGAACTATTATCACAAACAAGCGAACTATATTGACGAACCATAGTTGATAGTTTGGTGAAACCGTTCAGGATCGAAATACAAGCTCTACTAACTATCAAATACGTGCGGAATCCATAGTTGATATGTATAAAACTCAAGAACACAAGCAATTCAATAAAAACTTCTTGTATTATCAACAAATGATTAGAAGATTACTCAAAACTAACAAACTTCTCACACAGAGAATTTCAGCAGATCTCTAAAAGCACTCAGCAAAAGTCTACTGAAATAACAAACAAAACAACTATATATAGTTACAGACCAGCGAACCATAGGTTCGTGAGCCGAACCCTAAGGTTTGCTAAACGAACCTATAGGTTTGACAAACGAACCTTATCAAGGTTATAGGTTCGCCGAACCTTTAGACAAAATAGGTTCGTCGAACCTGCCTAGGTTCGTGGGCCAAACGAACCTTGACAAACCTTCAGCGAACTGTCAAATGAACCCTCTGAAAACTCAGAATAACAGTGAACCTTTGTCTTCAGCAAATCACAGGTTCGTGGAACGAACCTGTAGCACAAATTTGAAATTTTTGAGCGGGAAATTTTCCAAAACTTCAAGAAATGCTTCCAAATCTTTACCAAAACACTTCCAAAACTTCAATTGTTGTAGTTCAACAACAATTGACAATATAAACAACCTCAAACACCAGAAAATCAGTCAAAAAGAAAATAGAAAGTAGCCATTGATGATCTTCATATCTTCAAATCTTCAAATTTCTTGAAATTCTTGAATTTGTAGTGTAGAACTTCACCAAACTCTCTGATACCACTATTGGTTTGGTGAAACCGTTCAGGATCGAAATACAAGCTCTACTAACTATCAAATACGTGCGGAATCCATAGTTGATATGTATAAAACTCAAGAACACAAGCAATTCAATAAAAACTTCTTGTATTATCAACAAATGATTACAAGATCACTCAAAACTAACAAACTTCTCACACAGAGAATTTCAGCAGATCTCTAAAAGCACTCAGCAAAAGTCTACTGAAATAACAAACAAAACAACTATATATAGTTACAGACCAGCGAACCTTAGGTTCGTGAGCCGAACCCTAAGGTTTGCTAAACAAACCTATAGGTTTGACAAACGAACCTTATCAAGGTTATAGGTTCGCCGAACCTTTAGACAAAATAGGTTCGCCGAACCTGCCTAGGTTCGTGGGCCAAACGAACCTTGACAAACCTAGCCGAACCCTTTAACAAATCAAAATAAATACAATTTTTGAATAGCAAACCATTTCAAATATGCACTAACAAAGGGGCCATGAACTCACCTGATGAAGCAGTTCCAGTTATATGCTAGCTACTTGCGAATGCTAGCACCTGCTAGTATGCACCTATAACCATATAGGTTGTGAGTATGAGTTTTGTGTTGTGTTGTAATCCATACAACTCCAAGTGTCGGTGTGCTCAACTGAGTGTGTGTGTGTTGACTCGTGTTGACTCGACGAATCGTTGGTGACACGTTTGTTGTTTTTATGTGTCTTAATGCAAATAAGACACCAACACGCATTCCTAAACATGTTGTTTTCACAAAAGTCGTGTTTCGAAAATTGTAACGTTTCTGTTTCGGGGAAACTTTCTATATTTAGAAAGTTTCTATTTTTGGAAAGTATAGTTATGAAATCCTATTTCATAAAACAATCACTCTAGTATGTTTGTAAAAACACGTTTAAATACTTAAAACACGTCGTTTGCTCATAAATTGCCATTAATGCCATTTTGCCCAAATAAAGTTTCCCTATTTGGAAAGTATCCGCTTAAAAACTCGGTTTCACAAATCCAAGTTCCCATTATGCTTAGAAATCATTTTTAAACATATTTCAATAATCAAAGTTCATCAAAACACTCAAAAACATCAAAAGCCCTCTTTTGATTTACAAAAGTTTCCATAAATTGTAAGTTTATACAAAATCATGTTTTTGACAAAATCAAACATCCAAATGTGTGTCTAAAACACCTCAAGACGCATTTGACAACATCTAGACATGTCTAACATGTCTAGATCAATACAAATCTATGACTTTCAACATAAAAGTTTCCTTTTGTGGCAAGTGTACCAAAATCATCACCAAATCAACAATAACTCATCAAAATCAATTCTAATTGTTCTAAACTCTAAAAATCAGTTGATCTACAACAAACACACATCAAATCACCAACAAATTCGTGTTCAATAGCCACTTGGAGTTGCATGTGTTCAAACACACTTGCATGTGTGTTTTTACATCATGCATGTACGATCTAACGCTAGCTAAACATCTAAAACTACCTTAGATGCTCTTAGATGATAGGATTGAAGCTGATTAGAGGCTACGAGTGGCTAATGAGAGTTCTCTTGCTTGTTGATGGTCTCCAAGAATTCCTTTGATGCTCTAATGGCTTCAAATCACCAAGAAATGAAAATAGATGGCTTCAATGTTGATTCTAGAGGTTTGGGGTGTGATTGATTCTAGAGGTTTGGGGTGTGATTTGAGTGTGTTTTGGTCGAGAGAGTTGGTGGAAATTGTAAGAGAACCGGATAGAAATGAATGGGGTTGATTTTTATAAAAATTTTTATCTGCATGGCCTTCGCGTACCGCGAAGGCCGATCAGAATCTTCTTCGCGTACCGCGATGGGATTCGGGAGTCTCGACTCCTGGTTTTCTTCGCGTACTGCCGAACTCCTTACCAAAGGACCTTCGCGTACCGCGATGGGTCCATTTTCTTGTTTTTCAATTTCGTGGATTCGGTTTCGCTTGTGCTTGATTCCCAACGTTTATCCTAAACATCTAGCGCGTTTTTAGCACATAATCATAAGATAGCACATAAGTTTGATTGATCACCAACGTTCGTGAGACTCGTGTGTGTGTTTCGATAATTCCTCGAATTATCAGTGATCGTTTGTGTTCGTGTTTACGAAATGTTTGCACGCTTGATTAATCCTAATCAACGTGTAATGCACAATTCAATAATTCCCGAATTATTGTTTTGTGTTTGTGTTTTGTTTGCCACACTTGGTTTCCAAAACCAATGTGCAATGTATGATTCGATAGTTCCTCAAACTATCGTTTCGCAGTTGCGTATGTTTGACTCATCTAATTAACATAATTAAATGAAATTCAACAAGTATGTAAAGAATGCAAGAGTCGTAATTTACCTGAAATTGCCGGTTGTCACACATCGAGCCAGGCGACATGCCATTCGCCATAAGCAGCATTTTGAGTTTGAATTTGAAAGAAGTATCTTCTTGATCATAAAGAAGATCAAGAACCTTTCTAAGGATCTGTGTAAGGACGGAAGAAGATAACCATTGATATAAATAAGGGAAAGATGATCAGTGGACATTTGAAGTAAGAGGGGTAAAATACTAAAATGAGAGGATATTTTCGAGCTGTGGGAACGATTAATGAGTGTTAATTCAATTATATGTAGGGAGTCTAATCTTGCAGAGTGATTAGTAACGGTCAAATCAAGCGTAATTATCAAGATTTTAATAACCACATAAGGAAAAGAACTTTGACCACGGAAGAGTTTTAACCATGGATAAGTTACCAAGGGGAAAACCACGGAGTGTTTCAAATGTAACAACGGATTGATTGTAACCACGGATAGGTATAAGACAGTGGTATCATAACCACTGAAGTCTATCCGTGTTTCAGGACAACCATTGAGAGAATAATCGCAGCTGTTTCTGTTGGTTCTATCTGCCCAAGAGACATAATAAATTGATGTGGCTAGTATGTTATGATCCAAGTCGGGTCATACCCAATAACAAACTAGAAAGACACCTACTATATTTATTTGATTGATATAATCAATTAATTAAATAACAACACTTAGAAAAATTGTGTTTTCTAAATAGAAGCACTTGTGAAATTAATAGATTACTTGGGTAATTTATTTATGAGAGATAACTTTATTTTGTTATTTAATTGGTTAAATAACATTTATAAAGTTTAAATAAAATGTAGCAAGTAACTAATTAAATGTCACTAGTTAAAATGGTTTTTACTATGACTAAGTTAGTTAAAAGTGAAATGGTAAAAGATAAAGTGGAAAGTATCTCATTGGTGAAGAGATGCATGGCCCATGAGTGGTCAATCCCACACATGCTTTACTGCCTTTTTAACTAACCAATCATAAGACATGAAATTACACATTTTTCCATACAAGTATCTCTCACACAATAAAAAATGAACTCTCTCATCCTCTCTCTTTGTAATTTTCGGCCAAAAACCAAGAGCAAGAGAAAAAGAGTTTTGTGGTTCTTCTGTGTTGTTCAGTCCTAGCACACCTTGGTGTTTGTTGTAGGTTTGTGGGTATACAAGCTTGTGGTCTTCATCCTTTGGAGATTTCATTCAAGAATCATCATCTATTTCAAGAATCACACCCTCTAGAGGAGGAGGTAGTTTTCTTGTTTCTAACTATGTTTGTTTGTAAGCATGAACATCCTCATATGGATCCTTTGATTCGGGTTAATCATAAAATGGTTTATGAACATTTTAAAACAAGTTTTAAACTACTAATATCTTCTGCGTTTTTACATTTTAAAATGGTTAAAATGGCTTTGATAAACTTGTTAAAACCCAACAATGGCATCAAGAGCCACTTATGTGGATGCATGCTTCAAAAATCCAAGAAAAAATTGATTTTTGACACACTTGAGCCTAGGGGCTGATGTGTTTTGATAAAATGGTTAAACCCTTGTCTTTCAAAGTTTACAATATGCATGTGGAAACATTGAAAGATTAGTCATTTGGATGATAGTTAATTTGGACAAAATCGGTTTTGTTGAATTTTTTTGGTGTTTGGCCGTAAGTTTCAACACAAAAAAGGGGACCATTTTTTTTGAATACTTGTATGATTGTATATTTGGTGTTCATAACCTAGCCATGACCTTGTGGATGTGTTTGGTTGATTTGGTTGTTTTTGGCATTTGACTATTCAAAGGATTGTAATAATTATTTTATTCATTTGGGCATGTAATTTATTTATTTCATTTGGTATGTAATAAATAGATTAGTTGTATTTTGGTTTCATTTACTAGATAAAAATGTATTAGGATATTTTTTTGTAATTGTAAATGGAAGACACAAAATGGTGTTTTTGGTTTGGGCAAATTTGGGTCCAAAAGGACTTCATAGTCCATAATGGGATTCAAGCCCAAAACCAAATAACACCTTGGAGGCCCAACTAGATTTTGGAGCTGAAAAATGAAGCCCAATTGAAGCCCAAAGCAACATGGAGAAATCACAACACAAATGGACACTTGAAGCATTTGGATGCAAGATCAAGTGGGAGTTCATGGACACAACACTTGTGTCATTTTCACCCTTAGGAAAGACCTTTTGACACACTTGTTTTGGCTAACAAGTGTGACAAGATTAGTTGGCTATGGTTATGCACTTATTTAGTTTATGTTTATTTGGTGGTTGTTTTGTATCATATTTGGATATGCATGATTAACAAACAAATAAACGCGACAAACTAAAACCGGTTCATTAAAATCATTAAAATTGGTAAAATACTTTGATTTTATTAAACATAATGATTTAATAATAAAATGGGTTTTATTATAAAAGAACCTAAGGGTACCACTCATTTGGATGCATACAAATGCAAAGTACACAAAGTTTTCTAAACTAGAATTAAGAAAACTAAGAAAAAAATTCCCTTTTAAAACAAGTTTAACACCATCCTTTTACGCAACACTTGAATCACTTAGAAAATCTTTGTGGGATAAAGGTCACCTAACCACTTGGAGGAAACTTGTGTTTTAAGGTGGGAATACTATACTTGTGGGATAAAGGTCACCTAACCACTTGTGTAAGTAAACTCACACGAGTATGTAAGTAGGACAACTTAATTTGCAAACCGTGTGGAATGGATCACCTAGCACATGGGTTTCCAAATGGTGTTGATGGGATAAACATGCCAACTAAATATATGATATTTAATCGATCCCATACACTAGAAGTTGCAAAGGTTGCAATTGTCAAACGTTGACTACCTTGTTAATTTAAAAATGGGATAAAGGTCACCTAACCATTATATGAATGTAACGTTGGATTCTAGATTTATTTATTTATTAATTGTCATTAAGACACAAAGGGTATTAATAATTAAAACGTAATAAAGAAAGTACTAAAATCAAACTTTGTTAAATTCTTGTAGATGGCTGCAAACGATGCTAATAACGATAACCCAACCGGTAATAGCCAATCACTAAGAGCAATTCTCCAAAGAGAACGTCTAAATCACACAAACTTTATGGATTGGTATCGAAACTTGAGAATTGTTCTCAAGCAAGAGAAAAGATCCTACATTTTAGACGATCCTATCCCCGATGAACCCAACGAGGATGATGAGGATGCCTTTCTCGAATGGGTTAAATATGTCGAGGATTCCGTACAAGTCTCTTGCCTAATGTTGGCAAGTATGACTACCGAACTCCAAAAGGAGTATGAGCTCCACGGGGCTTATGACATGATTACCCAATTGAAGGAAACATTCCTTCAACAAGCAAGGGTAGAAAGGTTCGAAACGGTTCGAGCACTTCATGCATGTCGTATGGAAGAAACCCAATCGGTTTCATCTTATGTACTTAAGATGAAAAGCCACATTGATCGCCTTGAAAGGCTAAATTGTCCCGTCTCGAAAGAGTTGGCAACGGATTTGATCCTCAACTCTTTGTCAAAAAGGTTTGACAACTTTGTCATGAACTATAACATGAACGGATGGGACAAGAGGGTTGGTGAACTTCACTCAATGCTCAAAACTGCCGAGGCTGCAATGGGTAAAAAGGTTTTACCCGTTCTCAATATCAATGAAGGGGCTAACAAGAAAAGGCAGCATCCCGAACCTAAGGCAAATGTTGCCAAAGGTAAAGGGTACTCAAAGGGAAAGGGAAGGGTAAGGCTAAAGTGGAACCACCAAAGCCCAAAGAAAAGAAGCAAAAGGTTGCTGCAAATGACCCATGCTTTAAGTGTGGTGAGATAGGACATTGGATGAGGAATTGCCCAGTCTATCTCAAAGAGTTGAAAGAAAAGAGGGATGCAGGGCAAACCTCAGGTACAACTTTCATGATTCATATTGATCTTAATGTTATTTCCTCTAACACATGGGTACTGGATACCGGATGTGGAACTCATATTTGCAATTTGTTGCAGGGGTTCAAAAGAAGTAAGGACTTCAAGAAAGGAGATGTTACCCTCTTCATGGGCAATGGAGCAACAGTTCAAGTTGAAGCCCGAGGAGACTATACATTAAAACTTCCGAGTGGTTTGGAAGTAATTTTGAGAAATGTTTTGTATGCTCCTAGTTTGACTAGAAACATTATTTCTGTTTCCATTTTAAGACAATATGGTTATGGTTTTAAATTTATTGAAAATGATATTCATGTTTCTTTAAATGATGTGTTTTATTTCAAAGCTATTCCTTTAAATGGTATTTATGAATTGGTTCATGATAATGCATTGAATGATAGCTCATTGTACCAAGCAACCACCAAGAAACTCAAAATGGATTTGAGTGAGACCTATTTATGGCATTGTTGCCTTGGACATATAAACAAGAAACGTATAGAAACACTTCAAGTGAATGGTCTCTTGAAAACGATTGATTCATTTGATCTATGTGAATCTTGTTTACAAGGCAAAATGACCAAAGCCCCCTTTAATAGAATTAATGAAAGGGCCAAGGATTTATTAGGAATCATACATTCGGATGTATGCGGTCCTTTTAAACCAATAAGTAGGAATGGTGAAAGATACTTCATTACCTTTACTGATGACTATAGTCGTTATGGGTATGTGTACTTGTTAAGACACAAAGATGAAGCTTTTGAAACGTTCAAAATCTTTAAGAATGAAGTAGAAAATCAACTCAATAAGTCAATTAAAATTCTTCGAACCGATAGAGGAGGTGAATACCTAAGTGATGCCTTTCAAGAGCATCTAAGAAGTTGTGGGATCATCGTACAACTCTCTCCACCTGGAACACCGCAACATAATGGTGTGTCTGAAAGGAGAAACCGAACCTTATTGGATATGGTTCGTTCTATGATGGCTAGAAGCACACTACCTTTATCATCTTGGGGTTTCGCTTTGCTCTCTGCAGCCCGTATTTTAAATATGGCACCAACCAAGAAAGTTGAAAGGACACCTTATGAAATATGGCATGGAAAGGCTCCATCGCTATCTTATTTAAGGGTATGGGGTTGTGAGGTTTATGTTAAACAACATGTTCCAAACAAACTAGAAGCCTGATCCGCTAAGTGTATCTTTGTTGGATATCCTAGAGATTCCATGGGATATTATTTCTATGATCCAACTGAGCAAAGAGTATTCATTGCTCGAAAAGGGGAGTTCATGGAAACTAAGTTTCTCATGGAGGAAACTAGTTGTAGAACAGTGGAACTTGAGGAGGATCAAGAACCGCAACCCGATACATGTTTGGTTGATACTAGCACTCAACAAAAGGTTGTTGAAAATGATCAAATGGTTGATCAACGTACACAAAACGTTCGTACATCTGGTAGAATAAGCAATCCACCTGAAAGATATGGATTTTTCATGGGTGGATGCTATGTGGTAGATTCGGATGAACCGACCACATACCGAGATGCAATGTCCAATCCAGATTGTGACAAATGGCTCGAAGCCATGAACGTTGAGATGCAATCTATGTATGACAACCAAGTTTGGGAACTGGTTGTACCACCTCTTAACTCCAAATTAGTTGGAAGTAAGTGGGTTTTCAAGAAGAAAACGGACATGCATGGAAACTTGGATACTTATAAAGCTATACTTGTAGCAAAAGGTTTCACTCAAACTCAAGGGGTTGATTATGATGAAACTTTTTCGCCTGTGGCGATGCTAAAGTCTATTAGGATATTATTTGCCATAGCTGCACATTATGATTATGAGGTATGGCAAATGGATGTCAAAACGGCTTTCCTAAATGGAGATCTTGAGGAAGATGTCTATATGGCTCAGCCTGATGGTTTTTTCGATCGTAAACATCCCAATAAGGTATGCAATTTAAAGAATTCAATCTATGGATTGAAACAAGCATCAAGGAGATGGAATCAACGTTTTGATGAGGAAATACAAAAGTATGTATTCATCAAGAACGCTGATGAAGCATGTGTATATAAGAAAGCTAGTGAGAGCATCATTACCTTCCTAGTATTATATGTCGATGACATTTTACTATTTGGGAATGACATTCCAACCATGGAAGGTGTAAAAACCTGGCTTGGAAGTCGTTTTTCCATTAAGGATCTTGGAGAAGCCGCCTATATTTTGGGAATAAAGATCTATAGGGATAGATCTAGGCGGTTGATAGGCTTAAACCAAAGTGCATACATTGACAAAATCTTGAAAAGGTTCAAGATGGAAAACTCTAAGAAAGGTTTGGTACCTATTCAAAGAGGGACAATATTGAGTGCTTCTCAATGTCCAAGCTCAAAGGATGAGCAAGAGAAAATGAAAGGAATCCCATATGCTTCGGCTATAGGATCCATCATGTATGCAATGATATGCACTAGGCCGGACGTGTCATGCGCTTTGAGCATGACAAGTAGATACCAGCAAAATCCTAGTGATAGTCATTGGATGGCTGTCAAAAGCATACTAAAGTACCTGAGAAGGACTAGAGATATGGTTCTTATCTATGGATCTGGTGAAGAGGAACTCGTTGTAAAGGGTTACACGGATGCGAGTTTTCAAACCGATCGAGATGATTCTCGATCGCAATCGGGTTATGTCTTCATTCTAAATGGAGGAGCTGTTTCTTGGAAAAGCTCAAAACAAGACGTGGTAGCATTGTCCACTACAGAATCAGAATACATCGTTGCTTCAATAGCAGCACAGGAAGCTACTTGGTTGAAGAAGTTCATATCCAATCTCGGGGTTGTTCCTTCCATTCAGGATCCCCTAGAGATCTTTTGTGATAACGAGGGTGCGATTGCTCAAATCAAGGAACCTCGTAGCCATCAAAAGATGAGGCACATTGAACGTAGATTCAACTACATAAGGGATGAAGTTGAAAAAGGAAAGATATGTATTCGCAAAGTTCACACCGATCAAAACATTGCGGATCCACTCACGAAGCTCCTTGAAAGGCCAAAGCATGAGGGTCATACTTGTGGCATGGGACTTCGATATTCTAGTGATTGGATTTGATCATATGTTGTACTTAAATGTTGGAAACTTTTGATTATTTGAATGAATTATTTGGTTATAATGTTTCATATAATATTCCAATTTTGCATGTTTAATCCGTGAATAAGTTAATTATTCTAAATGTCCGTAGTCATTCATACTTGTGGGAACAAGCATGAGGGTAAGACTATTATGAACCTGGATTAGTGGATATCCATAAGGTATGAATATAAAGCAAGGGTTGCTACCAATGTTCATAGATATTTATGAGGTACAAATATTGGACTGACCTGCTCTCAAACATTACTGCATGGAATCTTAATGATTTGATCATAAGTAATTTTGAGTAAAGGTGAATATCGTTTGTATCCTCAGACCTGAGATACATATTGGGTCTTGATATTCATCAAGTATTATACCTTGACTTAGTTCTTCGCTGTTCTGAAACATGGCAGTACATAAGGCTAAGCTCAGGTGTGGTACAAGGTGATAGTGAGAGACGTATGTAGTCAAGATGGAATTTGTCCCTCTTATTCGTTGAGAGTAAGATGTCTAAGGCCTGCTAAAGTCAAATCATAGGAGAATGATCACTCTATGTCTCTAGATTTTGACATGACATCTGTGACAAAAGGATAAATGATTGATTCATCTAAAACATTACAAGTAAGGGACTTGAAGAAGATGATGTTATTGGATGGCACTTAGTCATACGTATTAGGGGTAGTAAACCGTTGATAGGCGGTATTTACTGCTTGCATCAATTTTCTATGTATCATGTGCAAGTGGGAGATTATTGGTTCTATCTGCCCAAGAGACATAATAAATTGATGTGGCTAGTATGTAATGATCCAAGTCGGGTCATACCCAATAACAAACTAGAAAGACACCTACTATATTTATTTGATTGATATGATCAATTAATTAAATAACAACACTTAGAAAAATTGTGTTTTCTAAATAGAAGCACTTGTGAAATTAATAGATTACTTGGGTAATTTATTTATGAGAGATAACTTTATTTTGTTATTTAATTGGTTAAATAACATTTATAAAGTTAAAATAAAATGTAGCAAGTAACAAATTAAATGTCACTAGTTAAAATGGTTTTTACTATGACTAAGTTAGTTAAAAGTGAAATGGTAAAAGATAAAGTGGAAAGTATCTCATTGGTGAAGAGATGCATGGCCCATGAGTGGTCAATCCCACACATGCTTTACTACCTTTTTAACTAACCAATCATAAGACATGCAATTACACATTTTTCCATACAAGTATCTCTCACACAATAAAAAATGAACTATCTCATCCTCTCTCTTTGTAATTTTCGGCCAAAAACCAAGTGTTGGTTTGGTGAAAACCGATAAGGATCGAATACAAAGTCCTACTAACTATCAACTACGTGCGGAATCCATAGTCAATATGTAGAATATCAAAGAACACAAGCAATTCAATAATCAACTCTTGTATTATCAACAAATGATTACAAGAAATCACTCAGAAACAAAGTTCTCACACAGAGAAAATCTCAAAAGTTCTGTCAAAAGTTCTAAAAGTTCTAATGAAACACAGACAAACCTTCTATTTATACAAAACCAGACCAGCGAACCTTTACTGGTAGCCGAACCCTAGGTTTGCCAGCCGAACCCTAAGGTTCGCTGGACGAACCCTTAGGTTCGCTATACGAACCTATGTTAGACATATCAAAAGGTTCGCCGAACCTTCACCAGGTTATAGGTTTGCCGAACCTATCAAAACAATAGGTTCGCCGAACCTGCCTAGGTTCGTGGGCCAAACGAACCTATGGCAAACCTTTAGCCGAACCTTCTCTAAAACTCAAAATAAATACAACTTTTGAATAGCAAACAATTACAAATATGTACTAACAAACTCCCCCTAAATGTTTGCTATCAAAATCTTCAGTCTTTATCTTCAACTTTGTCTTCAACTTTATCTTCAGCTTTGTCATTTACTCCGCTGGATTCTCCAACCTCTTCAACAACAACATTATCCACCATTCGTATAACAACCGAACGTGGTATCTTCGCAAGTCTTTCAGCTTCAATCTTTGCGTCTCTTTCATCTCTCTCCTTCTGAACTTGCATCAACTCAGTATAAAGATAATTCACATTTTCCCAATTGCATCCCGAATGTATACCCAATGTATAACACATTCGTGCAATGGTTTGAAATTGAACTGCCATATCTTTGAAACTTATTCTAACATCATGATATCCATCTTCGACATACATCTCTGCTGAATCAAGTAAAGCAATATCATCCTTTGAACAATTTACAATCCAAACAGGATCAAGCATCCGGATCACTCTCCAATCATCATTCTGTTTCAAAATAATAACACCTTCTGATGTTCTCTCATCATAAAACCAAAATTTAAAGTATGGATTCCAGTTTTGTTCAATCTTCCTTAGTCTTGGTCTTTTAAAGACTTTAGGCTTCACATAATCATGGAATCTTTCTCTGAATTGAGGCATTAACAAACTCCATCCAATTCGTGCTTCTTTCTTCAACAAATTCTCAAAAATTTCATTGTGTCGAGTCTGAATGGGCTTTATCATCCTCAATCTTGAAAGAGCTTTACATTCAAACGACGGTAGACTCATCAGATCAGTAGCTTTGCCAAAGTATTGGCATCCATCTATTCTTTTAACTACATAGAATCCCTTATCCATCAAGCTTCCTGAAATGTTATGAAAGTAACCATAACTAATAATCCTTCCAATCATTTTGGATTTAGATCCAATCTTGAACTTCTTGGATTGTTTAGTTAGGTTTTCTGGATCTTTGTCTTCTAAAACTTCTGTCATAATCTTGAATGAATGTAAATGATCAATGATGTACTTTGTCTCATCTTGAATCTCTTTCCAAAAATCCATATTAGTCTTCACTTTAACTGGATCCAAAGTTGTTCTGGACATACTTCCAGCCTCAAATATTTTCTTCATCATGTTTAAACTCAATAGCTCTTCATCAATGATATCTTTATCATAATCAGACAAATCAACATCTTCATGTTCTTCAAAATCAAATATCAACTCATCATCACTTTCTAGAAAATCTTGATAATCTTGAACTGAGTAATCCCCTACAATCTCTCCTTCTTCTATCTCTTGATCAACTTGAACTTCAAAAATATTTCTCTGCAAGTCTATGTCAGAATTCATTTTGAACAAATCAAGGAAAGTAGGCAGAGAGTAATCAAGAACAGTCATAGGATGCTCTATTTCATCTAAATACTCAAATTCAACAAAAGTACAATCCTTTGCCCTATCTGACGATACAGAAGAAATTGGAACCGCTTCAGTTGTTACCTTTGAAGGAGTATAAACAATAATAGCCCCTGACACAGCATCCAAACCACCAGAATCACTAGCAACTCCACCAGCACCACTAGCAACTCCACCAGCACCACCACCTGTTCCATCATTACCACCAAAATCAAAATCATCAAGATGTTCATCAACATCAGTATCTCCATAATCAAGTGCTTCTTCTTCTTCTTCCTCTTCTTCCTTCTCTTCTTTCTTTTCTTCTTCCTTCTCTTCTTCATCTTTATCAACATCCACATCTACCACCAACTTCTCCACTCTTGAACTTGAACCCGAAGCATCAGACTTTGAAATCTTTTCTTCTAACTCTTTCATCTTGAATCTCAATTCAGTGTTTTTATTCTTCAACTCGACAATATCTTTAGATTGAAGTTTAATAAAGAACTGTAGATCAGAAATCTCTTGATTCATCTTCTTTTTCTCAGCAAATTCTTCTTCTCTCCACTTTATCATCAAATCCATTTGAGCTTTCAACTCATCTAATTCAGTAGTGGAGGAAGAAGGTTTATCAGCAACATTCTGTTCTTTTTCTTTCCGATAATCTTCAAACTCCTTTGACAAAGCAGATAATCTTCTTTTAATCTCAGAATCATCATAATCAGTAAAATTGATTTCTCCTAAATCATCAAGTCCCGAAAATAAATCATCTCTAGGAATAGAATCCTGAGGAATAGAAGTCTCTGGTATTGAAGTAGAAACTGTAGTAGCTTCTACAAAAGAAGTTATAAAAGAAGCTACATTTACAAACTCTGGAGTTTGTAAAGTAGAAGCATGAACAGTAATAACTGGAACTGATGAAGTAAGAATAGGAGAAACAGAAACAGGAACTGATGTAGGCATAATTGATGAAGACACAACGGTCTTAGTAGTTTTAGCCTTTTTCCTCTCATAAGGCCCTCCTTTGGCCATCCTCTTTAGCTTCTTTGGTTTAGAAGACTCAGACTCTTCTGGAACAAAACTGGGATCAACTCTTTCATCCCTTTCCTCTTCAGCCTGTTTAGCAAATTTCTTCTTGAGTCTTCTAACCATCTGGTTCCCTTCTTGAACCATTTCATATTCTGACTCAGTGTCAGAAGATTCTTCATCATCATCACCAGCAACAGAAACCTCTGTCTGTTGTGCAGACATATCAACCTCAATTGGCTCCTGTGAGCTCTGTCCTTGAGAAGATTGAGCTTTAGGTGTAGATCGGAACGATTGTCCAGTAGACTTCCTGACTTGTTGTCTTGGAGGAGGTGGAGGTGGTGCCTGATCATCATCAGCTGCAAACTCTTCAATATCGGATCCAGAGTCAACATGCCTCCAAGCATCCTCATCAGGAACAACATAGTTTGCTCTGGCACAATGACCAATCAAATCTTTCTCAAGAATAGCATCTCCAGACCTTTGATACACTCTGACCTGACCCAAACTGGAATCAGTCATGTGTTTAAGCTTTAACAAATCTCCAGCTTCCCTGGGTAACTCCCCTTCTGGCAATCTTTCATCGATCAACATCTGCACAAACCTAGGATACATATAGAACCTATCCTTAGCCTTCGTGATGTTATCACACATATATCTGAATATCATGCCAGAGAAATTGAACGGTTTGTTCAATATGAGTGCCACCATTGCTGATCTCATGAAGTCCCTCAGCTCATCAAAAGTTCCCTTCCTCATGCTCAGGCAGTGAAGAAGAAAATGAGCCAAGAACTTATATTGTAGAGGTAGCTTCCCTTTCTTCACTGATATGGAGTTGTAAGCTCCAAAATATCTGATGCGTAGGAAGCATCCCTTAATACACTTTTCTGGAATAAGTGTTACTCCAGCTGGTTCTCCTCCAAACTGTAATACTCTCCTAATATCAGCCTCGGATATACGAATTGCTTGTCCAAGCACATTCGCATCTATAACATAGTCTTCATCTACATAAATAACCCGAGCTGATTCCCAGAAACTCTGGATATGTGATCTGTAAATCTGAACAGAGTTGGAAATCGGATAATAAATCCTCGATCTCCGAAGAAACTCAATCATCGGACGGAAATCTTGACCGTTCCTTGTCGTAGGATCAAGGTATGCACAAACATTGTGTTTGTCTCCGAATGTTAAGTTCGCCATTTCTACAATTAAAAATAAAAACAACTAGAAACAAAATTAATCAAAAATTAACAAAAATTAAAAAAAAATTCTAAGTAGACCAGCGAACCTATCTCCTTAGACGAACCTAATGCTAGACGAACCTAATTTAGACGAACATGTTAATCAGACAAACCTTTTGAACGAACCCTTTGATGAACGAACCTTATCATGAACGAACCTTCTAATGAACGAACCACAGAATGAACGAAACTTCAAATGAACGAACCCTTTTGGTCAAACGAACCTTGACCAAAAGGTTAGGTACTTTTGAAATACATAGGTTCGCCACGAACCTATCAGATTTAGACGAACCCTCAAGGTTCGGCGAACCTTTGTTCATTCAATGAACCTGTTCATCAGCAAACCTTTTCCAGTTTTCAAATCAGATTTTAAAAACTTTGAATTTGATGATAAAAATTATATACCCAGGTTCGAAACATGCCGATGAACAACATTAACAAAGACAGTTTGTTCAGATTTTTAGATTTTAACCGATTTTATGTCCAATTACAGATTCGATCTAAAAAATCCTAAATTCACTCAGATCTCTCAAATTAGCCGGTCAAATTTAAAAATTTCTACCTAAAAATGTTCACGAGATGATTCTGAGTCTAATGAAATCAATGAAAAATTCAGGGATGCTCTAGAATGAAAATCGAAAAATCTGGTCTTGCAGGTTCACGAACGTGAAAAAGATGAGAGTGACGAACCCTTCTGACGAACCCTGTATATATATATCACGAACCTTTTTAGACGAGCCTTTCACGATCCTTTTCAATGAACCTTTTGCAGCGAACCATTTCACACGAACCATTTCAGCGAACCAAAACAAACGAACCTTTCTAGCAAACCCTTACACACGAACCTTTCCAACTAACCATCTCAAACGAACCTAGTCAGCGAACCTAGCTATCAAACTTAGCCAGCGAACCTAACCAACGAACCCTTTCCAACAAACCCTTACCAATGAACCTTCTCAAACATCAGACGAACCTTTTGAAAAATTTTGAATTTTTCTTTAAATTTCAAAACAAGTTCAT
Organism: Mikania micrantha; assembly: GCA_009363875.1. NCBI lineage: Eukaryota > Viridiplantae > Streptophyta > Magnoliopsida > Asterales > Asteraceae > Mikania > Mikania micrantha. Next base: position 37,025,773 of record CM018683.1, on the reverse strand, counting down.
GTTTAATTATTCCAAAGTCAAACAAAAAATCAAAAATTATTGATTTAACATCAGATGAAAAATGAAATCTTTTTTTAATTTTTCAAATTTTAGAACAATTAAACTACAAATTTAACAAATCTAACTATAAAAATCAAATCTTTTTGTTTGAGAAAGATCTAGACATGAGATCATATTATTTTATAATTTTCAACACATCTGTTTGTATTAATTACAAGATTTAAATGCAAATCACAAGTACAAGATGATTGTTAGTATACTAATCCTTTTAAGTTTAATTACTTAGTCAAGAAATCAGTTTAAACAAGATTATCAAAACACTTTATAATAATCCATTTACTTGAACACATCCCCGATTTGTGAATAATTAATCAAACATAAATGTTCTTAAAACTTATTATTTCAATTTTAACCAGTCTGATCATGCAAAAATAAAGCAGAATTTCTTTTTGAAAATAACAAAATAGAAAATAATTTGAATTTGTTCAAAATCTTGGAATCAAGGTTGATACTTACGTATGCTCAAATGATCCAGAAAATGAACTAAACAATAAATTAAGATTAAGCTTTTAACAATCAGTTCGATATTTTCATATACGCAGAGATTGTCCAAATCTTAACCAGAACCAAGAAAACAAATTTGAATCGTTTAAAGCTATAACAATCAGGTCGATACGTAAGTATACGCAAAGAATGTTCCAGCTTTAAACTAAAATAAAAGGAAAAAACAAAATCAGAATTTCTTTTTTAAAAAGGTAAACACATAATCAAACTAGTACTTTGTCTTTTTTGTTCAAGAACATTTTGTCAGAAAAATTACTACTCTTTCAGGACAAAACTAAGTACTGTATTCTAAGCATTTGTTTCTTATAAAGTATAATCAAAACTTTGTTTAAACTTATCTTAACTAAGTTATAAACCTACTAACACATCATTCTTAGTACTTATAATTACTTTTATATTTTTAATAACACATACATATATGTTTCCAAATACAAATAATGTGCTATCATTTCTCATTAGGTCGAATCAATTTCTCAGATTTTTAATTTTTTCATGTTTTTGTATTTTTGGTTTTTCAAATGTTTTTGTATTTTTCAAAATTTTCTCCCCCTAAAAACAAAAACAAAAGAAATAATAAAAAACTAAAAAATCTGATGTTAATTCAATAAAAAATGATTACGAAGGAAATTGATTGTTGATTACCTCACCCATGACCGTAATCCCATTTAATTTGAGTAAATACTCAAAACGTTGTTTGTCAAAGGCCTTGGTGAGAAGGTCTGCCCTTTGGTCGTTTGTGTGTATCTTCACCACATCAATCAGTTTCTTTTCATAACAGTCACGTATGAAATGAAACCGAATATCAATGTGCTTGGAACGTGAATGATACACTGGATTCTTGGTAATTGCAATGGCAGCCTCATTGTCTACATGAATCGGGGTATATAGAAAATTCAGTCAATAGTCTCTCATCTGTTGTTGTATCCACAAGACTTGGGAACAACAACTGGCAGCAGCCACATATTCAGCTTCACATGTAGATGTAGCAACAGATGTTTGCTTCTTGCACTGCCAAGAGACTAATCTCTCCCCCAGAAATTGTGCACCTCCAGTAGTTGATTTGGAATCAGTCTTGCATCCTCCATTGTCTGAATCACTATAAGCATGGAAAGAATAGTTGTCATCCTTAGGATACCACAGACCGGTGTCTGGTGTACCCTTCAGATAACGTAAAATTCTCTTGACTGCAATCAGATGAGAAAATTTAGGCTTTGATTGATAGCGAGCACAGATACTTGTAGCGAATACAATATCTGGTCTTGAGGCTGTCAAATACATTAAGCTCCCGACCATTCCACGATATAATGTAGCATTAATTAACTCCCCCTTAAGATCAGGCTCAATCCCGTGATTGGGCTGAATGGGCGTGGAAATGGGTTTACAATCAAGCATGCTAAAGCGTTTTAGCAAATCTTGAATGTATTTGTCTGATGAATAAAAATACCATCATCAGTCTGATCTATTTGTAAACCCAAAAAAAACTTAATGTCTGACATTGCACTCATCTCAAACTTCTCAATCATAACCTCTTTAAATTCCAAACACAACTGTTCATCGGTAGATCCAAAGATGATATCATCAACATAGATCTGAACTAGGAGAATGTCCTTGTCCTTTTCCCGATAAAACAGTGTTTTGTCTATCTGACCCCTCTTGAACCCGTGTTCAAGAAGGTGAGTCGAGAGAGTCTCATACCAAGCTCGAGGAGCCTGATGAAGACCATACAGTGCTTTGTCAAGGATGTATACCTGATCCCGGTGGATCGGATCCTCAAAGCCCGGTGGCTGACAAACATACATTGTCTCCTTCAAAGACCCATAAAGGAATGCAGACTTAACATCCAGTTGAAAAACTTTAAATTTCTTGTGAGCAGCAAAAGATAGAAATAATCTAATCGCTTCAAGCCGCGCCACAGGTGCAAATACCTCGTCATAATCAATTCCTTCTATTTGTTTGAATCCATGAACAACCAAACGCGCCTTGTTTCGAACAATCACGCCTCTATCGTCTCGCTTACACTTCAACACCCACCTGGTGCCTATCTTCTTTTCTCCTTTAGGCAAATCTACTAAATGCCAAACTCCCAGTTTCTGAAACTGATTAAGCTCCTCTTGCTTGGCCTCCACCCAGGCAGGCTCACGCAGGGCTTCAGTTACAGATTTAGGCTCAATCTGAGAAACAAATGCAGAATGCATCCATAAGTCTTGAGTCCCATAATTTCGCTCCAGCTCAACATACAAACTCTCCTCGTTTGCAACTTGCCTTCTCGTCTGTACTCCAACAGACGGATCTCCAATAATCTGCTCCACTGGATGATTCATATGAACTCTAGACACTGGCACTTGCGGGACTCCAACACCATGATCAAGATTTGTGATATTCAGTTCTTCATCTTGATCTTGAGAAACTGCATCTTCAAAAACATCCTGATCATCCTCCGATGACCAGTCATCATTATCTACTTCAAAAATGCCTTCCTCAGTTGGATGATTATCATCAACCTGATGAGAAACTCCTTGAACTTCAGAATTTTGTAAGTCATATAACATCTGCAAAGAGATTTCATCATCAGTAACATTAGGAGACAAGTTAAAAGACTCAAAAAGTTGATCATAATCGAATAACCAATTTGGACCTTTGCCTTCAGGTATAGGTGTATGTCTTTGAACATCCACATTATACCAGAGTTCCACAACACCCATGCGTTTGTTAAACACACGTTTGTTGGGTAGGCTATAGCCCAGAAAGAAACCTTCTTCAACCTTAGAGTTGAATTTAGCATCTTTCTTGAGCATGGTACAAGGAGCCCCGAAAGGTTCCATGTGTTCCAAATTTGGTTTCCGATTCTGAAGAAGTTCATAACAAGTCTTTTTATGTCTTTTGACTATTAGCACTCGGTTGAGAGTAAAACAGGCGGTCGCTACGGCTTCACTCCAGAAAGTAATGGGCAGCTTCGAATCAGCGAGTATTGTTCGAGCAGACTCTATCAATGTACGATTCTTCCTTTCAGCTACACCGTTCATCTGTGGTTCATACGGTGCACTAAATTGCTGATGGATGCCCTTTGAATCACAGAATGCTTCCATGTTCTGATTCTTGAATTCTGTCCCATTTTCTGATCGAACTCGCCTAACCCTCAACTTGTACAAAGTCTCCAATCTGTTTACCAACAAAACAAAATTTTCATAAGTTTCAGATTTAAACTTTAAGAACATTACCCATGAAAATCTAGAAAAATCATCGGTCACAACAAAACAATATGATTCACCACCGATACTCTTCACATTAATCAGTCCAAACAGATCCATGTGAAGTAGTTCCAATGGTTTATCAATAGAAAACACTGTTTTGGACTTATGTGACCTCCTTTTCTGTTTACCCTTTTTCAGGAAACACACACATCAGGTAATTTGAAGTGTTTAACAGGTACACCATCAACCAAATGATTGTGTACAAGATGATTCATCTTTCTGATGTGTATATGACCCATTCGTCTGTGCCAAGACCGAGTATCCTGCTCTGTGGTCTTCGACACCAGACACGTCTCAACTTTGTTTACCGTCTCCGCATTAGCCATGTCTAAAACATACAAATCTTTACACCTGTCAGCAGTCATCAAAATCCAGTCATCTGGAATCTTAATTCCTTGTTTGAGCACATAGCACTTCTTATCATCAAACAAAACCTTATAACCTTTATCACTTATCTGCGACACACTCAAAAGATTATTAGTTAACTCCTTGCAGTAATTCACGTTGTCAAAGGAAACTTTACCATTAGTCAAACTACCACTCTCGGTAATCTGACCACCTTTGTCACCTGCAAAGTTAACATAACATCCGTTCATCTCTCGAAAATCTTTCAACAAACTGATCTCTCCTGTCATGTGCCGTGAACATCCACTATCAATAATCCAGCGACTGTTGATATGGCCCGTGAAAGCCACCTGCACCATAAATTAAAACAAAAAATGATCAGTACCAAAAGGGATGACTCCCGCCATTCCGGCGTTGAGTCTCCCCGAACAGCCTCCTGCCATTCGATCTCGATGAACTACTTGAAGACCCTTCTTCCAAGTATTCATCCTTCCTCACAAAAAATCGATCATCTGACCTGGGTCTGGATTTCCAAAAAGAATTAGAATTAAAATTTTGTTTTGAAAATCTTTTAGGAGAAAAATTGTCATAAAATTCATCATCAGATGATGATGATGTCTTTTTCAAAACTCTTTTAACCTTTTGTTGGTTATCAAAAAGTTGTCTTTTATGAGACTTGTCCTCCTTTACCCAGACACACTCAGGATCAAATTTTCTGAGTATTCTCATCTCCTCTTCACTAGGCTTTACCCTCCTAGGACTCCCACCAGAATGGATCACATGACTGTCATTAACAGAAGATTTCTTCTTGACCTTGTGATTTGGACAATTGACTGAAATATGTCCTTTTCCTCCACAAGTAAAACACTGTCTTGTTTCACGTGGAGTAAAAGTATGAAATCGGTTAAAAGTATCCAAATCACATTCGGCAATGACATCACCCACTTTCCCACATCTGTAGCATTTCCTTGATGACACAGTCTTTGGTTTTAATTCATCACACCTCTTAGATGAACCCAAAGATTTGGATGCTACAGATGGAGATGAAACCTTATTTTTCAAACCCGTGGCTTTTGTCTTGACATTCTTTTAAGAAATCTTTGATTTGCCCTTGTTTCCATCCCCACTTTGATTAACTTTGTCAACAACTTTGACAAACTTCTTGTCAATCTTTTTAGAAAATTTTTCTTGTTTTTGACAAACTTTGCTTGACTCTCCTTTTTGTGTGGTAGAAGACTCAACAAACACAATTGGCTTTAGAGTAGATTTAGTCTTGACTTTTAGATTTGGTTTGAAAACAGGCTTTTGTTTAGCCACTGTTTTCCCAGCTGATTTTACTTCAGATTTTGGTTTCTGGAAAACTGGACTCATCTTCTCAACATTTTTAGCTTGTTGATGACCAATCATTCTTAGAATATCCTCTGGATATTCTAAATCAGTGATGTCCTCGATGATAGGAGCATCATTATCAACAAATTCACTCTCATGAGATGATGAACTTTCCATATCCTCAGACACTTGATCAGACACACTTTCCTTTAAGGAAACTGGATTAACTTCCAATTCTGGATCAAATTGTGGTCTTGATACATAACTTTGAGGATTTGGCACAGCATGAAAACCAATACTAGAATTATCACGCGAAGATCTTTGCATAGCCGCAAAGTAATCAATGACATATGCGGAATTCTGATAGTTTTCAAGCTTGGCTTTGCTCAACTCAGCTTCAGATTTTGCAGCTGATAACTCTACTTTCAACTTCTGAACTGAATCTAGATGCACAGAAACAGCATGATTATTCTGTAAAACCTTGATTTTCAAATCTTCGTTTTCTTTAGCAAGATCAATTATCTTTTTGTCAAATGCTTTTTCTTTTGAAATCAACTTTTTGTTGGCTTCTGTGCATTATCTCAGATCAGAAGTTAACTGAGATTTCATCTCTTTCAGTCTATCAATCATCTCAAGCAGATCATTATGTACCTCATTCACCTCATCAACCTTCTCCTTTCCTTTGCTAGATTCTTCTTCCAATGAAGCCATGAAAGCACCCATAAGATCTTCATATTGTTTGCCCCAGTCATAGCCATCATTAGCTTGACTTACAAGTGCTTTAGAAGATGATTCTTCAGATTTCTCTTTCTTTTTCTAATAATCTTCCTTAGGCTTGAATGGATTCAGATTTCCCTGCTTCTTTGGATTCTTGCATTCTCTTGCAAAATGACCAAGTTCACCACAATTATAACACTGTGTAGATTTGCATTTCCGATTCTTCCAGCCACCTGTTCATCATAAGCACTTACTACACACAACAAAATAGACATATGGTCTTTAACTGCTTCAACTGTCACTTTTCCCAAATTTGTTGTGTTAAGCTGCACTGGAGGTGGTGTAGACTCAGACTTTTTCTCATTGATAGGACAATGTGAACTAAAACTTGATGACACCGAAGAACTCTGAGTAGTTTCAGAAGTCCTAGACACGAAAGCAGTCTGTATCTTTGCAGATGCTGCAGATGGTGTAGCAACAGAACCACCATACAGGGAAGGATCTTTTGTGACATTTACACGTCTCGCTTTATGTTTGTCCTTCATTTCTTGTTCCTCCAATTTCTGAATAAACTCTACCAATGTCAATCCAGGTAGGTTTTCTCTCAATATGAGCACCAAGGAATTCCACTTATCTGGCAATGCATCTGCTAAACAATCAATCTTCTCATCTTCTGAATACTCTATGCCATATTTCCTCACTTCAGTCAATAAGTGTCTGTATCTGGTGATTAAGGCATCTAGAGTCTCATTTCCAATGATGTTAAAATTCTCAAATTCTTTTCTGATGTCTGTAGCCTTCATTTTCTTCAGATTTGTGTTTCCTTCAACTCTTGCCTTTAATGCATTCCAAAGACTGTAAGCAGTCTTGTGTTCATCAAACTGATGCAGAATTTGATTTGGAATGGCTTGACTCAATAACCAATAAGCCTTTTTCTTCGAGTCATACTTTTTCCTTTCAACTACATCCAATCTTTCCAAAAGTTGAAACAAGTCAGTACCAACCACCCTTGGTCTCTCATAAGGAGATAAGATTCTTTCCCATAAGTTCGTATCTGTGCCATTCAGATGAGTCTCAAATCGTCCTTTCCAACTGTCATAATCAGCTAAACCCAATAGCTTTGGCACTTTATTTGTACTACCCACTTCATTCTCACTGATTAAAATGCTCTGAAGTTTGGAGTTCTGGCTTGCCATCGCCGCGTACATGTCAGACATAATTTCTGAGTTGATAAACAGCGAACCTTTTCAAAAATATCACTGGCCGAACCTCAGACGAACCTCAGCCGAACCTCCAGACAAAAATTTGTCTTACCCGAACCTCCAAACGAACCTCAGCCGAACCTCCAGACAAAAATTTGTCTCAGCTGAACCTCCAGACAAAAATTTGTCTTAGCCGAACCTCCAGACAAACCTCAGCCGAACCTCTGGACAAAAACTGTCTTTTGAGCAACGAACCTTTGAGCAGCGAACCTTAAAACTCACGAACCCTTGCACAGACGAACCCAGAAACTGGCGAACCTTGAACCTAGACGAACCTTTAGTTCAAGCGAACCCTCAGCCGAACTAAATCTCACGAACCATCCAACAAAGACGAGCCATTAAAGAATCTTGTTCACGAACCTTAGACGAACTATGAACAGTAAGCAGCGAACCTCTGACGAACTATCACCAAATCTTGCCAAACCTTGACAGAACTTTTGCCGAACCTTGGCCGAACCAGTGCCGAACCTTAGGCGAACTATCAAACGAACCCTCTGAAAAACCTTCTAACAACGAACCTTTCTGTTCAGCAAGTCACAGGTTCGTCCCACGAACCTGTAGCGCAGAATTTGAAAATTTTGGGAGGGAAACCTTCCAAAACTTCAAAAAATCCGTCCAAATCTATACCAAAACACCTCCAAAACTTCAATTGTTGTAATTTAACAACAATTGATGATGAAAACAATCTCAAATCACCAGAAAATCGATCAAGAAGAAAAAGTTTGATCCATCAAATGTCTTCAAATCTTCAGTTGCTTGATTTCTTTGAAATTGTAGTGTAGAACTTCACCAAACGCTCTGATACCACTATTGGTTTGGTGAAAACCGATCAGGATCGAATACAAAGTCCTACTAACTATCAACTACGTGCGGAATCCATAGTCAATATGTAGAATATCAAAGAACACAAGCAATTCAATAATCAACTCTTGTATTATCAACAAATGATTACAATAAATCACTCAGAAACAAAGTTCTCACACAGAGAAAATCTCAGAAGTTCTGTCAAAAGTTCTAATGAAAAACAGACAAACCTTCTATTTATACAAAACCAGACCAACGAACCTTTACTGGTAGCCGAACCCTAGGTTTGCCAGCCGAACCCTAAGGTTCGCTGGACGAACCCTTAGGTTCGCTATACAAACCTATGTTAGACATATCAAAAGGTTCACTGAACCTTCTCCAGGTTATAGGTTTGCCGAACCTATCAAAACAATAGGTTCGCCGAACCTGCCTAGGTTCGTGGGCCAAACGAACCTATGGTGAACCTTTAGCCGAACCTTCTCAAAAACTCAAAATAAATACAACTTTTGGACAGCAAACAATTACAAATATGTACTAACACCAAGAGCAAGAGTAAAAGATTTTTGTGGTTCTTCTATGTTGTTCAATCCTAGCACACCTTGGTGTTTGTTGTAGGTTTGTGGGTATACAAGCTTGTGGTCTTCATCCTTTGGAGATTTCATTCAAGAATCATCATCTATTTCAAGAATCACACCCTCTAGAGGAGGAGGTAGTTTTCTTGTTTCTAACTATGTTTGTTTGTAAACATGAACATCCTCATATGGATCCTTTGATTCGGGTTAATCATAAAATGGTTTATGAACATTTTAAAACAAGTTTTAAACTACTAATATTCGCTGCGTTTTTACATTTTAAAATGGTTAAAATGGCTTTGATAAACTTGTTAAAACCCAACAGTTTCATCAGTGGTTTTCCTATTTGTCCGTTGTTAGGATAATTTTGAGAAATATCCTTTTATATCTTTATTTTAAGGTTCAAGAAACGCATTCTTAACCATATTTATTGTTGTATTAACTCATATTTATCATGCCTAATTAGGAAACAAACTTAGAAAAGGTTGAAGAGTCCAAAGGCTTGGTAAATATGTCTGCTATTTGGTCACTAGTAGATACATGTTTTGGGACTATCAATCCCTTTTCAAAACAGTCTCTTATAAAGTGATGCTTTATTTCCATATGTTTGGTTTTAGAGTGATAGACATGATTTTTTATTATATTTTTGGTAGCTTCACTATCTATTAGGAGGGGTGTTTTTAGTTTCGTTATTCCAAAATCCAACAGTTGGTATTGTAACCAAAGGATTTGGGTAGTGCAATGAGCTGCTGCAATGTACTCAGCTTCAGCAGTTGAATTTGACACTGAAGTTTGCTTTTTCTTTTTCCATGAGACCAAGAAATTTGCAAAGAACCGACATCTTCCGGAAGTAGACTTCCTGGAGAGTGAACATTCTGCATAATCATTGTTTGAAAAAGCAACAAGCTTGCAAGATTGATTAGCAGGATACCAAATACCTAGTACAGTAGTACCTTTTAGGTATCTAAATATCCGCCTCAGAAATGATAAATGGGATTGTTTCCAGGCAGATTGGTATCTTGCACAAACACATGTTGCATACATGATGTCTGGCCTTGATGAAGTAAGATACATTGTCACACCCCGAGCCGGCGGGATGGATCGACTTCCCCGACGGGCGGAAGGTTCTCGGGGCGCAATATCGTGAGTGATAATCGTGATGATCAGATTGTTTACATAGCATCAATGTCAAGAATAACTAAGCACAATAAAACATTAAACTAGGATTACAAAGTTAAATTGCAATATCAATGTCTAGTAATTTAACTAAGTAAACCTATCAAAATAATCAAATGTTTCTATCTTGTATCTGTACAAGATATCAAAAGCGATTCCTATCGATATCAAAAGATGTTCTTTCCAAAAGTCTACTAGGTCCTCTATCTGAGTATCCTAGCATGCGATTCTGTGTCTTAGCTTAAACCTGTGCATCACCTGAGAAAGCATGTAAGAAAACAAAGTCAACACAATGGTTGGTGAGTTCATGTAGTTTTATGTAAAATAGTTTGAAAAATCACTTGAATGACAACCTTAACCTCACCATTAATGACCTATACCATCTGTTTCAGTATGCTTATATATAGGGCATATGTAGGGTCGAACTTACCGTCCGCCCAGCCACCGTCCCACCACATAGTAAACCACATGATATATTCTTCCTGATGATAATTAAGCGTTTCATCCTGCATCTTTGATTTCATAACTGTTGATTTATGGAATTCGATTACCCTGTAAATGTTTACCCTGATTTCCTGAATGACAACCTTAACCTCATCAACGACCACCTATGCTAACCAACCGAATATACTTATATATAGGGCATATGTAGGGACAAGCCCCAGCCACCATCCCACCACATACCGGGCTGCTTAACATATTGTTGTTAATGATAATTAAGTGTTTCATTCCACACTATTGATCCATGATGTTTGATTTTCCTGAATATGTTTACCTTGTTTCCCTCGAAATAACAACCTTAACCTCACTAACAACCACCTATGCTATCCAACCAAGTATGCTTATATATAGAGAATATGTAGGGGACAAGCCCCAGCCACCATCCCACCACATACCAGGTTGCTTAACATATTGTTGTTAATGATAATTAAGCGTTTCATTCCACACTATTGATCCATGACGTTTAATTTTCCTGAATATGTTTACCTTGTTTCCCTCGAAGTGACAACCTTAACCTCACTAACAACCACCTATGCTATCCAACCAAGTATGCTTATATATAGGGCATATGTAGGGGACAAGCCCCAGCCACCATCCCACCACATACCGGGTTGCTTAACATATTGTTGTGAATGATAATTAAGTGTTTCATCTCCTAACAACTAAGCATTTGATTGTTCTATGAGTAGTTTTGAATTCACTATCGAGGACAACTAAATGTATTAATCCTCAATAAACATCAAAATGAATGGACAAAGAAGAACACTGAATGACTAGTACGGGTTGACTCCACGGTTCAACACGCGATGGCCATTCAGTCTGTCTTACTAGGTCCTGACAACGAAGAACACAGATGACTAGTAGGGCTTGACAAATGTCAAGGCGCGATGGCCAATCAGTCTGTCTTGCGATGTCCGAGAGCTTAAGCATACAAGTTTATAGCATTCACATAGATTTACTGATGACTAGTAGGGGTTGACACACAGGTCAACACACGGCGGTCAATCAGTCTGTTGTCTGAGCATTTCAAGTGTATCAAGCATTCAAGTGTTCAAGTATTCCAAGCATATCAAGTATTCACGTGTTTCAAGTATTCCAAGCATATCAAGTATTCACGTGTTTCAAGTATTCCAAGTATATCAAGCATTCAAGTGTTTCAAGTATCCCAAACACATAAGTCTTTATAGCAAATTTGAACATACGGGTCTTTCTAAGTTTAAGTTCCAAGTTTACATAGGCATAGTTTTCGTAAGCATTTCTAGTCTTAGCATAAATTTTCCTTATGCATTTAAATGTTTCAAAAGTTTTGAGCAATTAAGTATAGTGTAAATAGCATCAGCATTGATTCTGTAGCTTTAGTTCTAGCATATAGTCTAAGCATAGAGTTTGTAGCATTGACCTTAGTATCTAGTTTGAGTATAGAGTTTAAGTATGATGTAAATAAGTATAGTGTAAATAGCATTAGCTATTACACTATAGTCTTAGTCTTTAGTTTCCAAAACAAGTGTTACGAGTTTAAGCATTAGTATAAGCATTATAAATAAGCGTAAAATCATTTAATAAACATTTCGATAATTGTTTAAAATGTATAACATGCTTCTCAGTCCGAGTTAAAAAAAATATGTTTGAAAAGGGACAGATGAACTCACCTTGTGTTTGAAGTGGTTGACTAAGTAAAACAAGGATGTGCGTGCTCGTTGTTGTGTTTGTTGTTATGTTCACGATCCTGTATTGATTTCACGTTGTTTACAACTTATAAGTATCAGTTATAATTTGGTTTGTGTGCATGTATGTGTTAGCCCTAAAGTAGGCTAACACCCACAAGTCTTGGTCATCCTTTGGCCTTAGGTTTTATTGTTGTAGGTCATGCTAGCCCTCAATCCATTTATATTATATGAAACGTATTCCATCATATGTTATTGTTTGACTTGACATGAATTTTAGCATGATGTGTGACAATGAACTTTTATAATTCATAATTATATCACTTAAGTCTTAGCCTAAGGATTATAAATCCTTACACTTTATAAGATCTTAAATAAGTGTTTTCTTAGTTAATAAATAATCATAACATTATTTTGTAAAACTTAACGCTTTAAGTGTTATGAATATATTAATTTGCACTCTTGATCAAATGGCCAAAGAATTTACTTGGCCGAACTAGATAGTGTTGGGCCTAATCCCGAAATCCTTGGGCCGAATGGATTATATGGGCCAACTTATTTGACCTTGAGCCGAATTGGACCATGATGGGCCGGATCAATATATATGCAACCCCAAGCTTTCAGTACATGGACCGGCCAAATAATGTGGGCCGATGGTCAAGGGTTGGGTCGAATTAATTGTATTTTGGGCCCAATATGTGGGCTAAAGATTTTATGTTTGGACCGAACTAAGGGATCGTGGAAAGGAGTTGGGCTGAGACTAATCGACATAACTTGGGCCTAGTCAATTGGACCAAATACATGTTATCTATATAATGGCCCAACTGATTATGGATGGTCGGTTATGTGGCAATCGCTTGGATGCAGCGAATGAACATGGTTCGGCCATCCAAAGGCAGCGAACCTTTTGGTTCAGGGGTTAGGTTCGCCAGGGAGAGACAGGGTTCGGCTAAGTAAAGCTGGTCTATATAGGTTCGGCATGTGGGTAGGTTCGGTGGCAAGGAATAGGTTCGCCTGTAGAGTTTCAATTGCATGGTTCGTTGGCCTATGGGTTTGCAAAGGATAAAGGGTTCGTCCACCTTAGAAGGGTTTGGGTGGTTGTTGGGTTTGCTAAGTGGGGTTCGGCCGCATCATGCTTGGAAGGTTCGTGAGTAACATGCAGGTTCGCCAACCATGGAAGGTTCGGCTGAGCTTGGGTTCGCCTAGCAGGTTCGTGTACATGACTGGGCTTGCGAGTATGGAGGTTCGGCCAATCATAATGCCACCCAAGGTTCGTGGACTATGGTGTAAGGTTCGGGAATTACACAACAGCATCAGCGAGGCATGGGTTCGGCTACCATCACCTCCACCGAACCTTGTGATTTTTCACCATCACCATCAAGGTCGAACCATTGTTCTGGTCATCCCCATGGTGTTGCGCTACGCAGGTCAGCTACTAGTGCTGTAAGGTGTGTGCGGTTTAGGGTTTATCACCGGTTGGGTGTGTGTGGTTCGACTAGGTTGAGAAAACCCTATATTTTGTACGTTTCAAGCTTCATACCTCAAAAATGGCTGGATATATTTGCAGATCCGTTGTACTTCCTTTTAGAAAATGACGAGAGCTTCGCGTGGACACCAAAAACACGCGATTTCACCAAGATTTGCTCAAGTTATGGAGATTTGAAGGCTTGAATTGTAGAGAGAGAGTGATGGATTTGAAGCTAGAGAGAGAGGGGGTTTGTGTGAGAATGAAATAAATGCTATCATTTGGTGTTTAAATACACCGAGGGTATTCGGGTTCGTTCCGGTCGCTCGGTTCACGTTTTCCTCGCGTTTCCGGATTATTACGCGCGTGTTTTTGTAATGTAAATAAAGTGACTTTGTTTTAAATGTTTGGAAGGTGGTGATTTATAGTAAATATTTTAAATAATATTTTCTTGAATTATTTTTCGTAATCATTATTATATGCGTTTCGTTATTTCCTTCACGAATTTTACGTATTTTAATTTAATGTGGTTTCTTTTTAATTTATTTCTGATGAGTTTCAAAATTGTAAAATAGGAAATATTATATTTCCTTATATTTATTATCGTTCGAATCATCATCGTTTTCGTTTCGTCAGAAAACGTCACTTACGCGCGTTTTCGTACAGAGCGCTAACTGTACGAACACGATCGTACGTTTCACTTTCTGATTTTGTTTTCTACTCTTCAGTCATCATTTCAGATCGTTAAACTTTCAGATTTGTTCGTACAGATCGTCACATGTACGAATAATTCGTCGGTTTAGCATTTTGTAACAACAACTGTTATAGTTTTGTTCTGTTTATCCTCGCATACGTTTTATACCTAATAGCATCAAATCAAGCACATGTGTACCTGTTCATCGTTGTCTGATGTGTTTCTGACTGTTTAAATTATGAGGTTTAAATTAGAATTTCAGAAACATAGTGTAATAGTTTATGCTTAGCATCAAGTGTCAATAGTATCGACCTAGTTCGCATAGTTTGTACTTGAGTTACTGTGCACCTTGCTGTGCAAATTACTGTTCCGGTAACGATTCCGGCACAGATGTTACATACATCAAAGACCAATCACACACATGTAGAGAGATTGGTCTACAGGTTCACCATTTTCATCTAGAGTTATTCTAGGTGCGGTTGACATGGGGGTAGAAATTATTTTGCAATCATTCATTTCAAATTTATTCAGAAGATCTTTTAAATATTTAGATTGATGAATGAAAGCTCCATTAGGGGTTTGTTTGACTTGGAGTCCTCAAAATGTATTTAGTTCATTTAAAGCAATCATTTCAAACTTAGAAGACATTAATTTCGAAAATTGTTCACACAAGGAAGGTTTTGTTGATCCAAAAATGATGTCATAAACATAGATTTGGACCAGCAAAAGTTCCTTGTCTACCCTCTTGATGAACAAGGTCTTATCAATGGTTCCCCAAGAAAATTTATTTGAAAGAAAAGATTGAGAGAGAGAGAGAGTTCCATACCATGCTCTTGGTGCTTGTTTTAAACCATAAAGTGCTTTGTCTAGTCTGTACACCTAATCAGGACGATGAACATGATCAAACCAGGGTAGTTGACAGACATAGACTTCCTCCTGTATAGTTCCATACAAGAATGCACTTTTCATATCCATTCGAAATACCTTTATGTTGTGGGATATAGCAAATGCAAAAAAGAGTTTAATGGCTTCAAGTCTGGCCACAGGGGCAAATGTTTCATCGTAATCAATGCCTTCCTCTTGACAATACCCTTGTACTACCCATCTGGCTTTATTTTTTATTACAATGTCCTATCATCAGTTTTATTTCTAAATACCCATGGTATTTTCCTTTGAGCAAGGGGCAGAGAGTCCAAACATTTTGCCTTTTGAACTGTAACAGTTCATCCTTCATGGCTTCCACCCAAGTATTATCTTTGAGAGCCTATTGATACTTAGATGGCTCAATTTGGGACAGGAAAGCAACATGAAGACAAAAGTTTGAAATCTGGCTCCTAGTTTGAACACGTTTACTTAAATCACTCACAATCTACTATAGGGGTGATTTTTATTGAAGGGAATGATGTCCAAATAATTATTAGCAGAAGCAGCATCAGAAGAAGATGGGTTATTAGTGAGGTCGGGAAAGCTTTCAGATGAGGTAGCATGAGCTTGTTAAGAGGTATCTGCTGGAGCATTATCAATTATTGGGGATGTGGAAGTAGATACATGTTCATTCTGATCTTGATGATTTATTGGATAAGATGGGATGGAAGAAAAGAAGTGAGATACTGAACACTCTTCAAAAGATAAGAGATCTTCAGAAGTTTGACAAGACTCTAAAGAAGGAGACATGGAAGAGGTAGGAGGAGTCTAGGTAAATCTTTCAAGATCAAATAGGTCATCAGGAGTAGAAGGAAGAAAGGAGGTTGATGTAGATTCATTGATTTGAAATCAATGGTTTCCTCAACAATTTTGGTCCTGAGATTAAATGCTCTGTAAACTTTAGAAGTTTGAGAGTATACAACAAAGTAACCAGAATCCACTTTTGCAGCAAACTTGGACGGAGTCCTTTGTGAGACCGTCAAGAATCCGGTACAACACTCCAAAACTAAACATATTGACATCCGGATTCACTTTAGCCGCGACTGTTTCGAACGGAAGTTGATCCATCTTGAAAAGGTCAACACAGATGATAATATGGCGGACCTTTTCACTAAACCGTTCGACACAGCTCGATTCCACCATTTGCTTGCCTCTCTCAAACTAATAAGTTTTGATTAAAACATTTTTATATATACTGTAAAAAAAATTTATTTTAATTTTTAGATCACAAATTTAGGTGGAGAATATTTACAAAAACAAAAAAAATATTTTTGGTCCTTGAGTCTAATTACAAAAACAACAAAAAGATTTTTGATTCTTAAGTCAGTCTAAGATGACCTACAAGTTTAGTGCGGTGGAATTTAGGAAAAGAACAAAAGGATTTTGCATTTTTCAAAATTTAAGAAAAATACAAAAAGATTTTATTTGAACGGTCAAGCGAAGTGGTTCAAAAGGGAAGTGAAATGATTTCTGATACTCTGAAATTCACTACCTAAAAATAATTTCTAAAAGAATAACAATCTTAGATAACTATAAATCACTAAGAAGTTAAAACACGTTTTCCTAATGAAAGGATTGGACATGATCATTCAAAATATTAAATATATAAGTAAGTGACAAGTACGAAAATCAGATAACCAGAAAGATGCAACAACTATTTGACTTTTTGTGTAAGTCTTTAAGTCAAAACAAGATTGTGTTTATATAAACTTGAAATCGTTTTGAGAAAACTCGGGTATTTTCTATGTTTTGTGCAAACAAAGAGCGGGAAATACTTACAGAAACATCATATGTTTTGCGTAAGCAAATACCTGGATGTGTGACGTTAAGACTAATGTATATGCAGATCACTAAAATAAAAGATGCCAATGAGCACAAAGATGATAGAACCCCTTCTTGTTCTTGATTCTAATCTAACAGATCTGTTCTTTTCTATTCTCACCTTAAACTCTGTCAAAGCGTTTTAAGTTCATTGAAACACAATCAAAGTTTGAAACAAAAGATTTCACAAAATTGATAGGTTGCATGTTAATCTGGTTTAACTGTATGACTGTTCATAAACTTCCCAAAAGGATTTCCAGAAAAACCATTAGAAAATTTTTGAACCTATGTCTTGTTTTTGTATTTTGGTTGAAATTATATAAAGAAATTATGTCAAGGTGGTCAAATTTCTGATACAGATTTGATCCAACAAAATTGACCCAACTCAACTTTGAACTCGTCCAAAGTTTCTGAGTTTATTTTATTTTTATTTTAATAAGTTAGAAAATTTAAAATAATGAGTATTCAAAAATATGTATTCGAAGTATTCTATTCGGAATACATGTACACAATTCTGAGTACACAAAATCATGTACTCGAAATCGCTCTATAAATACTTCGAGAAGCTGAAGTTCGAGTACCATAATCGATTGTCTGTTCTCGTTTTCTCTCTCAAGGCGATCTGAACATCTGGACTCAATCACAAAAATCCACTCCGACCACCTTGTATATATCACTTAGGCGAACCTAGCTATAGAATTTGGTAGAATTTTGACCGCTAAATAAAAATTTATTTGACCAAAACCATTTTCGAGTACTTCTTAACGTTAACCGAAGGAATACTAGCCAAACCAACCCGAAATACTCAAAATTGGAAAATGATCTTTTGATATGATGGTCGCCTCCTATTTCCGAGTGTTTCGAATACAATTGGGAGTTCTAAGGAGAAAAATTGAGGAAGATATGAAGATTTTTGTGTTCTCGAAATTTGAATTTCGAATACCCATTTTTGTGTACAACATTTCGAGTACAAAATTTCGAGAACCAAATTTCGAGAACAGTCAAATTTTCTTGTACTCCTAAATTTGGTGAACTCTTTGAATTTTCGTGAACCTCTCAATTTCGAACTCAGATTGGCCTTCTGATTTGACTTAACCCGTTGACTTGGACTTGGACTTTTGATTTTGACTCAACTTTTTACTTTTGACTTTAATTTTGATTTTTAACTAACTTGGCTCGTCTTTTTTCAGACGGGTGATCTGTGTTTTGTGCCTGATCACAACGTGTCAGTGTATGTAGTTGATCCTCCGGAGAAACACACCATGTTCAAAAGCATGGTTGACGGACTGATTCCGTCTCCAGTCAATTATGCCAACATGGAGCATCCACAAGTCATCTCTTCTGTCATCTACGATTTCTGGAACGCCATCACTGAGAGAACTGACTCTAACGGGAATGTGAGCCTGATTGGAAAGGTTCAAGGGCAGCCAGCGATTATTACTGAACAGATCATCCGAGAGTGCCTTCAATTCGAAGACAAAGCTACACATCCAGTAGAGGTTTATCATGAGTTGATACAAAGGACAGTTTACCGGATAGGACACGAGGGTCTTTACCCTCCGACCGAGAAGAAGCTTCTCCATCCATACTGAAGATACCTGGCACACATGGTTACCCAGTGCCTCACTTGATGAAAGGGAGGATATGACATCTTGAACCAAACCCTCAGCACTTGTCTGGTGGCCATTGCTATGGGACTTGAGTTTAATTACTCAAGAATGATCTTCAAATACATGCACGCCAACATCAAGGGGAAAGGGAAAGAAAGATTCTTAGCATTTCTCAGATTCATCCAAATCATCATAAACAAACGTCATCAAAATCTCGTCCCAACAATCGGGACTCTGGGCATAAAGAGAATGAAGGAAGACATTTTCTCATACATGACGATGAACAAAAGGGGGCAGAAGCAGTACATTGGTGATTGCCCTCTAGAGAAATTTGGCAGATTATTTGCAGGTTTGGATGAGGATGTTGAAGATCAGGGTACTCCTGCAGCTTTTGTAACCGAAGAGCATGATCTTCCACCTGCGGGAACTACCGCTTTTGTAGCTGATGAGCACGATCTTCCTCCTGTAGGAACAAGTGTTGAAGCCAGTAGGCTGTGGAAGATTCATAATCTAAGTCTTCATCATCAGGCGAAGAAGAAATCATTCGAGAGCCAGAGCCTTTTATTCCTCCACTCTCAAGGGCCGAACGAGAAGAAATACAGGATACGGATTACGTTCTCACTCCTGAGTCATCTCCAAAGAAAAAGAGTTTGAAATAGTGACTGAAAAGTAGAAAACAAAAGTCGGAAAGCAAAACCATCGTCGTGTTCGTTCGAGTGACGATTCGAACGAATACGCACGATGGTGACGCGATCTGACGAAACGAAAACGAAACACGACACGAACGAAAGTAAATTAATAAAATAAATTATTTAACATTTCACAATTTTGAAACTCATCAAAATAATTAAAATAACTCATTTAATTTAAAACACGTAAAAGTACGCGTTACGTTCCGGAAACGCAACGAAAACGCAAACCAAGCAACCGAAACGAACCCGAATACCCGCGGGGTATATAAACCACAAATGAGACCATCTCTTTCATTTTTCACATTTTCACTCTCTCTTTACATTCAATTCCCGTCCATACACTCTCTCACTAAGATTTCAACTTCAAACCTTCATAACTTGCTCAATTCTTGACGAAATCGGACGTTCTTGGTGTCCACGCGTAGCTCTTGATGTCCTCTACCTAGAAGTACAAGGGATCTGAAGCTTTCACCAGCCAAAATCGAGGTACGAAGCCATCAAGTTCACGAAAAAGAGGGTTTTCGTTTGGGTTTTGTTATACACCCACTTAACCGGCTGGACCCTACCCACTTCGACTCACACGGCCAAGAAGAACCACACTAGCCTAACGTAGCCCTATAAACAACACCACAACAGGCCAGATCGACGAGGATGAGGAGAGGTTACAGGTTCGCGAGTTGGTGAGGGAATAGTCGAACCTACGTGGTATTGGCTGAACCCTGTGACCCCAGATTTGTGACAATCCGACTTTTCGGATTAACCTTGTTAACTGAAAGTGGTTAGATCATAGGCCCAACAAGACAAAGAAGGCCCAGTAAGGCCAAAGAAGGCCCAGTAAGGTCAAGGAAAACCTAGTAGGCCCAATAAGACCAGTTTAGGTTCAATGGAAACAAGGAAGGCCCACTGAGGCCCAGGTAGGCCCACTAAGGCCAAAGAAGGCCCAGGGTAGGCCCATTGAGATCTAGGGAGGCCCAATTACAAATTCAAGGCCCAAGATAGGCCAATTGTATTTTGTAAGGCCCAAGCAGATGGAAGTAGGCCCAGTTAGGATTATTAGGCCCAATTGAGATAACTTAGCCCAATAATGTTCAATCGGCTCAATTAGTGAAAATTCGATATTGTCGGGTTAGATCCGTTAACAAGAAATGGGCAGAAATGATATTGATGTTTCAAAAATCAAATTAGAAGGTTTAGGTTTGAACATAATAGAGTATACTACACTTAGATTATAAGAGATTTACTTAGAATTTAATAAATCACACAATTTTGACTAGGAAAGTCAAAATTAGTCTAAAACGATTTGGGGAATTCCAAAATTTGCAATCAATGGGCTGTTACAATGGAATTAAACCGGCTACAATCAATATCTAAATGATTATTAACGGTTTCGAGTATTAATAACATCTTAACAGCCGAATTAAACCAAATATCGATCTAGTTCTTCAAGACCGTTACTAGTATATGCAAAACCATATAATTCGACAGAAGTTCATGCAATTGAAGCTTCCTGAACTTTAGTCGGCATTCTTAGAGTCTTTCCCACACGAGAATTCAAGATTAGAAGCTTCGAGTTGAAGGATTGGATTTCGTAGAAACCGAACCTAGGGCTAGAAGGGATCTCTTTCAATTCATCAGCAAATCAAGTAAGTTATCGTTCCTACATCTTCTAACATGGCCGATTAAGGATAAACACAGATCAATTTCAATTTCTAATATCGGTTTAATGGGATTCGAGTTCTAGGGCTTGTTTTATGAATGGTTTTGGGGGTTTCTTGTTTAATCAGTGTAATAATCGAAATAGATTACATGGGTAGCTTCATAAATAGCCGATTAAGGTTAATCCCAAATCAATTTCGGCTATCAACATCGAATTATAGCATTTCGATTTCTAGGGTTCTTGAGCAAACGGTTTTGGGGATTTTTATACAACGAGTTCAAGATTCAAATTGATTATTATAGTTAGATTCAGAGTGTTCCGATTAAGGGTAAGCACATGATAATTTTATCAAACTATAACGAATTGTTAGTGTTCGAGTTTTAAGTTTTTTAGATGAAACCGGTTAGAGGTTTTTGAATCAATTGAATGTGTATTCAAATTAAATACTACTGTTAGGCTCGAAATTCTCTTTTTGATGAAAAACCCATCGAATTGGAGCTTTATGATATTGTGGATCAATTTGAATTCATTGGGAATGTGATGAAGTTCGAAACTAGGATGAACCAGGATTTGGAACTTTCTGTTATTTGTTGATCAATTAATCACATTCTAAACTCGTTTGAACAATGGAATCAAAGCCCTAAGGTCTTTTGGTCAATCGGATTCGAATTCATGATCAATTAGAGGGTTAAAGCTTCGGCTATAGTAAGAAATAGGGAAACCGGCTAAGTAGAGGTTAAAACAATTTATTCCGGATGTCTAATGCGAAACTAGCGGGCCGGAGTGGTAAGATGCGTGTGATGGGAGTGGGGGGTCGCGGGTTCGATCCCGGGTTCCACCATTTTTGAGAATTTAAGGCTATTTTGGTATTTTTGTCATAACTTTCGCATACGAACTCCGTTTTAATCCGTTCGAATTGCGTTGGAACCAGAATTTCATCCCGAACCAATTGGAATGATAAAAATTATATTTTAATACAAAAACGAAATCGCGTATAATTACGGTTAATTAAATAAAATCAAATATGATTTTATTTAAACGATTTCAAAGGCACGCGTACATACGTATGCACATTCTTAACACTCTAACATACGTGTGTTGACACGTATGTGATTCCAAGCACAAAACGACATTCCGAATAACTTTAGGTTATTGTTTAATCACAGATTCTTCGTAGGAGGATTTCCTACACGAGCTTTTAGTGTGTGATCATTCTGCTGCAATCAAAGGTGCGTACACGGCCCCTTTCTTATTTTAAACTGTTTTGGGAGAGAAAACATGTGCAACAAACTATTTTTAGATACATATCACTTGCATGAGTTAGCTGTTTACATTATGTGACAACATAGCAATTTGAAAGTCCTTACACACCTCGAACCGTTTAGTTTGCCGTAGTGCAAAGCGTGGTAGTTGGAAATAGATCTATTAGGTTTGACAAACCTCACCTGGTAGATGGGATCTACGCAGGTGTTTAACTGACCAAACACATTTTACTATTGTTGTGCTAGACAATAGTGGCAAGGCAAAAACATGCTATAGCATGGCAATTCGTCAGCTTCGGTGTCGACCACTTATGTAAATAGTTTATATGACTAGCTATCATGACTGTGCATGTGTGATTATGTTATCTACAAACTTGATATTCAAACTGCTGTTTTGAACATTTTGAATGCTTAAAAACTGTGTTATGCACCAACCTTTGTGTTGACTTGATTTACATGTTTTCTCAGGACGCTAAGGCGCGCATTAAAGCTGGCATGGACTAGGAGATAGAGTCGCATGCATTTTAAACATTTTAGATATTTGGATTTGAACAATTGAAACTTTGTATTGTATTTTACATTTTACAACTGTTACTGGTTTTATAACGCTTCCGCAAATTTTGAAAACTCTGATGTTATGTTTTAAAGACCAAAGTATGTTTTGAAATTCATATAGAGGTCTTTGTTATGTCTAATGATCTGAGATCCTGGTTTGTCACGTTCCCAAATGGTATGATTCCGTTAGTTGAAAATTGGGGGTGTGACAGATTGGTATCAGAGACATTGGTTATAGCGAACTAGGTTTGCATTTGTAGACTTAGACTATGACTGTTAGACATTAGACACATATGTTTACACATACTACTTAGAAATTACATATGACATTATGTAATTGACTTGTTTACACATTCCATGGCACTGCACTTACATATGGTATTATGTAACAGGCATGGCATCATCATCAGTACCTTACATCTATATTGATGATTCTGAGGACGAGGAACCGATAGTTCCAGCACCACCATCATCACCACCACCACCTATTCCATCTCCTCCACCATATGAGAGGGATGACTCAGATCCGGAGGAGGATCCAGAGGAGGATCCAGAGGAGGATCCAGATGAGGACCCGGATGAGGATCCGGAAGAGGAGCCAGTGGAGGGCACTCAGCAGATCCCTGCTGAGGGACCTTCTACACATCCACCACCAGTATTGGATGCTCCTGAGCCTAAGAGGCAAAGGACGGACGCTGAGGAGATCGCCAAACTGCGCGAGGATTTGTACGAGGCAGAAGATAGGATCGCACAACACTCTCAGGAACTATGGGATGCTAATGAGAGGCAAGAGGAACTTGCCCATCTGGTTCATGATATGCGGAATGAGATGATTAATTTGATTGGTCGTCTTGAAGCTTCAGAGGACCGAGCTGAGATCTTGGAGGGCAGGATAGAAGCCTTAGAGGATTTAATAGCCTCAGACAATGAAGAGGAGGATGAAGAGAATGAAGAGGAAGAAGACGAAGAACCAGCACCAGTTGTTGATTCTGATCCTGAATCCTCTGTTGAGGATGATTGAGTTTCCTTGTTTTGTTTAAACTTATTAGGAACGGGTTGTGTTCCTACACTAGATGTTTGGAAAGTTATGTTTTGATTTCAAAAGTATTGTACTCAAATCAAAATTTCTATCTATTGAAAAACTATTATTTATTTCCAACAGTTGTGTTGATTTATTACATGTTGTGTTTGTTGTTTGCTTACACATGTCACATTGAATTTTGATAACGCTCTAACATTTCTTGTAAATAGGAAGATAATGGCTGACGGAAACATCCACATGACAGTTGCTGAGCTCAACGAGCTAATTAACAACAGAGTCGCAGAGGCAATCTCACAGTATGCTCAGACACACAACACAGGACCACATGGTCCGGCAGGGGGACTGGTTAACCCACAGTTATGCACGTTCAAGATGTTCTTGGACTGTAAACCACACAATTTCAAAGGGTCGGAGGGGGCCATAGGACTCCTTCGATGGATTGAAAAGGCAGAATTTGTGTTCGAGATGTGCAACTGCCCTGACGAAAGCAAGGTGAAATTTGCTACGGGAACATTGGAGGGTCCAGCACTAACTTGGTGGAACTCCAATGTCCAGACTTTGGGATTAGGTGAGGCCAATGCCTTAACCTGGAATGGATTCAAAACTTTAATGCAGGAGGAGTACTGTCCTCGTAGTGAGATGCAAAAATTAGAGGAAGAATACTGGCACCTCAAGATGGAGGGGTCAAATATTGAAGAGTACACGACCAGGTCACATGAGTTGGCCAGACTTCTACCACACATGGCTACTCCAGCTAGCAAATGGATTGAAAGATACATTGGAGGACTAGTGCCTCAGATCCAGGGGTTAGTTACTTCAGCAAATCCCACCACCATCCAACAAGCTGTTCGTTTAGCGCATCAGCTTACTGATCAGGCAGTACTACAGGGGACTCTGCCTAAACGAACATCTGCTACCAAGGCGGGAGATCATAAAAGAAAGTGGGAAGGTAACAACTCTAAGGGTCACAACCAACAATCATATCAGCAAAATCGGAAGCAAGACTCAAACAAGTCTTATCATAATTCAAGCAGTGGTCAGCAATCGTCATCATCGGGGGGTTATATTGGCAAACACCCCAAGTGCAACAGGTGTGGATATCATCATGCAGGTAATCAGTGTGATAGAGCTAGGTGCCAAAGGTGTGGCAAGATTGGACATGCGGCTAAGGATTGTCGCGGGGAGCTACAGAACAACCACAACAACCAGAATAATAACCAGAACAACGCATAGAAGGGTTGTTTTGAGTGTGGCAAAATGGGGCATTTTAAGAAAGATTGCCCGCAACTCAAGAAAGGCGGGGACAATAATGTCAATGGCAATGGGAATGGCAACGGTAATGGTAATGGCACCAACAACAACAATAACAATAACAACAACAAAAATGGTGCTAGGGGCAGGGCGTTTGTGATTGGAGGACGTCAAGCACGGGAGGATCCCAACATCGTTACGGGTACGTTCCTCTTAAATAATCACTATGCCTCTATGTTATTTGACACTGGTGCCGATCGGAGTTTTGTATCTAGTTCACTTGCTAAGTTGCTAAATGTTAGTCCCACTGCCTTAGATAGTCCATACACTGTGGAATTAGCTGATGGTAAGTTGATTGTAGTGGAAAATATTTTTAAGGGATGTATCCTTGATTTAATGGGTCAAACATTAGAGATTGATCTTATGCCTATTGCCTTAGGCAGTTTTGATGTAGTTATTGGCATGGACTGGTTGTCCAAAAACCAGGCTGAAATCGTATGCCATGAAAAGATTGTTCGCATACCTCTTCCGCAAGGAGAGACATTGTATGTACAAGGCGAGAAGAGCAGTACGCCACTGCGTCTCATATCTTGTATGAAAGCACACAAATGTCTGCGGAAAGGTCATACGGCAGTTATAGCACTTATAACTGAAAAGCCGGTAGCTGAGAAGAAGATTGAAGATATACCAGTAGTTTGTGAATTTCCGGAGGTGTTTCCAGAAGACTTGCCGGGATTACCGCCTATCAGACAGGTGGAATTCCGAATCGATCTTACACCAGACGCAGCACCGATAGCTAGGGCGCCTTATAGACTTGCACCGTCAGAGATGCAAGAGTTATCTACACAATTGCAAGAGTTGTTGGATAAGGGTTTCATACGACCTAGTTTTTCACCGTGGGGAGCTCCAGTTTTGTTTGTTAAGAAGAAGGACGGGACTTTCCGTATGTGTATCGATTACCGGGAATTGAACAAGGTTACTATCAAGAACCGGTATCCGTTACCCAGGATTGACGATCTGTTCGATCAATTGCAAGGTTCGAGTTACTACTCAAAGATTGATCTCAGGTCTGGTTATCATCAATTAAGAGTCCAGGAGGAGGATATTCCAAAGACAGCATTCAGGACGCGCTATGGCCATTATGAGTTCTTGGTCATGCCATTTGGGTTGACAAACGCTCCAGCTGTATTCATGGATCTCATGAATCGTGTTTGTAAACCTTATCTTGATAAGTTTGTCATTGTTTTCATCGATGACATCCTCATCTATTCACAATCTGAAGAAGAACACGCCGAACATCTTCGATTGCTATTGGAATTACTGAAACAGGAACAACTGTACGCTAAATTCTCGAAATGTGATTTCTGGATGCGAGAAGTACAATTCTTGGGGCATGTAGTTAATGAAAAGGGTATACATGTTGATCCAGCGAAGATTGAAGCGATTAAGAATTGGGAAGCGCCAAAGACCCCTACCGAGGTACGACAATTCCTTGGTTTGGCGGGTTATTATCGACGATTCATTGATGGATTCTCAAAGATCGCTCAACCACTTATAGCTCTTACGCACAAGGGAATGAAGTATAACTGGACGGATAAACAGGAAGCTGCATTCCAGTTATTGAAACAGAAACTCTGCAGTGCACCGATTCTGTCCTTACCGGAAGGGACGGAAGACTTTGTGGTGTATTGTGATGCATCTGCACAAGGTTTGGGATGTGTGTTGATGCAACGTGATAAAGTGATTGCTTATGCTTCCAGGCAACTACGACCACACGAAAAGAACTACACTACTCATGACCTGGAGTTAGGAGCAGTGGTTTTTGCTTTGAAGATTTGGAGGCATTACTTGTATGGAACTAAGTGTACTATTTACACTGATCATAAGAGTTTGCAGCATATCTTTGATCAGAAGGAGCTGAATATGAGACAACGAAGATGGGTTGAGTTGTTGAACGACTACGAATGCGCGATTAAGTATCACCCGGGAAAAGCTAATGTGGTAGCTGATGCTTTAAGTAGAAAAGATACCTCGACAAGACGGGTTCGAGCACTTATGATGACAATACATACTGACTTACCTGACAAGGTACGCAGTGCTCAGATCGAGGCTTTGAAAAAGGAAAACTTAGTACAGGAATCCTTACGAGGAATGGAAGAACAATTGGATGTTAAACC
Organism: Mikania micrantha; assembly: GCA_009363875.1. NCBI lineage: Eukaryota > Viridiplantae > Streptophyta > Magnoliopsida > Asterales > Asteraceae > Mikania > Mikania micrantha. The sequence continues at coordinate 36,998,438 of CM018683.1, read as the reverse complement.
TGATGGAATTCGTTATTTCATTAACCGAATGTGGATACCTTTGTATGGAGGTTTAAGGGAACTCGTGATGGATGAAGCACACAAGTCCAGGTATTCAGTCCATCCGGGATCAGACAAGATGTATCATGACTTGAAGGCACTGTATTGGTGGCCTCATATGAAAGCTGACATTGCTAAGTACGTTAGCAAATGTTTGACTTGTTCGAAAGTCAAAGTTGAATATCAGAAGCCATCTGGTTTACTGCAACAACCAGAGATACCGATGTGGAAATGGGAACAGATTTCGATGGATTTCATTACTAAGTTACCCCGTACACCGAGTGGTTGTGATACGATATGGGTAATTGTCGATCGATTAACGAAATCTGCACATTTTTTAGCAATCAAGGAAACTGATAAGATGGAGAAACTGACTCGCATTTACATCAAGGAAGTGGTAGCACGGCATGGCGTGCCAATCTCTATCATATCAGATCGGGATGCTCGATTTACTTCCAACTTTTGGAAATCACTTCATAAGTCATTGGGGACTCGCTTGGATATGAGTACCGCCTATCATCCACAGACCGACGGTCAAAGTGAACGTACGATTCAAACGCTCGAGGATATGTTACGAGCTTGTGTAATTGACTTTGGTGATAGTTGGGAGAATCATTTACCGTTAGTGGAATTCTCTTACAATAATAGTTATCATACAAGTATTCAGGCAGCACCGTTTGAAGCTTTGTATGGTCGTAAATGTCGTTCACCAGTTTGCTGGGCTGAAATTGGTGACAGTCAGATAACAGGTCCTGAACTGGTGCACGAGACGACTGAGAAGATTGTACAAATTCGGAACCGTATGGCAGCGGCTCGGGATCGACAGAAGAGTTATGCTGACAAGCGTCGTAAACCATTGGAATTTCAAGTAGGAGACCGAGTTCTTCTAAAGGTATCACCTTGGAAAGGTGTGATACGATTTGGCAAGAGCGGGAAGCTTAGTCCACGTTACGTAGGACCTTTTGAGATCCTGAAAAGGATTGGTCCGGTTGCGTATCAACTCAAACTACCGGATGAACTCATTGGGGTTCATGATGTCTTTCACGTATCGAACTTGAAGAAATGTATTTCTGATGAGACATTGATTGTACCGTTGGAAGAAATACAAGTGGATGAACAGTTACGATTCATTGAAGAACCAGCTGAAATCATGGACCGGAAGGTCAAACAACTTAAGCAAAGCAAGATTCCGATAGTCAAAGTTCGATGGAATTCAAGACGTGGTCCTGAATTCACATGGGAACGGGAAGACCAAATGATGAAGAAATATCCTCATCTATTCAAAACAGCTACTGCTAACACTGAGAGCGCACGTTAATTTTCGGGACGAAAATTCCTTCAACAAGGGGATGACGTGATGCTTCACACATCAACACTGCAAATTTCAAGCTGTAAGCACAAACACTTTACTCAATTGATTTTGTTATAAAACATTTGTGCTACATTACATTTTATGTGCTATATTTCATATGTTACATGTTATAGTAGTACATGCATGGTTAGTTACACACATTTTGCTATGTGCGGGGTTGCATAGTACAAACAGTACAGACACTCACTATGTATGAGATTACACAACACTGTATGATCAAACACAAACAGTCACAGTTAGGTGAACTAACTAGTGTACACGCAAACAGTCACATTGAACGATCACATTTAGTTGTGATGTTGCAAGCATTAGGCTTTGTGTGTGAGTACACACAAGCACACAGAATGATCAAATCACACTAACACGTACGATTTAAACTCGTAAGTAGTTTCCTAACTACTCCTAACACTTACTAATTTTCGGGACGAAAATTCCTTCAACAAGGGGATGATGTGACAATCCGACTTTTCGGATTAACCTTGTTTAACTGAAAGTGGTTAGATCATAGGCCCAACAAGACAAAGAAGGCCCAGTAAGGTCAAGGAAAACCTAGTAGGCCCAATAAGACCAGTTTAGGTTCAATGGAAACAAGGAAGGCCCACTGAGGCCCAGGTAGGCCCACTAAGGCCAAAGAAGGCCCAGGGTAGGCCCATTGAGATCTAGGGAGGCCCAATTACAAATTCAAGGCCCAAGATAGGCCAATTGTATTTTGTAAGGCCCAAGCAGATGGAAGTAGGCCCAGTTAGGATTATTAGGCCCAATTGAGATAACTTAGCCCAATAATGTTCAATCGGCTCAATTAGTGAAAATTCGATATTGTCGGGTTAGATCCGTTAACAAGAAATGGGCAGAAATGATATTGATGTTTCAAAAATCAAATTAGAAGGTTTAGGTTTGAACATAATAGAGTATACTACACTTAGATTATAAGAGATTTACTTAGAATTTAATAAATCACACAATTTTGACTAGGAAAGTCAAAATTAGTCTAAAACGATTTGGGGAATTCCAAAATTTGCAATCAATGGGCTGTAACAATGGAATTAAACCGGCTACAATCAATATCTAAATGATTATTAACGGTTTCGAGTATTAATAACATCTTAACAGCCGAATTAAACCAAATATCGATCTAGTTCTTCAAGACCGTTACTAGTATATGCAAAACCATATAATTCGACAGAAGTTCATGCAATTGAAGCTTCCTGAACTTTAGTCGGCATTCTTAGAGTCTTTCCCACACGAGAATTCAAGATTAGAAGCTTCGAGTTGAAGGATTGGATTTCGTAGAAGCCGAACCTAGGGCTAGAAGGGATCTCTTTCAATTCATCAGCAAATCAAGTAAGTTATCGTTCCTACATCTTCTAACATGGCCGATTAAGGATAAACACAGATCAATTTCAATTTCTAATATCGGTTTAATGGGATTCGAGTTCTAGGGCTTGTTTTAAGAACGGTTTTGGGGGTTTCTTGTTTAATCAGTGTAATAATCGAAATAGATTACATGGGTAGCTTCATAAATAGCCGATTAAGGTTAATCCCAAATCAATTTCGGCTATCAACATCGAATTATAGCATTTCGATTTCTAGGGTTCTTGAGCAAAACGGTTTTGGGGATTTTTATACAAACGAGTTCAAGATTCAAATTGATTATTATAGTTAGATTCAGAGTGTTCCGATTGAGGGTAAGCACATGATAATTTTATCAAACTATAACGAATTGTTAGTGTTCGAGTTTTAAGTTTTTTAGATGAAACCGGTTAGAGGTTTTTGAATCAATTGAATGTGTTATTCAAATTAAATACTACTGTTAGGCTCGAAATTCTCTTTTTGATGAAAAACCCATCGAATTGGAGCTTTATGATATTGTGTTTGATCAATTTGAATTCATTGGGAATGTGATGAAGTTCGAAACTAGGATGAACCAGGATTTGGAACTTTCTGTTATTTGTTGATCAAATTAATCACATTTCTAAACTCGTTTGAACAATGGGAATCAAAGCCCTAAGGTCTTGTGGTCAATCGGATTCGAATTCATGATCAATTAGAGGGTTAAAGCTTAGGCTATAGTAAGAAATAGGGAAACCGGCTAAGTAGAGGTTAAAACAATTTATTCCGGATGTCTAATGCGAAACCCTAGCGGGCCGGAGTGGTAAGATGCGTGTGATGGGAGTGGGGGGTCGCGGGTTCGATCCCGGGTTCCACCATTTTTGAGAATTTAAGGCTATTTTGGTATTTTTGTCATAACTTTCGCATACGAACTCCGTTTTACATGGTCATTTTGCAAGAGAGTGCAAGAATCCTAAGAAGCAGGGAAATATGAATCCTTTCAAGCCAAGAGAAGATAATCAGAAGAAGAAAGAGAAATCTGAGGAATCATCTTCTAAAGCACTTGTGAGTCAAGCTGATGAAGGGTATGACTAGGGTATTAAGTATAATGATCTTATGGGTGCTTTCATGGCTTCATTGGAAGAAGAATCAGGGAAAGGAAAAGAGAAGATCGATGAGATGACTGAGGTACAACATGATTTGCATGAGATGACAGATAGACTCAAAGAGATGAACTCTCAGTTAACTTCTGATCTGAGAGAATGCATAGAAGCCAACAAAAAGTTGATTTCAAAAGAAAAGGCATTTGACGAAAAGATAATTGATCTTGCTAAGGAAAACGAAGATTTGAAAATCAAGGTTTTACAGAATACTCATGCTATTTCTGTGCATTTGGATTCAGTTCAGAAGTTGAAAGTAGAGTTATCAGCTGCAAAATCTGAAGCTCAGTTGAACAAAGCCAAGCTTGAAAACTACCAGAATTCAACATATGTCATTGATTACTTTGCTGCTATGCAAAGATCTTCGCGTGATAATTCTGGTATTGGTTTTCATGCTGTGCCAAATCCTCAAAGTTATGTATCAAGACCACAATTTGATCCTGAATTGGAAGTTACTCCAGTTTCTTTAAAGGAAAGTGTGTCTGATCAAGTGTCTGAGGAGATGGAAAGTTCATCATCTCATGAGAGTGAATTTGTTGATAATGATGCTCCTATCATCGAGGACATCACTGATTTAGAATATCCAGAGGATATTCTAAGAATGATTGGTCATCAACAAGCTAAAAATGTTGAGAAGATGAGTCCAGTTTTCAAGAAACCAAAATCTGAAGTAAAATCAGCTGGGAAAACAGTGGTTAAACAAAAGCATGTTTTCAAACCAAATCAAAAAGTCAAGACTAATTCTACTCTAAAGCCAATTGTGTTTGTTGAGTCTTCTACCACACAAAAAGAAGGGTCAAGCAAAGCTTGTCAAAAACAAGAGAAATTTTCTAAAAAGATTGACAAGAAGTTTGTCAAAGTTGTTGCCAAAGTTAATCAAAGTGGGGATGGAAACAAGGGCAAATCAAAGATTTCTCAAAAGACTGTCAAGACAAAAACCATGTTTTTGAAAAATAAGGTTTTATCTCCATCTGAAGCATCCAAATCTTTGGGTTCATCTAAGAGGTGTGATGAATTAAAACCAAAGACTGTGTCATCAAGGAAATGCTACAGATGTGGGAAAGTAGGTCATGTCATTGCCGAATGTGATTTGGATACTTGTAATCGATTTCATACTTTTACTCCACGTGAAACAAGACAGTGTTTTACTTGTGGAGGAAAAGGACATATTTCAGTCAATTGTCCAAATCACAAGGTCAAGAAGAAAACTTCTGTTAATGACAGTCATGTGATCCATTCTGGTGGGAGTCCTAGGAGGGTAAAGCCTAGTGAAGAGGAGATAAGAATACTCAGAAAATTTGATCCTGAGTGTGTCTGGGTCAAGGAGGACAAGGTTCATAAAAGACAATTTTTTGAAAACCAACAAAAGGATAAAAGAGTTTTCAAAAAGACATCATCATCTGATGATGAATTTTATGACAATTTTTCTCCTAAAAGATTTTCAAAACAAAATGTTAAGTCTAATTCTTTTTGGAAATCCAGACCCAGGTCAGATGATCGATTTTTTGTTAGGAAGGATGAATACTTGGAAGAAGGGTCTTCAAGTAGTTCATCGAGATCGAATGGTAGGAGGCTGTTCGGGGAGACTCAACGCCGGAATGGCGGGAGTCATCCCTTTTGGTACTGATCATTTTTTGTTTTAATTTATGGTTCAGGTGGCATTCACGGGCCATATCAACAGTCGATGGATTGTTGATAGTGGATGTTCACGGCACATGACAGGAGAGATCAGTTTGTTGAAAGATTTTCGTGAGATGAACGGATGTTATGTTAACTTTGCAGGTGACAAAGGTGGTCAGATTACCGGGAGTGGTAGTTTGACTAAATGGTAAAGTTTCCTTTGACAATGTGAATTACTGCAAGGAGTTAACTAATAATCTTTTGAGTGTGTCATAGATAAGTGATAAAGGTTATAAGGTTTTGTTTGATGATAAGAAATGCTATGTGCTCAAACAAGGAATTAAGATTCCCGATGACTGGATTTTGATGACTGCTGATAGGTGTAAAGATTTGTATGTTTTAGACATGGCTAATGCGGAGACGGTAAACAAAGTTGAGACGTGTCTGGTATCGAAGGCCACCGAGCAGGATACTCGGTCTTGGCACATGCGAATGGGTCACATACACATCAGAAAGATGAATCATCTTGTACACAATCATTTGGTTGATGGTGTACCTGTTAAACATTTCAAATTACCTGATGTGTGTGTTTCCTGTAAGAAGGGTAAACAGAAAAGGAGGTCACATAAGTCCAAAACAGTGTTTTCTATTGATAAACCATTGGAACTACTTCACATGGATCTGTTTGGACCGATGAATGTGAAGAGTATCGGTGGTGAATCATATTGTTTTGTTGTGACCGATGATTTTTCTAGATTTTCATGGGTAATGTTCTTAAAGTTTAAATCTGAAACTTATGAAAATTTTGTTTTGTTGGTAAACAGATTGGAGATTTTGTATAAGTTGAGAGTTAGCCGTGTTCGATCAGACAATGGGACAGAATTCAAGAATCAGAACATGGAAGCATTCTGTGATTCAAAGGGAATCCAGCAGCAATTTAGTGCACCGTATGAACCACAGATGAACGGTGTAGCTGAAAGGAAGAATCGTACATTGATAGAGTCTGCTCGAACGATGCTTGCTGATTCGAAGCTGCCCATTACTTTCTGGAGTGAAGCCGTAGCGACCGCCTGTTTTACTTTCAACCGAGTGCTGATTGTCAAACGACATAACAAGACTTGTTATGAACTTCTTCAGAATCGGAAACCAAATTTGGAACACTTGGAACCTTTCGGGGCTCCTTGTACTATGCTCAAGAAAGATGCTAAATTCAACTCTAAGGTTGAAGAAGGTTTCTTTTTGGGCTATAGCCTTCCCAACAAACGTGTGTTTAACAAACGCACTGGTGTTGTGGAACTCTGGTATAATGTGGATGTTAAAAGACATACACCTATACCTAAAGGCAAAGGTCCAAATTGGTTATTCGATTATGATAAACTTTTCGAGTCTTTTAACTTGTCTCCTAATATTACTGATGATGAAATTTCTTTGCAAATGTTATATGACTTACAAAATTCTGAAGATCAAGGAGTTTCTCATCAGGTTGATGATAATCATTCAACTGAGGAAGGCATTTTTGGAGCAAATAATGATGACTGGTCATCGGAGGATGATCAGGATATTTTTGAAGATGCCATTTCTCAAGATCAAGATGAAGATTAGAATATCACAAATCTTGATCATGGTGTTGGATTCCTGCAAGTGCCAGTGTCCAGAGTTCATGTGAATCATCCTGTGAAGCAGATTATTGGAGATCCGTCTGTTGGAGTACAGACGAGAAGGCAAGTTGCAAACGAGGAGAGTTTGTACGTTGAGCTAGAGCGAAATCATGGGACTCAAGAGTTATGGATGCATTCTGCATTTGTTTCTCAGATTGAGCCTAAATCTGTAACTGAAGCCCTACGTGAGCCTGCCTGGGTGGAGGCCATGCAAGAGGAGCTTAATCAGTTTCTGAAACTGGGAGTTTGGCATTTAGTGGATTTGCCAAAAGGTGAGAAGAAGATTGGCACAAGGTGGGTGTCGAAGTGTAAGCGAGACGATAGAGGCGTGATTGTTCGAAACAAGGCGCGTTTGGTTGTTCAAGGGTTCAAACAGATAGAAGGAATTGATTATGACGAGGTATTTAGACAAAAATTTCCTTCAATTGTGGTCATTGTATTAATTGTCGGTTAGAAATTCATTGTATGTAGGATTGCCATTTTCATTACAAGAGGTAACATGGGGTTTAAACATTGTTAAGGATTTTATTTCTTTTAATCACTAATGTGCTTATTCTAGCTTTTTTGTTTTTATGATTGTAAATAGATATGTCAAATCGTGACACATTCTGTTCACATCAAGCCGTTTTAGCCATATAATATGCCTGCTCACATCAACTGTTCACATTTTGTCCAATTATGGTCGATGACAAGTTGAGGTTAGCAATCTTGAATGCATACATTAACCATCTTGATATGAAGTATGGTTTGTCTATACAAATGAATCATTATGGATGAATTTAATTGAATGGTTGGGAAGTGCAAATTTGATGAGTTTGTTGATCCTAAGCTGATTACCTGTTGTTTCGACTATAAGCATGTAGGACTTGCTGTAAGTTTGTCGAATTTTACCATGTGATTATTGAAATGCTAATGGTTTCTTTGTGATCAGGCTGCTAAAGGTGCAAAATGCCAATAGATTTAGCTTGGTGTAAGTTGCAACAAATCTAAGTATTTTTGCATTTCATATAATCCAGTTTCACTTTCTTGTGTTTGTTTCCAAGTGATATCAGGTCAAATTTAAGTATATTGTTATAATGTTTAGATGGGTGGTATAACATCTCTTGTGGCAGTGTTTACACTCTATACCAATGGTTTCAAAGATTTCAACCATAATCTTTTGAATGGATATGTCCCATGGTTCACCTGGCCAATCTGATGTGTGAGTTTTTATTTTATATTCTTAAATCCCATAAATAAAATCTAAATGTAAAATAATAATTCTAATAGTTGAATCTGGGTGTTGAATCTGGTTGTTGAAAATAAACTCCATATAATCCATCATACGTCACTTTTTGAGGCTGCGGGTGACGTTGAAGCAGTAGCAACAAGATTGTGTAGATATTCAACTTTTAATGAATAAAGGTTTACATGAGTTATAAGCTAGGTTTTGTTTTCTGGAAGAAAAGGTAAAATTTTGTTGTAAGCATAAGCCTGTCTGATCTGATCAGATTATAGGAAAGTCCAAAGAGCTGATTTTTGTACTCTTAGAAATCGATTTTATGCAGTTGTATGAATTTAATCATCCAAAATAGATTATTTCACTCATACATATTCTTTTTCAAAACATGAATGATGAATTTATATTGAACATATTAGATTCAATATACCAGTAGATTGAAATTTTTTTCTTTGTTTATGAGGTGTTTTTATGCCTAGAACTTATAGCACAAACAAGCTTCAAATATTGTGAGACAAGTTATTTTTTTAACTTCAGGTTTTTTATTGACATACAGAACCATCTTTTAGCTTTACTAGGACATCACTTATGCAAAATTAACATTAATATATAATGCGTTGGTTATTCACTTAATTGAATCTTATATACGTCTTATAGCTCATTTCATATGTGAATTTCAAATAAGTAGCTCGTCTATTTGTTTAAATGATGACTCCCTAGAACAGGTGTCCTTTGTGTCTAATTTAAGGTAACATTTTTATTTTAAACCATATCAAAGGTGTGTGTAGAGGGTGCTTTAATGCACATTAGTCACATTTCCCATGATTTTCATCACTAAAGTGAATTGTGTGTGGGTCTCTTTAATTGTTTAATGTTTTTGTTTATAATCTTTGCTAAAATCAAATTACAGGTGTTTTGGTAGAGGCTATAAAAGATGAGACCCGGTTAGAAGTTGTATTTATACATATTACACTTGCCTTGTAAGATTTACAAGCAATTATTTCATCTTTAGTAGCAGTTCACTTATATAAAAATTGATTATAGTAGGGTTTACATTTCGTAAGGAAATAATGTTTTTAAGTTGAGACATGATGATTTTTTTTTAAAATTTTGTGACCATAATTCCGTGTGTTGCAAAATGACTTTTTAAAAGTAGAGTATTACTTATAGTGAATTGGTAATGGGTTACATCCGCCGCATCGCGCGGGTTCTCTACTAGTGCCCTATATATAAGCATCACTACTAGGATGATATATAATTTGTAAATATAACTATTGAGAAGCCATTGGGTGAACGGGTGAACAAACAACATACAAGTATCAGAACATACGTTGTGATTGTGCATGAGAATGAATCAAGGTTTTCAACTAATATACTTATGAACTCACCAACCTAGTGTTGACTTTGTTTAAATACATGTTTTCTCAGGTGATGAACAGGTGTAGCTACTTAGATGCACGGACTAAGCTAGGGGACTTTTAAAGACCTAGCTTCATTTTGTGTTGCATGCTTTTGATGACAAAAACAATGAATCATCTTTTGTATATCTTGTACAGATACAAGATATAGTTTCATTGATTCTTTTGATAGATTTACTTGGTTAAATTATGAACGATACATTGTAATTTAATCTTGTAATTCTATATCATGGATGTGTTAGCATTTCTCATTTATTTATCATGTGCTATGTAAACAATCTGATCATTCGATTATCACTCACGATATCACGCCCTGGGAACCTTCCGCCCGGCGGGAAAATCGATCCACCCCACCGGCTCGGGGTGTGACAGATTGGTATCAGAGCCATGGTTATAGAGAAATATAGGTCATATTACTTAAACGGTTTGGCCTAGACTATAACCTAGGGACCCTCATGTAGAGATTATCTGACATACAACTCTATTTGCATGTGTCTTTTGCATCTGATCACTGCACTAACCGATTTTCTTTCGGTTATGATCAGAATGCCGCCGAGAAGACCACCACCTGCTATACTGCCACCGCCACCACAAGACTTGGCACCACACTCATCTACACCTTCACCTGCTTATTCTCCTACACAACCACCTCCTCCTCCGCCACCGCCTGCACATCAGTTAGATCCTGCTACCATAGCACTGGCCACTCTACTGACCAGTCAACAACTGAGGGATGTGATTCCTGAGATGATGAACAGGATTAACACCAACAACAGCAACAACATTGCCAACTCTTCGGAAGAAGGCAGCGGAAACACCCGAAACCATCAAGACTAATCCTACAAGAACTTTGTGGGTTGCAAGCCACCGAGCTTTAGTGGCAGTGAGGGTGCGGTAGGGCTGATCCAATGGATCGAAAAGATGGAGACAACCCTGGAGATCAGCAACTGTCCGGAACAGTATAGGGTGAAGTATGCTGCGGGTTCATTCCACAAGCGAGCGTTAACTTGGTGGAACGCTCAGGTTAATACTAGAGGCAGGGATGAGGCCCTGTCAATGCCTTGGGATGACTTCTAGGCATTACTAAGGGCAGAGTTTTGCCCAAGGAACGAAATCAAGAAGGTTTAGACTGAATTACTCAATCTGGTTATGATTGGTGCTGGGCATCTGGCCTACACCACAAGATTTGATGAGCTGGCATCATTGGCACCGGATATAGTGCCAACACTGGAAAAGAGAATTGAGCGGTATATCGGGGGATTACCGGCTTGTATGCAAGGTTTTATCCTTGCTGCTCATCCAACAACTATGGAAATGGCTGTTACTCTGTCATCAACAATGACAGATGTGATGGTTGCCTCTGGGGTAATCAAGAAAGAGGCTGACTCAGCCAAAGCTGGAACTTCAAAGAAGTCGGACAAGAGGCCGGCTAAGAAACAGAAGGTGGCTAGAAATTTTGCTGCTACCACTCAAGCTCCTATGCTCAATCAACCACCACCACTGCAGATCAGAAAGCCCTACACTGGCACTGCACCTTTGTGCAACACATGCCAGTATCATCATCTACCAAACATCTCGTGCAGACACTGCACAAACTGTGGGAGGTTTGGTCATCTAGTAGCACACTGCAGGAGCCCGAGGGCTTAGAACAGAATCAACAACGCAGCCACTGCTGCTGCTAATACCAGGTCATGTTTCACTTGTGGTGAACCTGGACACTTCTCGAGGGATGTCCCAAGATATTTCAACAAAGGGCTCCAGCAGCGAGAGGACGAGCCTTTCAGATCGGAGCTGCTGATGCTCGACAGGACCCGAACGTGATCACGGGTACATTTCTCTTATCTGACTTCTATGCATCCATATTATTTGACACTGTGCGGATCAGAGTTTATCTCATCCGACTTTGCATGCCATCTTAATTATGCTGAGGAATCGTTAGACTCCCCTTACACTATTGAGATAGCAAACGGCAAACAGATTACAGTAGACACAATACTTAGGAATTGCCCACTAACACTTGGCGATCACACATTTTCCATTGATTTGATACCGATGGAGCTGGGCAGTTTCGACATCATCATCGGAATGGATTGGCTATCTCTTAATCGAGTTAAGTTCATCTGTTCCGAGAAATTACTACGTATTCCAGTGGAGAACAATGAGATCTTGGAGATTCGTGGAGACCAAGCGAAACGCAATGTCAAGATAATGTCGTGCATGAAGGCTCGCAAGTACCTTCGAAAACAATGCGTTGCATTCCTATCTCACGTGATCGAGAAAGACAAGAAAACAATCAAAATTCAAGACGTGCCGGTTGTGAAAGACTATGCGGACGTGTTTCCGGATGATTTACCGGGACTGCCACCCGAGAGATCAGTTCAGTTCCGAATCGATTTGATTTCGGGAGCGACTCCTGTAGCTAAGTCTCCTTACAGACTTGCTCCATCAGAAATGCAGTAGTCGTCCAATCAATTACAAGAGCTACTCGACAAAGGATTCATCCAACCGAGTTTTTCCCCATGGGGAGCTCCGGTTCTTTTTGTTAAGAAGAAAGATGGATCTTTCAGGATGTGCATTGATTACAGGGAGCTCAATAAACTCACCATCAAGAATCGGTACCCGTTACCGAGGATTGATGATCTTCTTGATCAATTACACGGAGCATAGTACTTTTCCAAGATAGACTTGAGATCAGGTTATCATCAGCTCCGGATTCAAGAGGAGGACATACCAAAGACGGCATTTCGTACCCGATACGGTCACTACGAGTTCATGGTGATGCCATTCGGACTGACGAATGCACCGGCAGTGTTCATGGACTTGATGAACCGGGTGTGCAAGCCGTACTTAGATCAGTTCGTTATCGTCTTTATTGATGATATACTAATCTATTCAAAGAACGAGAAGGAACATGAACAACACCTCAGAACAGTCTTGGAACTTCTGAAAGAATAACAACTCTATGCCAAATTCTCAAAGTGTGAATTCTGGTTAAGAGAAGTTCAATTCTTGGGTCACGTGATTAACAGTGATGGTATTCATGTGGATCCTGCCAAGATTGAAGCAATCAAGAACTGGGATGTGCCTACAACACCAACAGAAATCCGATCATTCTTAGGATTGGCAGATTATTACAGGAGGTTCATTTCGAATTTCTCTAAGATAGCCTTGCCTCTCACCAAGCTCACACAGAAGTCTGAACCTTTTGTGTGGACACAGAAACAAGAGGAGGCATTCCAAACACTGAAACAAAGATTGTGCAATGCTCCTATCTTAACACTCCCAGAAGGCAATGATGACTTTGTAGTATACTGTGATGCTTCCCATCAGGGACTCGGATGTGTTTTAATGCAACGAGACAAAGTCATTGCTTATGCCTCACGACAGCTGAAGATACATGAGAAGAATTACACGACACATGACTTAGAACTGGGAGCTGTTGTCTTTGCTTTAAAGATTTGGAGGCATTACCTGTATGGTACCAAATGCACTATCTTCACAGATCACAAGAGTTTACAGCACATATTTGATCAGAAGGAGCTTAACATGAGACAGAGACATGGGTTGAGCTTCTGAACGATTACGATTGTGTGATCAAATATCATCCGGGCAAAGCAAATATTGTGGCAGATGCTTTGAGTCGGAAAGAAAGACTCAAACCCTTGCGCGTTCGAGCAATGGGAATGACCGTGCAAACAAGTTTGAAAGATCGAATCATACGAGCACATCAAGAAGCAGTGGCAAGAGACAACTTGAAACGCATGCTCGATTGTGGAGCCGAGAAACACTTCAAGACAAAACAAGACGGAGTTATCTATTATCTGGATCGTGTTTGGATTCCAGCGGTAGATGAACTTCGAACCCTCATTCTTGACGAGGCACACAAGACACGTTATTCAATTCATCCTGGTGCCGATAAGATGTATCAAGATCTTCAGTCGTTTTATTGGTGGCCGGGAATGAGGAAGGATGTTGCCACTTACGTTGGCAAATGCATCACAAGTGCTAAAGTCAAAGCCGAACACCAGAAACCTTCGGGTTTGCTGGAACAACCAGAGATACCACAATGGAAGTGGGAACAAATAGCTATGGATTTCATTACCAAGCTACCCCGCACTTCCAGCGGATACGATTCGATTTGGGTCATCATTGATAGATTGACCAAGTCCGCACACTTCTTGCCGATCAGAGAAACGTACAAGATGGATAAACTAGCAAGATTATATGTTGATGAAATAGTAGTAAGGCACGGTGTGCCCTTGTCTATTATTTCAGACCGGGACAATCGATTTACTTCGCGGTTCTGGCAATCATTGCAACAATCCCTAGGGACAAGTGTTAACTTGAGCACCGTTTATCACCCACAAACGGATGGACAAAGTGAGCGGACCATTCAAACCCTAGAGGATATGTTGAGGACATGCATCCTAGACTTCGGTGGAAGTTGGGATACACATTTACCACTCATTGAGTTCTCCTACAACAATAGCTACCACAGCATCATCGGATGTGCTCCGTTTGAAGCACTTTATGGTAGAAAATGTCGGTCTCCAATTTGTTGAACCGAAGTGGGAGATAACAGAATCACTGGGCCTGAACTTATTCAGGAGACTACTGATAAGATAGCCCAGATACAACAGAGACTTCAAGCAACACGTAGCCGCCAAAAGAGTTACGCAGACAAACGGCGCAAGCCTTTGGAATTCGATGTGGGTCACCGAGTTATGTTGAAAGTGTCCCCATGGAAAGGCGTAGTTCGTTTTGGGGCTAAAGGCAAACTAGCACCTAGGTATGTTGGACCGTTTGAGATTACTCAACGCATAGGTCCTGTGGCATACAGACTCAAACTCCCTGAGGAGCTCAGCGGAGTACACGATGTGTTTCATGTATCAAATCTCAAAAGGTGCTTAGCAGACGAAACATTGATCATACCATTGGAAGAGATACAAATTGACGAACAACTACATTTCATTGAAGAACCTGTAGAGATTATGGAACGTGAAGTTAAGAAACTGAAACGAAGCCGTATTCCTATTGTAAAGATTCGATGGAACTCCAAGCGTGGACCATAATTTACCTGGGAGCGCGAGAACAACATGAGGACAAAGTATCCCCACCTGTTCGAGAAGTAAAGCCCGACCTTTATGCTTAAATTTCGGGACGAAATTTCTTTAACAATGGGAGACTGTGACAATTAGTACCTGACCGCCCGGCAAGTCCGTACGGTATGTGTACTTTTAACAGTAACTATGTGTAAATACATGGGTGTAAACAGTACTTGCATTAACAAAATTCGAAATACAAGAAACAATTGTATGTATTTTCGTGTAAACTTAAATACTGTAAGTACAACATACATTTGAAACACTAGTTGTGTGTATTTAAGTGAAAACCTTTGTATAGTTAACACAACGGATCATGAGAAACAACAGTGTTCAAACAAATAACAAGAACAAGTCGGTTGCGATCTGATATCCATAAATGACAGGAATCAGATGGCCAACGAATCAATAGGAAAACAAGGTCAAAACATGATGTTTAGTTGAGTCCGACAGTGAGGAAATACAAATTAGAACAATAATTCAGTGTTGTTTCAGAATAACGAACTGACAGTGTGTTTGCGTGGGTGACGATTCACACAAACATATCTGTGAGTTTAACGTTCTGAAATAGTGACTGAAAAGTAGAAAACAAAATTCGGAAAGCAAAACCATCGTCGTGTTCGTTCGAGTGACGATTCGAACGAATACGCGCGATGGTGACGCGATCTGACGAAACGAAAACGAAACACGGCACGAACGAAAGTAAATTAATAAAATAAATTATTTAACATTTTACAATTTTGAAACTCATCAAAATAATTAAAATAACTCATTTAAGTTAAAACACGTAAAGTACGCGTTACGTTCCGGAAACGCAATGAAAACGCAAACCGAGCAACCGAAACGAACCCGAATATCCGCGGGGTATATAAACCACAAATGAGACCATCTCTTTCATTTTTCACATTTTCACTCTCTCTTTACATTCAATTCCCGTCCATACACTCTCTCACTAAGATTTCAACTTCAAACCTTCATAACTTGCTCAATTCTTGACGAAATCGGACGTTCTTGGTTTCGACGCTTAGTTCTTGACGTCCTCTACCTAGAAGTACAAGGGATCTGAAGTTTTCACCAGCCAAAATCGAGGTACGAAGCCATCAAGTTCACGAAAAAGAGGGTTTTCGTTTGGGTTTTGTTATACACCCAAACCGGCTGGACCCTACCCACTTCGACTCACACGGCCAAGAAGAACCACACTAGCCTAACGTAGCCCTATAAACAACACCACAACAGGCCAGATCGACGAGGATGAGGATAGGTTACAGGTTCGCGAGTTGGTGAGGGAATAGTCGAACCTACGTGGTATTGGCTGAACCCTGTGACCCCAGATTGTCACGAACCTTGGCCGGACCAGGTGTGGGCTGCTGCCCCGAACCCACGACCAACGAACCTGCTAA
This sequence comes from Mikania micrantha, assembly GCA_009363875.1. Classification (NCBI taxonomy): domain Eukaryota; kingdom Viridiplantae; phylum Streptophyta; class Magnoliopsida; order Asterales; family Asteraceae; genus Mikania; species Mikania micrantha. The sequence goes on along the minus strand of CM018683.1, from coordinate 36,982,121 downwards.
CCATCTCCACTCCCTCGAACCTATGGAAACAACAACCGAACCTTTTTCACTGCTGCGAACCCTCAGCTTTCTGGCGAACCTTCGATCAGACGAAGCCCACTCGAACGAACCTTACTGCCGAACCCACCATGCATGAGCGAACCTTTTGTGAAAAATGGTGAACCATTTCATGGGTGGCGAACCCACAAGGTTCCACGAACCATCGCCGAACCTAGCCTTCTTGTTTGCACCTAAGGTTCGCCAACAGTAAACACCGAACCACTTTCACACGAGGACCGAACCTTCCATGTGCCACAACCCTAGCCGAACTTGGCAACCTCAACCGAACCTGCAACTAGGAGCTACGAACCCTTATCCTCAACAGCCGAACCTTACTCCATCGTTAACGTTGAGTCATGAAACAAGGGGAACGAACCTCATGTGAACGGCCAAGAATTTAAGCAGACGAACCCATAGCCACGTGACATTTATCATCCGCTAACCTTTTGACTTTGGCCCATTTAAAATCCTTGGCCCAATAGTTCCACGCTATCCATAACACATTATGTTGGCCCAAGCATATTGCTTCGGCCCATTTTGACTGTTCGGCCCAATATCAATCATTTGGTCATTTGGGTTGGCCCATACATTTGGCCCACAATATACGCTTCGGCCCATATGGTTAACAAAATAAGTTAACCTTTTTAAACGCATTAAACTGTGTTAATGGGCATGAAATTACTTACTTTTTATAAGTTATTACAAAAGTGCCGAATTGGAATAAGTGGTTCCGTAAGGACCAAAAACATGACATTTGGGCTTTGAATTACAAGAAGTTAAGGGTTATAACCGTTAACTTAAAACTTAAGTTTTTGTAATTATTATAACCTTAAAACAAAAGAATATAAACAAACCAACAGGGTTATTAGCCGTATATGGTTGGGCCAAGGACTAACCAAATCCTTAGAAAACAAATTCGGACCAAATGCAGACCAAGTCTGAGACTCACGGGTGATAACCAAGTTAGGGATAACACCTACACGCACACGAACTCCTATAACTTATAATTATAAGTTACAACAACGTGAAATCAATACAGGATCGTGAGAACAAACAGAAGTACAATCAAAGAGAGCGTGCATTCGTCGTCTAAGCTAAGTCAACCACTTCAAACATAAGGTGAGTTCATATGCCCCTTTTCTTTAAGCATAACTGATTTTAAACTCACGGGGCTGAGAAACGTGCTTAACTTTTATTTATTTAAAAGTTTAATGTTTAACATATTGCTTATACTTTGATTTAGATATTATTAAATTGTTTATTATCGCTTATCATTGTATGCATGCTTGTATGATCATGATATGTCAGGGCTAATCAGGTGAATATGATAATATATCTTCTTAATTCACCAACACATTAGAATAACATAGTTGTAAGATTTTATCTTACAACACTTAGTTATTCTTACATGAGCAAACATTGGGGAAATTCATACATAAACCAACACTGAGAACAATGACAGAGAAACATGATGACACAACACAAGCCATGAATGACTAGAAGATAAAACATCTTCTTAATGTCATTCACCATTAAAATAAACTAAGTGTGATAAGTCAAGTACTTATAACGCTTAGTTTACAACTTAAACATACTATGCGATAGTATAGAGCATTTATCAATCCACCACCTGAGCGGATTAAGGGTGGCAAGACTAGTTCTTACCACGGCTTAATGGCAACATGGTGAACATATGGATCATTTAGAATGATAATCATGATAACGTAACTTCATGATAACAATATCATTCTCACATCGGTTGACATAACGTAATAAGACAAGTTCTTATTCATCTTTGTTAACTACATTGAGAACACACGGCGGGATAGAGGTAAATCGGATGCATTGTAGTCTGATTACGTGAGGATCACAATGGATTCCTTTTAGGCTCTATACGTTGCATTGAGAATACATTACAAAGGGTTAATTAACACTTTTATTGATTAAAAGTGTATCAATAGTTAACCTACAAGGCTCAGAACAATATAAGGAACAGATTAAATAAATCTAATATCCTTAATACATATAATGGTTATCAATACTTCGATTTGATAACTACAACTCTACTACTATATTATTCTATAAATGATATCACAGGAGATCAACAATGAGATGAACATGTGGAATGGGAATGGAAATCAATAGTTGTATTGCAAGTAGTGTGGAGTTCTAGTAGTGATGTGGAGGGATGTTGGCTAGGGCTTGGTTCCCTTACATATGCCCTATATATAAACATCACTACTAGGATGATATATAATTTGTAAATATAACTATTGAGAAGCCATTGGGTGAACAGGTGAACAAACAACATACAAGTATCAGAACATACGTTGTGATTGTGCATGTGAATGAATCAAGGTTTTCAACAAATATACTTATGAACTCACCAACCTAGTGTTGACTTTGTTTAAATGCATGTTTTCTCAGGTTATGAACAGGTGTAGCTACTTAGATGCCCGGACTAAGCTAGGGGACTTTTAAAAGACCTAGCTTCATTTTGTGTTGCATGCTTTTGATGACAAAAACAATGAATCATCTTTTGTATATCTTGTACAGATACAAGATATAGTTTCATTGATTATTTTGATAGATTTACTTGGTTAAATTATGAACGATACATGGTAATTTAATCTTCTAATTCTATATCATGGATGTGTTAGCATTTCTCATTTATTTATCATGTGCTATGTAAACAATCTGATCATTCGATTATCACTAACGATATCACGCCCCGGGAACCTTCCGCCCGGCGGGAAAGTCGATCCAGCCCGCCGGCTCGGGGTGTGACACATATCATAGAAATCATTTCTTGAATAACCACTAGCAATCTCTCTTTCCTCCAAGTCTTTATCTCTAAATCTTTCAACAATCATTCTCTGTAAATCAATATCAGAATGTTGTTTAAACAAATCAAGAAAAGTAGTCAGAGAATAATCAATAATCTCCTTTTGATATTCCATTTCTGTTAAATCTTCAGCATCAACATCAGTACAATCTCTAGCCTTATCAGAAGCAACAACAGAAACTGGAGTAGCATCCAGAGAAATCTTGGAAGGAGAATAAACCACTATAGCACCAGTCTTTGAAGTCAAACCACCTGAGCTACTAATACCATCCACATCACCATCATCTTCTTCATCATCACCATTAACATTCAAGCTTGGATGTTCATCAACATCTGAATCACCATAATCAATCTTATCATCTTCCTCTTCCTCATCATCAATGTTTACAAACACTTGCTCAACACCAGAAGCTTCAGCTTGAGAATCCTTGACTTGAATATCATTAATCTTTTGTCTCAAATCTTGATTTTCCTTCTGCAAATCAGCAATATCAACATTTTGTATTTCAATCAAAGTCTCCAAAGAAATAATTATTTCACTCATCAACTTCTTCTCAACCACATCTTCTTCCCTCCGCTTCATCAGCTGAGAAATTTGACTCTTCATCATATCTAATTCACTTGTACCTGAAGAAGATGGTTGATCAGCTTTCATTTTCTCCATTTCCAATCTATACTTATCAAATTCTTGTGATAAAATAGATATTCTTCTTCAAAGCTCAGTGTCATCATAATCAACAGTAAAATTTAGATCCAAGTCATCTAAATTTTCATATAAAGATCCTCCCCTGGAAGCAAAATCATCTTGAAATAAAGAAGTTTCTTGAAAAGATGTCGTCACAGTTGTAGTATCCATGAAAGAAGGAACAAAAGAAGCCACATTCACATACTCAGGAGTTTGCCCAAATCCTCCTTGAACTGTAGAAACAATAGTAACTGGTGTAGAAACCATAACAGAAGCAGGTTCAGAAATAGAAACAGAAACTGGTGTAGTAGAAACATCAACAGAAGATGATACAATAATCCTTGGAGACTTAGTCTTCTTCTTCTTTGGCATCTTAGTCATCCTCTTTTTCTTCTTTGGCCTAAATCAATTATCTTTTTGTCAAAGGCTTTTTCTCTGGAAATTAACTTCTTATTAGCTTCGGTGCACTCTACCAGTTCAGCAGTTAGCTGAGCATTCATCTCTTTCAATTTATCAATGATCTCTAACAAATTATCATGTACCTCATCAACCTTCTCTTTGCCTTTACCTGTGCCTTCATCCAAAGAAGCCATAAAAGCACCCATCAACTCATCATACTGCTTTCCCCAATCATAACCTTCATCAGCTTGACTTACTAAAGCTTTCGATGACTCTTCAGACTTTTCTTTCTTCTTCTGATAAGCTTCCTTTAGTTTGAAAGGGTTTAAATTTCCTTGCTTCTTCGGATTCTTGCATTCTCTAGCAAAATGGCCTAACTCACCACAGTTGTAACACTAAGTAGTTTTTGGATTAAATCCAAACTTGGTGTTTCGATCAAAAGTGAATTTCTTCCCTGTTTTCTTTTCATAGCGATTGATTCTTCTGATCACACTTGCCAATGCCCATTGAGTGTCAATCAACTCCATCTCGTCATCATCAATTTGCTTATAATCTTCAAATGTAAGATTAGAGTTTCCAATCTTTCCTGCAATTTGTTCATCATACGCACTGACCACACATGACAAAATTGACATATGATCCCGAACAGCCTCTACAGTTACTTTCCCCAGATCTGTTGTATTCAGCTGAACAGGAGGTGTTGTTGAATCAGTCTTCTTCTCTTTTCCAGAATAAGATGAACTAGAACTTGCAGATGCAGAAGGTGCAGGAGTACTATCAGAAGTACTAGAAACAAATGTTGTCTGAATCTTTGCTGAAGATACAGGTGGTGTAACCACTGAAGCACCATATAAAGAAGGATCTTGAGTAACATTAACTCTCCTTGCATTTCTCTTATCCTTCATCTCCTGCTCTTCTAGCTTTTGAATAAATTCCACCAAAGTCATTCCTGGTAGATTTTCTCTCAAGATTAGCACCAATGAATTCCACTTTTCACGCAACGCATCTGCAAGGCAATCGATCTTTTCATCTTCAATATATTCGATTCCACACTTTCTAACTTCTGTTAACAGATGTCTGTATCTTGTAATCAATGCTTCAAGACTTTCATTGCCAATAATGTTGAAACTTTCAAACTCTTTGCGTATATCAGTGGTTTTCATCTTCTTAAGATTGGTATTTCCTTCAACTCTTTCTTTCAAATCATTCCATAGACCATAAGAAGTCTTATGCTCATCAAACTGATGTAAAATCTGATTAGGGTTGTTTGGATTAACATCCAATATGCCTTTTTCTCTGAATCATATTTCTTTCTTTCATCAACATCTAATCTCTCAAGGATTTGATACAAGTCTGTTCCCACCATTCTAGGTCTTTCATATGGCGACAAAATCCGTTCCCAAAGATTAGTGTCAGTTCCAATAAGGTGTGTTTCAAAACGACCTTTCCAATTATCATAATCTGTCAAATCCAGCAACTGCAGCATACATCTCCGCCATGACTTCAAAATTCTATCAGCGAACCTTTTCACTTCATGAACCTAACAACCAAGGTAATCACGATCAACTATCAACCTTTGGATAGGAGAACACCAATCAATTTCTAGAAACCGTCGAGCTATAGTCGACCGGCATCTGGGTCAGAAACAATTAGCTGGTGGGAACGTTACTTAGCAATCTTTCAACCCATCAACCTTGGAAGCAAACTACAATGGTTTCGTTGATCCTTGGGGTGAACCAACATCATAGTATCGCCAATACAACCACCGGTATCATCGTCCTCTTTGGTAGATAGTTCAAATTGTGACAGAGGAAAACAACCAATTACGAGCACCGATTTAAGTGTTTCCAACATACGTCAAGAAAGTACAACCGAAGTGGATAACGGCTTGATCACGCTGATCATTTTGACTCATTTACGATCCATCATATTATTGGTATAAGGTAAATGTTTAGTTATCTTTAATTCGGTAGTTTGGGAATTTGTCTACGACTCTACGTGTTTGTTTATAGATACTTTCGTGGGCCGGGAAGAGATATTTTTTTTACTAAGAGGTGCCATATAGGAAAGGATTGAGTTGTAAGGAACAAATCGTTTAAACCTCTAATTTGGATTCGAGGATGAAGCTGTGAAACAATAGATAAGTAGTTTAAACAATGAAAGTTATTAACAAATGGTTATTTGATCCAACTGGTGGAACACGAAATTCCAACAAGATGTGGTTTTCATTACTCATTTGAGACTCCTCTTGGATAAATGTTTTTGAATCTCCTTGGTTTACTGACAACATGAAATTGATATCACAATTAAAGATCAACAGCAACCAAAGTAAAACCATTATATCCAAATGGTTTGGACTTTGTTAGAGTCTGGGACACGGTTTTAATTTCTACCAGAATTGTTTTTTTAGATTTCTTTATCTCAAGATCACGTAAATCATAACTCTTCGATTAGAAACATTTAAATCGCTAATTTACGAAATGAAAAAATAAAAATATATTTATAAACATTAATAAACGACTTTATAAAACAAGCCAAGTTGATTGGTTAAACGTTAAAGGGTCCAAGTCACCAGAATCAATAATTTCGTATATGAATTAAAATTTTGTTACACTAATGTGAAATCACATAAACACACAGATTATTAAATCGCTAGAGTGTTGGATTGGTTATTTAGTGATTTGAGATCAATTTGCTTCATTTGCTAAGGCTAAGGTACGGATTCTATTTATTTAAATCTTAGTGTTTCTGTCTCTATAACCGTTTAATTTCTGTTTCTATATTGCCACGATATGATATCGTGTTTCTCTATTTCGTTTATCATGCAATAGATCTAGATTATGTTGTACTCATTATTGCATGATCCGATTATGACATTACTTGGCAGTTTAACTACCCTACTGAACCTACTAAACTTACTGAACCTACTGAATTTCTGATCTATTACCCGAGCATGCCCCTACCTGTAAGAATGACTACAGGCCCTTCATGGCGGCAACCATGATGTGGAACCACCAGTGGCGGTTAGTTGAGTTCATGGCGTCTCTATTTAGTACTCTGATAGTACACTTGTGCACCTACTGAATTCTGGAGAGGCGTATGGACTGGTCCCAGGATAATTTTTAACTGTACTTCTGATTTCTGTGGGATAGTGACGTGTATGCCAACACTAACTATCTCATGTGTCTGGTAAACGGGAGTAGCTACCCGTAAACCTTACACTATTTTATGTACAGTCGGCTTGTGGTATATTATGGGATTTCCCACTAGTTCTGACTTACATTATAACCTATATTGTTGTTTCTGAAAGGTTTTTTTGATTCAAGTCAGACCACTGTTTACTATTTCTGTTTCGGTTACTATTTAGTTTCTGGTATCTGTTTATGATTATTATTTCTCATTATCTTCACCACCTTCTGAACTTCTGTTAATTACTGTTGTTTATCCGTTACTGAGCATTCTTTGGCTCAGGCGTATTTGTTTTTGTGGTGTTTATATGTATTGTATAGTAATCCAGGAAACCAGGCTGGGAATTGAGGAACGAGAGACTAGAGTTTATCAAGGTTTTATTTGACAAATAATGTAATAAACTTTATCATAAGACTTTGATTTATGTTTTTGGGTGATTTATGTAAGACTTTTATTACATTTTAATCAATTTTGGGATTGTTGCATTAATTCTGATCTCCGTATAAGTGACACATCAGCCCTAATCAGGTTGGGGTGTTACAACTATGATAGGCAAATCAATTGTTACTCAATTATTAAGCTTGGTGTGTATTCTTACACCAGGTCAAAACAAATATATCGAAAATCACATGAATCATGTTAATAATTCTTCAATGAATTATACCATATTCTTATGATCAAACAATGACATGGAAATTCAATGATCTTATAGTTAAGGTTACAAATAATTAGTTATCACAACCATATAATATCACATACTAGTATATTCTATATATTAAAAAATTGGTCATTCGTCAACTCATATGTCATAAGCAAGAGATTCTATTGCAAGATCGCAATTCTTCGAATCTCTAAACTCATGTGATTCTTAAGGCTAGTCAAGTACTCAAAGTTTTATTCAATATAGTTAAGGTTAAGTAGTCTTGGTAGGTAATTGGAATGCTATCAAATTATTAGTGATGTGGTGGGTTGGCTGCGGTATACCCTATATATAAACACCAATAATACATTGGTAGTAGTGCCGAAAGCTTGACCAAGGATAGGGTTTGTCAATTTAATTTATAAATTCGTGAAAATGAGGCTATTGTCAAGAATGTTAATCAAATTAATTGTTATTCATAAACAAGTATCTGGTATGTATTCTTACACCATGTTAAATCAAGGATATCAATCATTATTCTTACCTTTAGTTAAGTAAGATATCGTTAAATCAAAATGCCCTTAGCAAGTGTTCAAACTGTATACAAACCCGAAAAAAGAATGTGTTACAATTATATCTTTAGATATTATAACTACTAGTCTATGAATTTAGAAATTATTCTATAATGCTAATTAAATAATCATCAATCTAAAATCTTAAGTCAAAAAGAAAAGTTTTGAAGAAGACAAGACAAAAGAATACTAAGCAAAAATCAACACTCGTGACAACAATACTTCTTAAATAAATAAATTTCGGGATGAAATTTGCTAAAGTAGGGGAGACTGTAATCCCCATGGTTTTTCAATTATCTATTTGAATTATAATTATACTTTTACATAATAAAACAAAGTTTATAACATGCTTTGGATAGTTGTATTCGTAGTTTTGACATAAGATAACTTTCAGGTGACTAATTAACCAACATTTCCCCACCATCGAACTAACATTTTGGACCACCCAAATCTTCAAGATATAATAGTGTACTAAGGAGAACTACATTCAAACGGGGCATAAAACCGAGCCCAAACGAAGCAAGAATCACAAACAGAAGTTTGAGAACGTAAACCTTGATTCAGGCCAAGATCCAATGCTTAAACCAATTCTCGACACCATGAATGTTGGATTACTCTCTCCCATAAGATAGTACTCTGAAAACGATGAATGTGGGCGAAAACCATGCGCAAAACGGAGTTATGACGAAGCAGGAATCGCGAAAATAAGTTTGATGTTTGTTGACGGTTGTCAGACGTGAATTCTTCCTAAAACCCATCCCACATCGCCTAAGATACCAATATTTCTTCCCTTTAAACACCTATAAATACCCTTTCTTGGTCCCTTATAGCTTAGCAACTCCTAGTTGAGTATAAACGAGTAGAATAACCAAATTTTGATGGTTCTACAAGTACAACACCCATTGGGTTGTTGAGCGTAGTATTTTTATTTTATGCTCTTGGTGAGGAGGTGCTGCCCTTCGATATCGTCTCGCCTGTAAAGTTTCTTTAAGGTAATTTTCTTTGTTTTTCTTCTTTTCATTATTCATTTATTTATTTAGTTATTTATTTCTTTTTTTCTAGTCTAAGTAGTTAAGCTTAGGTTATTAGTTATTAGGCTCATTTAGGTTGCCTTGTTTAGGCTGCCTTTAGATTTGGTGTAGTCTTGTAGAGGCTCGTTAGGCCAACGAGTCTAGCCTATGACGTCCGTTAATTTAGTTATGCCTACCATAATGTTTACTCTTCCACGTTGCATTCGTTTCACTAGGTTGAACCACGTTTGCATTCGGATCGCATGCTTGTTCCTTTGAGCTGTTGTCTGGCCACACACGTTCAATACTCAAGGCATCCATTTTCATACAACTGTTGATCTTGATTCTTCTTCATTATAATAGTTTTCTCGAGCACCATTAAAGTGAGTAATTCTACTCCCTTTTTACATCTTTATGCTTTTGGGATGTTACATACGCCAGTATTCAAAATCCAAGTTATTCTAAATTCAAATTCTATAGATGCAATGTCTTAAGTCTATTTTGGTTTGATTCTTTGCTATGTGATACTACTTGCTTTGTGATTATGTGTTATTCTATGTTATTATATGTTATTTGATACCGGGTAGCCTAAGGTGCGTTAGATACCATCTTCGCTTTGACTTAGGTCAAATGTGTCAAAAGGGCGAAAAGTACAAATCATGGGCAGACTTGTGAAATACTTAGCTTTGTGCTTTGTATTGCAACGATTTTGGAGACGATATAAACTATTGCAGACTTGTGGATATACTAAGTTTTTTACCTAAGTATTGATACGAGTTTGGAGACGAGATATTCTTAAAACTTAATTGCAAACTAGTAGGATATGCATGCTAGAGTTTAAACTTTGTAGTCTAATTGGATTGCATCAGTTTTTCTATGTAAACTATATAAACTGTATGGGTTACTCACCAACTATGCAAATAGTTGACCAAATATTTATTTTGCATATGTAACAGGTTAAGTGGACGCTTTGGCGAAGACATAGGATATGTTTCATGTTAGTAGACCTAGTTAATTCTTTAAAACAACGTTTATAATTTCATTTGTAATTTTTTGTTTATTCAATTCTTGTAATGTAACTTGAGTGTAACGAATGAAATGTTTGTATTGTTAATAATGAATTCTTTAATTATTCAAACATATTAATAGCACCATGAGCTAATGAACAGTCGAGATCGCACCCGACGTATACTGTCGGTCAAGGTGTGACAAAGATGAGTTCATTCGGACGAATGAAGGACTAACGAATGTCCTTTGAAGCGAAGGAACTAGGTTTCTGTTTTGTTCGTGAATGAATCAAATATCTGATTCATTCGTGTGACAGGTTCGTTCGTGTAGAGTCATTCGTACTAATGAGTGCTTCGTGCGACTCATTCGTATGACTGACTATTGCCTATAAATACCTGAAAAACAAAATGTTTTTGGGTTCTGAGCATTCCCCAGGTATCCTCCTCGTTTTCGAGGCTCTCTAGCCTCTCCAAGTTCGTGTTCTTGCCCGTGGTGTTCGATTTCACTCATAAAGTTGATCTCCAATCATCGTATCATCACGGGTTGCAAGGATCTCGATTGGAAAACCCACGAATAGGATTCTGCACTATTCAGAGGGCTGTCATATAGAATCCGTAGGGAACTTACCTGTTTTCTAGGTCCTACATTTAGGGACTTAGCCTTCCATACCCATCATTAAACTTAGTCATACTCCTTGCATTAACTTTTCAAAGTTCATGACTTCTCTTAGTTATACGTTTAAGAAACTTTAATCTAAGTTTATTTGATTAATCATGAAACTATAACCCATCACACTTATGGATGAAAATTCATGCATAGTGTATTCTAAGTTATAACCATGATACTAATAATGTAAATTTTATAATACCCCTATTAGGTTCACTAGATGTTTTTCACTAATGTTTATTAAGTTATGAACAATTTAGACTAAGGTTTAGATGGGTTAAAGGCAGAATCCCAATCACTAAGGATTGGCCAAAGTTAAGAACATCCATTCCTGACCTTTCGTGCTTCATTGATCCATTCTCAACTCATTTATGATTGTTTTTGACTTGTTTTATGTTCATGGCACTTGGAGGGAGTTAAGTGGTTAGTAACGATGGGTAAAGGGGTTGGGTATGGGCATCGTTATTATTAATGTCAACACAAAGATCATGGGATAGATTTCCAGCCCATCGATATTATAGTATCGACTGCCCTTGCTTCCATCGAACTTATTCTGTCGAACTTGTTAATATCGACGACCTGCTCAGTGCCCAAATCCTTGGACCATCGATCCTAGTAATCTCGTAGGGGGCTTGGTCAAATTTGTGCTCCATCAATCTTACTAATATCGACACAAGAATAGCAACTGTTGTTCTCATGTCGATACTACCCATCTAAATGTTCAGCCCATCGATACTAACTCCAGCTTCCAAGTTAGACTTAACCAATCCTCCATAACTTTAATCCAAGGCCTTTCAAGTGATTCTAAGTGAGTTTCATGTTCAGTTTCAAGTGTGATGGTCTAGGAACCGATTTTAAGTTTAAGGGTGTTTCTGGTTTTGAGAAAACCCAAACCCGAAACTTCAAGCTAAAATCTGCTCGAATCTAGACATTTTCAGCTCTGATTCTTTGTATTACTTGAATGTTGACCTTGATATCTTTCCGTAGACGTCAAGACCACGTGATTTCGTCAAGAAACGAGTGAGCTCTCCTTGTGTTCTTCTAGAGAGAGAGTATATAGAGAAAGTTCTGAACTTGTAAAGAGAGTGTGTGTGTATTTTCTGGTAGGTTGAGCATTAAATGAGAGGGTTTATTGCTTAAATACCCCGGGCGGTTTCCCGCGTGTTCAGGCTCGTTCGGTTTTGCATTTACGCGTTTCGTTATGCAAATTATGCAAACGTTACTTTATTATTAAAAGTAGTTTTGTTTTATCATTTTGGGTTTTATTTGATGAGTTTCAAAATTGTAAAAATACATAATAATATTTCACGCATTTTATATTGTTCTTCTGTTTTGAACCGTAAACGAATACATTTACGTGTATGCCCATAAGTATATACGCCATTTCCACATGGGAATCTCAGGTTGTTGCAATAACCCAGAAGGTCGTTGATGCTCAGTCTTAACTTTGAGACATGTTAAGCATCGATCCACGTATTCAGCTATGTGTTTCTTCGTTCCAGGCCACCAGTAAAAATCTTTAAGATCTTTATACATTTTATCAGCACCTGGATGAATAGAATACTTGAATTTATGTGCCTCATCCAAGATGATTGTTCTAGAGTTACCGAATAAAGGAACCCAAATTCGGCTTTTGAAATACAACACTCCATCAGTCTTAGTTTCAAGTTGCTTGTCTAATCCTCTTAGTTCCTCAGCAGGATAGCTCGTTGCTTGTAAAGCTTGTTGCTGAGCTTCTTTAATTTGAGGAATTAGACTGGTTCGAATAGTCATTCCTAACGCTTTCACACGTAAAGGTTTGACTCGTTCCTTGCGACTTAAGGCATCGGCTACGACATTCGCTTTGCCTGGGTGATAACGAATTTCACAGTCATAGTCGTTTAGAAGTTTTACCCACCGCCTTTGTCGCATGTTCAACATCTTTTGATCTAGAATGTGTTGAAGACTTTTGTGATCAGTGTATATAATACACTTTGTTCCGTATAGATAGTGTCTCCAAATCTTGAGTGCAAACACCATTGCACCAAGTTCTACATCATGAGTAGTATAGTTCTTCTCATATACTTTCAGTTTTCGAGAAGCATAAGCAATTACGTTGTCGTTCTGCATTAAAACACACCCAAGACCTTGACTAGAAGCATCACAGTACACTGTGAAATTATCAGTACCTTCCGGTAATGCCAAGATCGGTGCATTGCAGAGTTTGTTTTCCAACAGTTGGAATGCCTCCTCCTGTTGAGAACCCCATATAAACGGTTGATTTTTCTGTATCAATGTGGTCAATGGCAAGGCTATATTTGAAAAGTTCTTGATGAATCGACGATAATAACCTGCCAGCCCTAAGAATTGACGTATTTCAATTGGGGTTAGTGGTGTTTCCCATTGTTTTACAACTTCGATCTTACTTGGATCTACTTGAATACAGTTTTCATTTACTACGTGCCCAAGAAATTGAACTTCCAGTAACCAAAACTCACACTTGGAGAATTTGGCATATAATTTCTCATGTGCAAAAGTTCTAAGATCAATTTCAAGTGTTGAGCATGTTCTTGTTGGTTTCGAAAATAAATGAGAATGTCATCAATAAACACAATCAAAAATTTATCCAGATAAGGTCTACATACTCGATTCATTAAATCCATGAAAACTGCAGGTGCATTTGTTAATCCAAACGGAATTACTAAAAATTCGTAATGTCCGTATCGAGTTCTAAAAACAGCTTTAGGAACATCATCATCATGAATCCGTAGCTGATGATATCCGGATCTTAAATCGATTTTCGAAAAATAAGTAGCACCTTGTAGCTGATCAAATAGATCATCTATTCATGGCAATGGATAACTGTTTTTGATTGTCAGTTTATTGAGTTCCCTGTAGTCAATGCACATCCTGAATGAACCATCCTTCTTTTTCACAAAAAGAATAGGTGCTCCCCAGGGTGAGAAACTAGGTCTGATAAAACCTTTGTCTAACAGTTCTTGCAGTTGACTAGAAAGCTCTTGCATCTCTAAGGGTGCTAAACGATATGGAGCTTTAGCTACAGGTGCTGCACCTGGAATCAAGTCAATACAAAATTCAACGTGTCTCACTGGGGGTAATCCTAATATATCTTCAGGAAAATCCTTGACTACTAGAATATCTTTGATACATTTTTGTGCAGAACAGTTCTCGATCACATGTGCTAGAAAGGCCTGACAACCTTTCCGTAAGCATTTCCGAGTTTGCATACAAGAAATGATACCAAGTTTCCTATCGGCCCGTTCTCCTTGCACTATCAGTGTATTACCTGACGGTAATGGAATACGGATCACCTTATTTTGACATACAACTTCCACTTGGTTATCAGAAAGCCAGTCCATACCGACAACAACATCAAAGCTCCCAAGCTCAATAGGAAGTAAATTGATATTGAAAAGATGATCATTCAAGTTCAATGATTAACTTGCCATTAGCAAGTTCAATGACATAAGGAGTTTCTAGATCTACCGTAGGCAATGAGAGTAATGATGCAAATTCAGGAGAGATAAAACTCTTATCAGCTCCTGTATCAAACAAAACTTATGCGTATAGATTATTAAAAAGAAACGTACCAGTGACAATGTTAGCATCATGCCTTGCCTTGCCTCGGTCGCACCAATCTGAAAAGCTCTCCCCATAGCTTCATTCCCTTGATTGGTGTTGTTGTTTGGACAGTTTCTCATAAAATGGTCAGGACTTCCACACTTGAAGCATGACCGGTTTGTTTGAGTGGTTTGTCGTGGTGCTTGGTTTGGTTGACGAGCAGGAAAGTTACAGGACCTGGTATAGTGTCCGATTCGATTACAGTTTGTACATTCAGGACATGGTCCTGTGTGATGATAAGGACACTTATTGCATTTGGGCGCCTGCCCAATATAAGCCTTCCTCTCAGGAACAACCGCACCATAGTTTTTCACCACTGGTTTGCTCTGGCTAGTCACAGCCGCAGCCTTTTTTTGGTTTTGGCAAACCACTTTCGTTTAGTACCTCTCACAGCACTAGAGGTACCAACATCACTATGGCCCGCAGCCGTCTGAGTTTTTGTGGACAAAGTACCACTCCTTACTGCCTCATTGGTAAGCTTAGTAGTCAAAAGAATTGTACGTTTAAGAGTAGTAGGTTCAGCTGCAGTTACCATTCCCTGAATCTGGGGAACCAGACCTTTAATGTACTTCTCAATCAAAGCTGCTTCCGTAGGAAACATATTGGGAAGTAAGCAAGTAAGTTCATGAAACCGATCGGTATAAGCTAAACAATCAGCACCGATCATGGAGTGATTCAAGAATTCCTCCTGGAGCTTTTGAATTTCAGTGATTGGGCAATACTCTGACATAATCAGAGTTTTAAAATCATTCCAGCCCATCGAGTCAACTGTAGCTGAGCCCAAAGTTTTAGCCTGGGTATTCCACCAGGTTAGAGCTGATTCTTTCAAAGAACAAGCAGCATAAGACACCTTATGCTCCGCCAAACATTGGCTTATCTTGAGTTTTGTTTACATATTCTCAATCCACCTTATGAGTCTAGCCGCTCCTTCTTTTCCCGTGAAATAGGAGGGTTGCAAGAAGCAAAGTACTTGTAAGTACATCCTTGCTGTGATGGATCGGGAACAGTTGTTTTTGTTGTTGTTGTACCGGTGGTATTATGAGTTTCCACGTGGCCACCAGTAGCGTTATGTTCAATGTGATCATGGTCCCCACCAGAACCCACAGTAATATGAGGTTGGTGGTGTTGTGTCAAAACACCACAAGCAGATAGCTGTTCTCTCACTATTCGTGCTATCATCGCTTCATTTGATTCAGATCCACTTGCACCAGCAGGTGGAACAATGTTCATTTCAGGGTTCACAGGTGGAGCATTATTTTTCTCTAGATTTTCAGGTGGATCCATGTTCACTTCTGGATTAACATGTGGATCCATATTTGATTCAACATTCACAGGTGGGACTTGATTCTATTCAGGGTTAGTAACGTTCTTAGTAGCTTTCTTAGCTGGTCGACCTCTTTTAGGAGCCATTGTTCTGCTCACATGCAGACAAACTCAGGTCAGTTCAAGAACATCAAAGATATAACCCGTTCGATCACATAAATTCAATCATATTCAGTTACACTGAAATTTTATGTTGAAATGTGATTATAAGAAAATATAGTATAACTACGTTGATATAGTTCATACATGTTCTCAGTACACAGAAATCACATAAATGTTCGTAGTTATACTCAGTCCTGTTATTTCAAAAACATGTTAAAATATTACACAGCTCACGGTACTGTGATATAGATATGTCATTCACATGTTTTTGATATATTATCATACAGGACAATAGATATGTTCTCACACAAGAATGTTCTCATAGTTCTGTGATATATTGCCATACATGCAACAGATATGTTCACACACTAACAATGTTTTCATAGTTCTGTGATATATTGCCATACAGGCAATAGATATGTTCGCACACAAACAATGTTTTCATAGTTCTGTGATATATTGCCCTACAGGCAACAGATATGTTCGCACACAAACAATGTTTTCATAGTTCTGTGATATATTGCCATACAGGCAACAGATATGTTTGCACACAAACAATGTTCTCATAGTTCTGTGATATAGTTCATACAAGTTTGTTATGAAAATACAGTTCACACATCACCATGGTTGCAAAAGTCGCTAGGCACTCCTAGGTCGGAATAGATCCTTGGAGCGAGTAATCGGAGAGTACTCAGCCCTAGACGGGAGTACTCGGGTAATACTCATGAAGTACTCGGCCTCGGAACAACTCCTTGGAGCGAGTACTCGGAGAGTACTCGGCCTTGGAGACCGACTTTTACAACAGTGCACATCACACACATAACTCATTAAACTGATAGATATACAAAAACAGCCATTTTATTAATATAATATCAGTTGTATACAACCATAACGAGTTTATACATAGACTGCCAGAAACTCATAACGTTACAACTAGATACCGGGGATCTATTTTACATCCAAAAACATCCCCCAAACATCCCAGTCTCAACCTAACTGCATGTCACTGATGGTATATACAATGATGATCCCAAAATATGCACACCCATATAAGATCTTTACCATAAAAAGTATGGTAAACATGCCATCACGATGGCTATAGTCGTCAGGACTATAGCCAGTACTATCATCCTCACCTCTAAACTCAACATACTAACACCATCTATCACTCTCATAGCTTCCGCACTCACAACCTCTCTCATCCTCACCCATCTCTCCCTCATCAATGCCACTTGGTGCCAGAATGCAGCAAGCACAATCTGTCCCCAAGTCATCCTTAGTCTGTCCTCAACCGCTACTCTCCACGCTCTAGTGTCAGTATCTAAAGCCTTTACTTGATCCATAAGGGTCAAGTGGGAAGTAAGGATCTCCAATACAGTCATGCGAGCATCCTCCACTGTAGCCTAACACTGCTGCAGGCTCTGATGTGTCCCCTGCAAGTCCTGAGTGACTTGCTGCAACTGGGCCCGTATCTCAGCTTGATGGGAGGATTCTCCCACCTCATGTATAGTGTAAGGCTCATCCTTGGGAGCCATCTGTCGCCGTGGAGGTAACCCTGTAGTCTTACGGGCTTGACCCCGCATATGCCTCAATCCGTCCCAAACCGGCACCCTCTGAGGTGAGGAGCTCTGTCTCCTCTGTGCTGATGCATCGTCAACCAGAGCCTGAGAATGTCTAGGTGAAATAGATGGGGCTGATGGTGGTGGTGGCGTAGCTGGTATAGGTGATGGTGTGTGTGGCACCAGCGGTGCAGTCTGTGATGCAGACGAAGTCGCCTCCGTAGGATCGGAATCAGAACCCAAACTCGAGCTCGGTGTGTCATCAAGTACAACATATGGAAACCTCTGGTAAATATAACAGTCAGGTGGGTTGACCATCGCTGGACAAACAAAAGTTCAAATCAGTACCATGATATAAATATTGAATAATAATATTCAACGTAAACATGATATGACATTTCTTCCTATCTCAAAGAAACTACTCGTTCTTATAGTTATTAATGTTCTGCTTGAATTAAATCAAACTAGAACGCACACGTGTTGCGAATTTCAGTTATGCTGGCCACTCATAACTGGAATTCGTACCACCTGATTATCCTGGCTTAATTCAAAACAAGTTTTGTTCATTAGTTATGTTCGGTGCTCTCTGTGTCACTATTCGAGCCTATGGTTATAGTCTAGGTCTCTAAGTCAACCTAATTCGCTATAACATGTGGCTCTGATACCATCCTGTCACACCCCCACCTCCCGTCACCTGTTGATGATGGCACTGAGAAGATTGCGGAAGCATAGTGATGATATCTCAAAGATGAGGGGTGACTTACTTGATCCGATATCATAGCACACAGATTAACTTAAAGTAAATATATTACAAGGATCGTCATCACAATCAACAGTACAGTTCACAAACTAAGTTTATTACACAACTGACTTATTTATTTACAAGTATATGAAGTGCATCCTCACCCGATGGTCACTGTCTTCCTGCAAAAGTTTTAAGTTTAAAAGATCAGCACAAAGCTGGTGAGTCCAGAAAGTTCATGTTCAACAATATGATATGATATGTAAGTTCTCAAAGTGTTCAGTTCAAGATAACCATGGGACCCATATCTAGTTCCTTTCGGACGTGACTCTACGATCATCGAAGACATTACTTGCTCGTAATATCTTATGCCTCATTGTCTTAATGTCTATCACTACATTAAGAAATTGCGAAAACAGATAACAAACATTTACACCAAGGGGAGTTGCAAGCTCCCGGCAAATGGGTTGTCAGCCGATAGCGCTATCATTGTTTTCTGTTCGGCCTCACACGGGTTTACTAGATACAGTTCAGGAATGAGGACACTCAAGTTTTGTGATAGAGTTTTGTTCTACAGACACAATCCCATGAAATTCACAAGTTCTCAACAAATCACATGCAATCATATAGATAACAGTGATACATATCATATGTTCAAGAAAAGTTCCACAGTAAGACCTCGGTGTTTATAAAACATTAAATAGAAAAGGGGTTGTACGAAACTCACCTGATAACTGAGAAGTAGCAGAATGTCACACAACTGATAGTAATAGAGAAATTCTGCATTTATTTATGTTTAATGAGTTATTTATGTTTTAACTTACTGATTAGATCTTTCTGAACGTCCAATGTCAAAGACATTGCTTTGAAAGTCATCAAACCGATATTAAGTATTTAATTGATTAATTTAAGGTTATATCATACAATGTATGATAATGTAGGAACCTACACTGAATTAGGTTCCTAATACAAGGTTGATGACACCCTTGATTAATCAGAATAATCTCGGATTAAACAAATAGTTAATGTTGTTGATTATAATGCTACAACAGTTTCTAGATAGTTTAATGGCTTAGGAATGATCAATCCTTGTTATTGATTACCAAATATCATGAAATATCACAATGTAGCATTAGAATAGGTTTAACAACCATGTTTAACATACTAATCTGATTGTTATCATAAACATCAGAGAATCGTTCCAATGAGTATGTTAATGATTGTGATTAGTTTGAAACACTTGGATTTAACCTTGCATTTCAAAGATTAATCAAACTAATCACCTACTTGATTACAACTACTTGTTTACTTATTTGAAATCATTATTTACTTGCTAAATGTAAATTATTGTTTCTAGTCATATATTTAATATATGCATGAACACACGGCCTAGCTTGAGGTTTTTATTATAACACAATTGTAAGTCCCTCGTTACATTAACACCACCATTAGCTTAGTGAAGCCAAGGGTAACGTTAATTGATCTATTGGGTTGACATCCCATTCGATTTTCCCGACTAGGGCTTTGAATGTACGTTGCACGCATGTAAATTATTTACAATGTCTAGTGTTGGGACATTGCACATCGGGGGCGGAACAGTCATAGGCTTGGTTGGTGGCTTCTTGCGAACAGTCTGTTTTGCATCCATACGAAATACACATCTGATATTATCTGTATATAATTGTGATGATATAAAAATAAGTTGTTTTGATTATAATATTATATATCTGAATTATGGTTTTACTTTAAAAACCTATGATCTCACTAAACTTTATAGTTGACCCGTTTAAGCATGTTTTTTCAGGTTATGTAAACCAAGTTTAGTACAAGTATGATGTGGGCAAGCTAAGAGAAACACGAGACCTAGCATTAGTTAATTTTTATGATTATGACTACTTTATATTTGTTTTGGTTTATGTTTGGATTGTAATCGTTTAGATATATGTTTATTACATTGCATGATGTAAGTATTCTATTTGCCATGGCTGTATGATTCAATTTCGTCACCCCTCGTTATTCCACCTGAGACGATTAGTCGTTTCTGACTGGGTGTGACACATACAACTTGTTGTCTGCCCTGAGAACAATTGTCAGGTTACGATATCAATCCATGAAGTTGGAGTTGTTGAGTTTATCCTTCTCAAGAACAGACTTAAGAGTAAACAAGAAATTAGTCGAGTTTGCGTCAGCAGATATCTACAAATTTCAACATTATTGAATTTAGTATTTTCCTGCTTGTCCTAATTATATTATGACCCATACACCAAATAATTTATTAGGAATGAGATCCTGCTTCGTTATAATCAATGAAAGGCTTTAGCACTCTCCATTGTTATGACTACGTAGGTAGGTAATTATTACTAATTGTGTCTCCACACAACTCTCGGTCTTGGGGATGGTTGATGGGTATAGTCAACATTTGTACGTTTAACCCCAACTGCACCTACTTAACTCTTTAAGTGATATTACTCCTCAATTCGTAACTGAAAAACCGGCCTAAGTAACTTAGGAATTGCGATTGTTCCTTTTTACCAAAACCGTAGTCCCGGATGCAGGGTAAATCTTTAACACCGAGGGTTCGGATAAATTGGTTAAATTGTTACTCATCAAGGATGGTGCAGAATATCCATTTTAATAATTGGGATTTCTTTTATGTTTATTTACCATTCTGGTCAAAACATAGTAGTGGCGACTTGTCGCATGAAGCAAGTCGTGAAATTTCTTTTAGTAAAATTCAATTTTAAATTCGGTTTGCGTTTGCTTGAAACTCCTTTCAAACACTCGACTCGATTGTTAGTACATATTTGTAATAGGTTACTATTCAAACATGTAAATTATAGAAAGTTTATAAAGTTTTGCTTAGGTTCGTCTGGCCCACGAACCTAAGCAGGTTCGGCGAACCTATTACTTTGATAGGTTGGCGAACCTATAACCTTGGAAAGGTTCGGCGAACCTATTAGGTTTGGCAACCTAGGTTTGCCCAACGAACCTCAAGGTTCGGCTGGCGAACCTAAGGGTTCGGCTAAGTAATAGGTTCGACTGGCAGCTGTGTATATATAGAAGGTTTGTCTGATTTACTTTAGAACTCTTAGAGAACTTAAGAAAACCTGTAGAGAGTGTGTGTTTTCTCTGTGTGAGAAATTCTCTGTGTGAGATCTGTAATCAATTGTTATTGATTAATCGAATGAAGATGTTTATGGAAATGCTTGTTTTTCTTTGTTTCTTATAGATTAAACATAGATTCCACAAGTGTTTAATTGTTCATAGAGCTTCTTGATACGATCCAAATCAAATTCACCAAACCAACAGTGGTATCAGAGCTTTTGGTGAAGTTCTATAAAAAATTTGTCAAAGAAATTCAAGTATTTGAAGATTTGAAGATTAGAAGATCAAGTAATGGATCAAAATTCTTTTTTTCATTGTGATTGATTGATGTTTTGTGTGCAAATTCATCATCAATTGTTGTGGAATACTATAATTCATGGATTTGTGGTGTTGATTTGAAGAATTGGAAGGATTTTCTTCAAATTTTGGAAGGTTTTCCCTCCAAAATTTCGAATTTTGCAATACAGGTTCGTGAGCCAAAACTGTGGATAGCTGGAACAATAGGTTCGCTGTTCAAGGCATTTTTCTGAGGTTTGTTTGGGTTTTCAGAAGAGGTTTGTGGATTTTCAGCTAAGGTTCGTTGCTTTTCTGAAAGGTTCGCTGGTATTCTGCAAGGTTCGTCTGAAGGTTTTCTGCAAGGTTTGTTGCTTTTCAGCAGAGGTTCGTCTGACTTGAGGTTCGCTTGTCTCAAGGTTCGTGATCAAGGTTCGTTGCTTGAGGTTCGCAGCTTGAGGTTCGTGTGATTAGAGGTTCATGACTTAAGGTTCGCTACTTGAGATTTGTCAGGTTCGTGACTGAAGGTTCGTTCAGTTCACAGATTGTTGAAGGTTCACCTGATTGATAGGTTCGTGAAGTGATTTTTCTGAAAAGGTTCGCTAATAAAATCTTGAAATCATGGCAGAGATGTATGCTGTAATAGCAAGTCAGAATTCTAAGATTCATAACATTCTGATTAGTGAAACCGAAGTTGGAAGTGCGAATAAAGTTCCTAAGTTGCTGGATTTGGCAGACTATGACAATTGGAAAGGTCGTTTTGAAACATACCTTAATGGAACATATACTAATCTTTGGGAACGGATTTTATCTCCATAACTGATTTGTATCAACTCTTAGAGAGATTAGATGTTGATGAGAGAAAGAAGTATGATTCGGAGAAGAAGGTTTACTGGATGCCTAGCCAGGCCATTCCCAATCAGATTTTACATCAGTTTGATGAGCACAAGACGTGTTATAGTCTATGGAATGCTTTGAAAGCTAGAGTTGAGGGAAATACAAATTTGAAGAAGATGAAAGCTACAGACATTCGCAAAGAATTTGAAAACTTCAATTTTATAGGCAATGAAAGTCTGGAAGCATTGATCACTAGATACAGACATCTGCTGACAGAAGCTCTAAAGTGTGGCATAGAATATACTGAAGATGAAAAGATTGATTGTCTTGCAGATGCTTTGCCTGACAAGTGGAATTCTTTAGTGCTAATATAGAGAGAGAATTTACCAGGAATGACTTTGGTAGAATTTGTTCAAAATCTTGAAGAGCAAGAGATGAAGGATAAAAGAAAAGCTCGAAGAGTAAATGTTATGCAAGATCCTTCATTATACGGTGGATCTGTAGTTACACCACTGGCTTCATCTGCAAAGATTCAGATGGCATTTGTTTCTAGTACTTCTGAAAGTACTCATGCACCTTCTGCATCTACAAGTTCCAGTTCATCCTATTCTACAAATGAGAAGAAGTCTGACTCGACACCACCTCCTGTTCAGCTAAATACTACAAATTTGGGGAAAGTAACAGTCGAAGCTGTTCGGGATCACATGTCTATTCTGTCTTGTGTAGTCAGTGCATATGATGAACAAATTGCAGGAAGAATTGGAAATGCTAATCTTACATTTGAAGATTACGAGAAAATTGATGATGATGAAATGGAGCTAATTGATACACAATGGGAACTGGCAAGTGTTATTCGAATAATAAATCGTTATGAAAAGAAAACTGGCAAGAAATTCACTTTCGACCGCAACACCAAATTTGGATTCAATCCAAAGACTAATCAATGCTACAACTGTGGTGAGTTAGGTCACTTTGCCAGAGAATGTAAGAATCCGAAGAAATAAGGGAATTTAAACACGTTCAAGCCAAAAGAAACCTATCAGAAGAAGAAAGAAAAATCTGAAGATTCATCTAAAGCTTTAGTGAGTCAAGCTGATGAGGGCTTATGACTGGGGGAAGCAGTATGATGAACTGATGGGTGCTTTTATGGTTTCGTTGGATGAAGACACTGGTAAAGGCAAAGACAAAGTGGATGAGGTAAATGAGGATCTGTTAGAGAACATTGATAAACTAAAACAGATGAATTCTCAGCTGACTGCTGATCTGGTAGAGTGCACAGAGGCAAAAAAGAAGCGAATTTCAAGAGAAAAAGCTTTTGACAAAAAGATAATTGATTTAAGTAAAGAAAATGAAGATCTGAAAATCAAGGTTTTACAAAATAACCATGTTGTGTCTGTGCATCTCGAATCAGTGCAGAAGCTGAAGGTTGAATTATCAGCAGCAAAAGCAGAAGCTAAAGTGAACAAGAGCAAGCTTGAAAATTATCAAAATTCTAAGTATGTCATCGATTACTTTGCTGCCATGCAAAGATCATCGTATGATAATACTGGAATAGGTTTTCATGTTGTGCCACCTCCTCCTAGCTTTGTGTCAAGACCACAACTTAATCCGGATTTGGAAGTTCATCCAGTTTCCTTAAAGGAAAATGTGTCTGAATAAGTGACTGAGGATGTGGGAGGTTCATCATCTCATGATAAAGTGTTTGTTGATTGTGATGCTCCTATTATTGAGGACATCATAGAATCAGAATATCTAGCTGATATTCTCAGACAGACTGGTTATCAACTTAAGACTGTTGAGAAGCAGAGTTTGAAGTTTCAGAAATCAAAGTCCGAAATGAAACCAGCTGAGAAAGTAGTGGTTAAACCAACTGTTGTTTCCATGTTTCCAAACCAGTGCTAAAAGTTAAAACTACCACCAATCTAAAACCAAGTGTGTTTGTCAAGTCATCCACTATACATAAAGGAGAGACTAGTGTTGTTTCTCAAAAACAAAAAGGTTTTTATGAAAAAGTTAACAAGGTGGTCAACAAGGTTGTTGACAAGGTTAACAAATTTGGGGTTGGAATTAAGGGAAAATCAAAGCTTTCTCAAAATAAAAAGAATAATTCCAAGATAAAAGCAAACGGTTTGAGGAACAACGTTTCATCTACATCTGTTGCATCTAAATATTTCAGTTCATCTAAGTGTTTTGATGAACTAAAATCAAAGAGTCTTTCACAAAGAAAATGCTACAGATGTGGTAGATTGGGTCATGTAATTGTTGATTGTGATTTGGATACTTGTAACAGATTTAGGTCCTTTACTCCAAGAGAAACACGACATTGTTTTACTTGTAGTGGAAAAGGACATATTTCTGTAAACTGTCCAAATCATAAGATTAGGAAGAGTTCAGTTAATGACAGTCCTAGGAAAGTGAAACCTAGTGAGGAGGAAATGAGAATCCTCAGAAAGTTTGATCCTGAATGTGTCTGGGTAAGAGAAGAAAAGAGTCAGTAAAAGAAAATTTTTGATAACAAAAGGAATTTGAAGAAGGTTGTTAAAATAATGAAATCATCTGATGATGATTTCTATGACAAATTTTCTTCCAAACCATTTTCAAAACAAAATGATAATTCAAAATCTTTTTGAAAATTGAGATGCAAGTCAGGTGATAACATTTCTGTAAGAAAGCATGAAAGTATTGAAGATGGGTCTTCAAGCAGTTCATCAAAACAGAATGGCAAGGGGCCATTCAGGGAGACTCGACACCGAAATGGCGGGGGCCATCCCTTTTAAAACTGATTGCTTTTAATTTATTGTGCAGGTGGCATTCATGGGCCATATCAACAGTCGATGGATAGTTGATAGTGGATGCTCACTGCACATGACAGGAGAGTTGGGTCTGTTGAAGGATTTCAGACAAATGAAAGGGTGTTATGTTAGCTTTACAGGTGACAAAGGTGGTCAGATTACCGGGTGTGGTAGTTTGACTAATAGTAAAGTTTCCTTTGACAGTGTTAACTAACAACTTGTTGAGTGTGTCACAGATTTGTAACAAAGGCTATAAAGTGATGTTTGATAATGAAAGATGTTATGTGCTTCAACAAGGAATTCAAATTCCTGAAGATTGGATTCTGATGACTGCTAACATGAGTAAGGATTTATATGTTCTAGACATGGCAAAAGCTGAGACGGTGAACAAGGTGGAGACATGTCTGGTGTCTAAGGCAACCGAGCAGGATATGCGGTCTTGTTACAGACGGATGGGTCATATACATATCAGGAAGATGAATCATTTAGTACTCAATCATTTGGTTGAGGGTGTACCGGTTAAACACTTTAAACTCCCTAATGTGTGTGTGTCTTGCAAGAAGGGTAAACAGAAAAGGAGGTCACATAAAACAAAGACAGTGTTTTCTATTGATAAACCACTTGAGCTTATTCACATGGATTTGTTTGGACCTATCAATGTGAAGAGTATTGGTGGTGAATCATAATGTTTTGTGGTGACTGATGATTTTTCTAGATTTTCATGGGTAATGTTCTTAAAGTATAAATCTGAAACTTATGAAAATTTTGTGTTCTTGGTTAACAGGTTGGAGACATTATACAAGTTGAGAGTAAGGCGTGTTCGTTCAGATAATGGGACTGAGTTCAAGAATCATCAAATGGAAGAATTTTGTGATTCAAAGGGCATTCAGTAGCAATTCAGTGCACCATATGAACCACAGATGAATGGTGTAGCTGAGAGAAAGAACAGAATGTTGATTAAGTCTACTAGAACTATGCTCGCTGATTCTAAGCTCCCCATTATATTCTAGAATGAAGCTATGGCGACAGCCTGTTTTACTCTTAACAGAGTTTTGATTGTTAAAAGACACAATAAGACATGCTATGAATTACTTCAAAATCGAAAACCAAATTTGGAACACTTGGAACTTTTTGGGGCTCCTTGTACCATGCTTAAGAAAGATTCAAAATTCAACTCTAAATTTGAAGAGGGTTTCTTTCTTGGCTACAATCTTCCAAACAAACGTGTGTTTAATAAACGTACGGGTGTTGTGGAATTATGGTATAATGTGGATGTTCAAAGACATACACCGATACCTGACGGAAAAGGACCAAATTGGCTTTTTGATTATGATAAACTGTTTGAGTCTTTTAATTTGTCTCCAAATGTTTCTGATGATGAAATAGCCTTACAAATGTTATATGATTTGCAGAATTCTGAAGATCAAGGTATTTCTCATCAAGCTGAAGATAATAATCCACCTGAGGAAGCCGTGTAAAAAGTAATTAATGATGATTGGTCATCTGATGATGAACATGATGTTTTTGAATATGCAGTTTCTCATGATCAAGATATTGATCAGAATATCACTAATCTTGATCATAATGTTGAAGTCCCGCAAGTGCCTGTCACTAGAGTACATGTAAATCATCCTGTTGAACAGATCATTGGAAATCCATTTGCTGGAGTACATACACGACATCAGATTGCAAATGAAGAGAGTTTGTATGTTGATTTAGAAAGAACTCATGGAACTCAAGAGCTATGGATGCATTCTGCATTCATTTCTCAGATTGAGCCAAAATCTGTTACTGAAGCGCTGTGTGAGCCTGCCTGGGTGGAGGCCATGCAAGAGGAGCTAAATCAGTTTCAGAAGCTAGGTGTGTGGCATTTAGTGGATTTGCCAAAGGGAGAAAAGAAGATTGGCACTAGATGGGTGTTAAAGTGCAAGAGAGATGATAGAGGCGTAATTGTTCGGAACAAAGCACGTTTAGTTGTTCAAGGATTCAAACAGGTCGAAGGAATTGATTATGACGAAGTGTTTACACCAGTGGCGCGGCTAGAAGCAATTCGACTATTTCTGGTGTGACAATCCGACTTTTCGAATTAACCTCGTTAACTGAAAATAATGGAATTACAAACCCAATGAGGTCAAGATAGACCCAAAAAGGCCAAGGAAGGCCCAATAAGGTCAAAGAAGGCCCAATAAGGTCGAGGTAGGCCCAATGAGATCAAGGAAGGCCCAATGAGGCCAAGGTAGGCCCAATGAAGCCCAAGGTAGGCCTAATGGTATTTATGAGGCCCAATTGGGTTAATCTAGCCCAATAATAGTTCAATTGGTCCAATTAGTGACAATTCGATATTCTCGGATTAACTCTTTAACAAGAATTAGAAGAAATAATCATGATGAGTCAAAAATCAAATTAGAAGGTTTAAGCTTGAACAAAATAGAGTATAATACACTTAGATTATAAGAAATTGACTTATGACTAGATAAATTATCCAATTTTGACTAGAAAAGTCAAAATTCGGCCAAGAAGGTTGGGGGAATTCGAAATTTCGCATCAATAGGCTGTTATAATCAAATTAAACCTGTTATAATCAGTATCTTAATGATTAGTAACGGTTACCAAGTGTTATTAACATCATGAATGATCGAATTTAAGGCCTAATGACAATCAAAAGCCGAAACCGTAGCTTTACTCATCGAATTCTTATAATTAGATCATAATGCGCACAATTGAAACTTCCTAACACTTATTCGGCAACATTAGAGTCTGAGGCATACAGGAATTCGAGCAAACGAACTACGGATTGAAGGATTTGTTTGAGAAACGGTCGAAGAACACCTCCAAGTCGATCCATTACGATTCGAGATCAATTCAGGTAATTCTTGACACCTACACAATCTAAAAGAGCCGACTATGGTTACCCACGTGATAATTTCTGGTTTTAACATCGAATCGTAGGAGTTTTAGTTTC